>VWZZ01003689.1:279-19143 GCA_013399095.1 Psophia crepitans | reverse complement strand
CTACTTTTCCCTTTGCTAGCTTTCTGCCAGACCTGCCTTCTGCACCACCCGGCCCCCGCCTCCAGCCACGCTCCACGGCCAGGGCACGCTGCAGGCGCAGACCCTGTCCGCTGCTCGGGCTAGAGTAGCACAGCTGAGGGCTGAAACCATGGCTTGAAGAAGGAACAGCAGCATCTGCTGAAGCACCGATGACTATAAATATCTTCTCAAGTGTATGTGTGGACAGGGTGGGGGTGATGACCAAAGCCTAAGCCAAGCACTGCAGATGTCTGTACCAGTGGGAAATTTTGCCCAAACCTATTAAAAAAAGGGGGGTTTTCACCTCACAGGGCTGAATTTATGCACCTATTTACTACTTAGAGTATTTCAGAATTCACTGGGGAAATATATTTACATTTTTCTCTGCAGGCAATATAATTTCAGCATGGACAAAATAGTGCATTTCACAGCATTGTGCAGAGAAGCTTGAAGAGCCACAGGCGTCATCACATTATTTAAACTTTACATTTAACTTTACCTTACAAAAGCAGACTTCACTTTACCTCTCTTGCTTTGTGCCCAAACACGTCATTATTTGTTGTGACAGTACATGAAATGACACCTCTCACCTTACAGTATAATCCTCATACCGTGTTTCACTCCCTGTTTCGCCCAACTAAACTCTCATATCCCACACTCCTGCCACTTCACACAGCTCGATGCAGGTGTTCCCTGCTTTGAAACACCCCTTTTTAACGTATATCTCTGCATACACTAAAAAATTTATAGTTCCATGTAAGCCACAGACAAAATAAAACCAGGTTAGGATGCATAAGTAAGAGACTGTAACAGGACTGGAAATTATTACAAGTGAATTGGTGACTATTATGAACAATCCCTTCTTGTTTTTCCTCTTTCTCTGATGGAGGTACACACACACAATTTTCTGGTCATCTGTCACATTGCATTTTGGGGAAGAGGACAGATTAATTTGAGTTAATAATTATTTAGGGTGCATTCTTTAATTACTCAAGCTGTCAAATTCTTTTGTATCGCCCTTCTAAAAATAAATTTGCAATCTTAAAGGTATTAACAGAAGGAAAGATACTACTATCAACTAAAACCACAAATAGTGTTCAAAAAATTAAAAGCCAGTATTAACTTTCAGACCAGCTTAAAGCATGCCAGACTATAAGGGTTCCAAAACAATCCTTGTGGTCTCTATAATACAAATTCTCTGTTGGCACTTATGAAAAACATAGTAATTATTTGTCTTAGAAACTGTGATCTGAAAAATCCCCAGAGTGCTATACCAGAGCGCACAAAATTAACCATGATTTCAAATCTCAGTAATGATAATGCTGAAATATTTCATTTCCCTGCCAGCCCTCTTTGGTAACATTAACATTAAACAAGAAACAAAAATCATTTTGACAAAATCAGCGTTAAAAAAACAAAGCCATTAGTAATGTAATTGGTCAATGTCTGCACCTGGTTGCTACACTGAATTCTCTCTGCTACGGAGATCTCTGCAGATTAGAACCAGTTTCCCAGGCCAGAAGATCTGCCTTTGAACCTGCATTTGGTCACAGAAAACTGCTTCGTTTGGGTTTTTTTCTCCAAGCCAACGGCTCTCACCACATTTCTGTTTCCATTAACGAGGCTTAGGACAACCAAACCCTCACCTGTTATTCTGAAAGTTCCTGTGCAAAATGGCAATACTCCATTGAGAAGACCCTGTAACAGCCACCCATACCTCTTATCAAACCCATACATCACAGCTTTTTCTTCAATACAGGTTTAGAAATTTTCTGCACTACCCCCCTCCCCAAATATTCCGCTGTTCCCAGACCATCCCTTAGAACAGGGAGCTGTTTGCGTGACACTGTTTCCTTGTTACAAACAGTCGTGGGAGTTTCACACTGCCACCCATCTAAGTTTCTCACAGTATCGCTCTTGTCAAGGACTTGTTCCCTGCCAACCTTAGTTACATGGTTCTAACATGTAACATATGATCTAATTTGCAGAGGTGCTTCCTACCGGGAATTATGACTGAGAGTCTCAGATTTTTTTAAGGCACAAAAACATTCTCAACTTTAAGTATCAAAAAATCTCCATCAACCTGCACTATCCATCTGGATGCTGGAGCACCTCTCCTACGAGGAGAGGCTGAGGGAGTTGGGGCTGTTCAGCCTGGAGAAGAGAAGGCTCCGGGGAGACCTAATTGTGGCCTTCCAGTACCTAAAGGGGCCAACAGGCAGAGGGGCTGTTTACAAGGGCAGGGAGTGACAGGACAAGGGGGAATGGGTTTAAACTAAAAAAGGGGAGATTTAGATTAGACATTAGGAAGAAATTCTTCCCTGTGAGGGTGGTGAGGCACTGGAACAGGTTGCCCAGAGAAGCTGTGGAGGCCCCCTCCCTGGCAGAGTTCAAGGCCAGGTTGGATGGGGCTTTGGGCAGCCTGATCTAGTGTAGGGTGTCCCTGCCCATGGCAGGGGGGTTGGAACTAAATGATCCTTGTGGTCCCTTCCAACCCAAACCATTCTGTGATTCTATGATCTTCACATTACACAGACATTCACCTGTATGGCTATGAAGTCAGCACACACCTTCATCAAAACAAATGAAACAACTGTTAAGATAAATCCGCTAAGTCATTATTGGTCAAGATGCACAAAGGAAGTTTCGGCTTGCAGACAGAGCTTCTTACCATGACACCTTTCCTAGTTTTCCCTGGGGAAAACTGAGGCACTAAGCAATGAGGTAATCCCAGCCCTTGCAACACTACCCACGTTATCTCCTGGTTCCCGCTCCCAGCTCCAGGACTGGGTTTGCTTAGTGAAACAATGAGTCACCATAAGTCAGTCGGCAAGAACATATAATATTCAAACAGTTGAATAAGTGTATGAAAGTCTCGGTGGAAGTTCTAGTGAGTAGAAAAGGGAAAGTGCACCCCGATCTGAGCAGGGTGACTCTGACACAAACGCATTTTATGGCACAAAGCTTTGTATCACACACAAAGTGGTTCAGAAGACAAAAGGCATTCTGAAAAATCACACTTATCCCAACAGTCATAAAGCAAACACCAACAGAAAACTTTTGCCTGTGGCTGAAAAGAAAACTAAAATCAAGCTGGAACTCTGTTTTTTGAGTTTTGACCCCTCCTCAGTCATGGTAACATTTACCTGGGAATTTGAGTTCTTCAGTGCAGAGTCTTAGTGCCAACCTGATGGGCTGCCATTCAAGACAGAAAATGCCTCTAAGAAATCAGCACCCTCAGCTTTCTGACTCGGGTTTCATGCATCCTGCACAACTGCTCTTTTTCAGATTTTTGGCCCATCAATCCAAATTGGTAGCAATTCCAGGTCTGTGTATTTAACATTGAAAACATATCACCTAGTGCAGGTCATTAATGAAAATTACGTAATATTCCACTAATTCAATTAAAAAAAAAATCAAAATGTCAGCTTTAAGTACACAGATGGTACCCTGCAATTCTGACTCAAATCTCTAACTCTTCCAGAATTTATATTTTTTTAATTAATTCAGATCAGTTTGCTGATCAAGTTCATAACATGATCAAGTTCAAACGCCTGCAGTGAGGTCAGCGAACAGGCAGCACACTGCAGCTCTGGGTAGATAGCAGAAACAGTGCAGAAGGAAGAAAAGAAGAACTCCTTACCCTGTTTTTTTTCTGCTGAAGCTGTTGTTGGCTTTATCATGAAACTACAGTGTTACATGTGAATAGTTACCTACATGAGTATCCAGCACAAGCTTATTTGAATAATTATTACTTAGCATAAGCAATGATTGCAAAATCTGCTCGTCCTTCATATGGTAGAAAAGTCTTTGACCCACATCTAAGGTTGTAGATTAAACTAAAAAAAAAAAAAAAGACAACTGAATAAAAGACAACTGTTATTACTCCCTGTTCAAATGCTAAATTTCACAGAAATACAAATCTGTCATTTTTAAAAGTAGAATTAAGGGGGAAAATACTGTAATGACATCTGAGTTGCATCAGATGCCATAAAAAGGAGAAGTCAAAAAATATTTGGATCTGCTTTTTTTCCTCCTCTCTTGTTTTAACAGCAGACTCTCAGAAATCACTTCTATCATGTGAATTATTTTTTTTTTAAACTGAAATACATTTGAGGGGGATTACTTTTGAATAGATTTCAAAATCATACCCAAAGGTTTGCAAAATCAGCCAAAGAACAGCTGTCTAATTTTATACATAATCAGACCCTGTGAAAATAAAATTCGTATTTGCCTGCACTAAGTTTAGGTTAAAAAGTAAACAGGGTAAGGGGTAACTCAGTGACAACTCTTGGACTGGAGATTCTGAGATAACCATGTGATGTTGCAAACTGTCCTTTGTTCAACTGAAAGCTACTCATTACACACACACAGGAGGAGTATTTCATTGCAACTAGCACAGGTTTTCCAAAATTCCTTGGAAACAAGCTCATTACATTTAACAAAATACAGGTATGTTTCCCTTTAACATTTTAGCCTAGGTAGCTAGGGTAAGTGACAAAAACCATGCTGAAGAAGTGACCGTCCCTTCTAGGTAGGGCCAGTTGGCATTGAGTTTGCTCACCACACCAAACTGGGCCACCAACTCATCAACCACCACAGAAAAGAAGTAGAGCCAAAACGCACAGAACAGCTCAGAAAAATTGGTTAGAGCAGCAAAATTGTTTCTTTCCTCATACAATGATGAGTTCAGATTTAGCAGAATTACACATATACGCTACAAATAAACACTCAGCTATTGCTCTTTATTGTGACATCCTGTAAGCAGTATGCTCCAAAGCCTAGGTTATCCTTCCACAACTTCATAGTGCACCTTCAAATCCCTCATGAATAAATTATTTAGGAAAGGAATGTCTGCTTTATGAAAAAAAAATTACATTATTACCATCCATGAGTTCAAAAATATGTTGACATGGGCATTTTTAAGTTATTTACTGCTAAGCTGGAGTTAGCAACGCTATGGGATACCATACAAAGCACAGACCGATCAATTTTCACTATCCTCAACAACTTCTGGTATTTTATTCATTCCTCTACAGCTGAGTATTTGTAGCTTCTCTTATTTCTTCCACATAAAAGCTCTGCAATACCTATAAACTTAGACTGACTATTTTGCTTTCAGTTTATTCAGATCAAAAACTTCTTTATCATATGTAATATTCTTTGCTGGAATACAATAAAGCTGAAACTCAGTTTGGGACACAGGAAAGGAAGGCACAAGAAAGACTTTGAAACAGCAGTGAAAGTAGCGAAATCCAAAAGTTCTCTCAGCCTACTGACCTGCACACTCAGTCACCTGTCCCCTCTGAAGATAAAAAGGTTTTGAACGTGTCGCTGCCTCAAGAAACAGTATTGGCAATAGAGCAGGTATTCATCTCCAACTTCCCATGTATGTTTTATTAGTCGAAAGGCATTATGAGTTCATCTCATGATTTCACTGAAGACTAGAAAGTCATCTTCATTTCTGTACTAAAGATAGGCAAAACCCACTGCCCAAGAGCTGCAAATCTTTCTGAACATAACTTGTTCCCCTACTGTATTTATTGGCTGCAAAGTGATGGTGGTATGACTGTAACATCTCCAAGCCTGTGTGTTTGCTGCTCTTCCAATGCTTGTGAAAAGTCTTTGTTGTTCTTCACCCTCATGTACCTAGATCAAAGTTTAACCCCTACTTTCATCCACCTCCTTTTTCTCACACAGAGTAATAATATGACATGAAAAGCTGATGGTTCATGTTGCTGAGGGAAAGAGGTCTTTATATGTATATACCTGTACAGAGGGCAGTTATAATTCATCATATTTATGGGAAAGGTAATTAAAAATGTATGCAAAGCCATACAGAAAACCTTCAACAGTAAGAGAATCTCAAATACTCTGCCAGTCTAGTTCTTTTAGACTTGAGAATATTAGGTACTTCTGTAACAACATATATGTTATACACATGGCTTAGCATCACCCTCTCCTTAATCCGTAGAATGGTTGCGATTATTTCCATAATAATGCTATTAGCATTAGCTACTATTGTTAAATTCCACTCCAGCATCCAAAGCTACCACCTCATTTTTGCTGTAGGCTGTGAAAGGCTTTTGAGGTGGCCTACCACAGTTGAACAGCGCTTTCCACAGAAGAAACCCAATCACAAGTTTCCTGCAGGCAGAACTGACCTCTTCTACTGAAAACCTGTGGTTTTGGGCTCACTAGAAGCCATATGCAGTCTGACAAACTAAAATATCCTGTCAGCAGGGTTTGCTGCATTCACACAGTTTCCAGGTAAGAGCTTTGCATATTTAGTGGCCTTAGAACACAGGCAGACCAAACTTTTACAGTAAGATAAACTTATCTCCAGTTGAGCCTTCTGACAAAACCTCCTGCGACAGCCAGCAAAATCACATGTGAGAAAGTTAGCTATATTCTAACTACCACTCATCTGATTCAAGCAATAAAAGATTAAAAGTAGAGGAGCAATTTAAATAAAAAAAAAGCAACCACACTTTCTTTTTAAAGACTTCTTTTTGAGAGTAGAGTTCTAATTTCTAAACAAAGGAAGCAGTGCTATCACAGTGATTAATTTAAACAGCTGACTGAGGATGCTGTCGCTAGCTACACGCACTGCCTGGTACGGCACTTATTGCCATATCCATGATGCCTAATCCACACTGTTCAGGCAATGATGAAATCCAAGCCTGACTGATGTTTTTATGCACTTATATTTAGTATTAACCCTTAGAAGGGAGACAGCAGATTTTCCTAGGTCCAAACTCTGCTGCTCAGGTTTATTTTTACTTCTAAAAGCCAGTATGAAGCATAGTGAAAGTGGTAAACTTAGCCTTCTGCTGACACAGAGCAGCTGTTACCTGCTGTGGTGACACCACTAGGACTTCAGGATGCTGCGAGGAGTTTGACTGCAGCTGGCGAGATAAGGCAGAGCATAGAGATTTGCCTCTTCACTTGAGCAGTGTAGAGGTCTGGTGAAGAATATTTGTACAAATAAACCTAACTAATATAACTGGCCTTCAGCTGACAGAGAAGAGGTAAAAGATAAAGCATGAACAGAAAGGAAAGGTTGGGGTCCGAACTGGGAGGAGGCATGTGGTATACTGGTCCTTCTTACACCATATGCACCCTCAAAAGGAAACAGTCCTCTGTGTTCTGGCAAGTATTTTCAAAGTAAGCTTAGGGAGGAAAACAGAAGAACACAGCAGAAGCTCAAAGATGGCAGGGTATATTTATTTTACTTCTACACAGACCCAACCTACTCCACCAGTCCCCCACCAGCCCTGGGGTGCTGGGTGGACATTTTTTAAAGCAGAGGTGCTGCCTCAGTCTTCTTCCTAAAATCCCCTGCCGATAAGAAGGGAAGAGAAACAGTAACACCCACTTACTAAAGAAACAGGCTAAGAGATTGGCAAAGGAAATGGGCGATGCTTGTGCAAAAGCTTTTTCAGCTTCTCCAGGAAGCCAGAGATTCAGAGGGCTGGAAAAAGAAATGTTCTGTTAAATCAGAGTTTGAACATAATTCTGTTTAGGGATCCTGACGCTCACCATTAAGTAGGAGGTCAATTGCTATCATACACAAAACGGGTGAAAAAAAAAGGAAAAGTTCAACAGTGCCTAAGGGTATCCTTCTTTTTAATTACAGGAAAGGAGTCAGTTTAATTCACTTTCTTCACAATTTGAATTTGTTTTTCCAAGTGTTATACAATCTCAGGTGAGCACTTGATGTTTTACACCAAAAGTAAGCTTAATTAACTTCAGTATTCAAGACACTCTTTTGACATGGTCTGACTAAAATACTGTAATACATACAAATTATTCCCTGTGCATAAAGCAAGTCATGACTAACACTTCCTCAGTTACTTCTCTTTCCAAACACCAAGATGAACTTTTTCCCCCTAAACAACTACTTGTTCTCTGACTACTAAATTAGAGAACTACTTGTTCTCCAACCACTAAAGTTAACTCTTTCTGCCCTGCCAGCATACACATCAAGTAACTGATACCATACAATGAACCTGACTTGGCACTAACCTGGACACGATCACGGTCTTGTTTTGTACCATAGGACTGACATACCTCAAAGTGGAGAATGGTAGCAATAAGTCACCTATTAACCACCTAGCACCACCCCTCCTCAGGTCCCAAGCCCATTAATTCTGGAGCGAGAAGCAATCTCCTACAATAATATTTTAACACATAAAAGCAACACCCAGCCTTCTTGATCACTACCTGCAATCATCTTAAAAGCTACCAAGAAAACTCAATCAGTGGCTGAAGGAAAGCTTTTCCGGCTTGGACTTTACCAGCAATAAGCAAACCTGAAATACTCCAAAGGAGACTTTCTGTTCTCTGCACCAAAAGACTGCCACGGTGAAGTGCCACTGGTACACCTATGTGGCACAGCTAAAGCCACAGTACTCCTGGCTTGGCTCCTGATGGCAGAAAAGCAGTATCAGCACTACCCTGTACTTGCACTACTAAACACTACTCTGGAAGTACTCATTCAGGTGCAGATTCTGCTGCACCTGCTTGTGGTCCTAGCCAGCTTGTTGCTAGCTTCTCTCATCTGGACTCCATGAAAGAAAAAAAAACAAACCAAACAACAACAGACAAGCCCAAGGATGAACATCTTGAGTCACTCATTCCTGGGTTGACACAATTTTCAAAGAATGCCATGAATAGGATTGATTGATAAAGCTTGATAAAGACTTTATGAATTAAAATACATATTTTCCATGTCTCACAAGAAGCATGTAGAGGTGGTCTGTAGGTACCTCCCACACAAAGTAGCAGCACGCATCCGTTATGACTTCACCTCAAACACACTCTGTCCCAGGCTTTCCTTGAATGACCCGATAAGCCTTGCATATGTAGAAGCACAGGAGCACCTATAATTTCCTTGGTGCCTGCAGGAAAGCCAGTGGTACACATACACCAGTTTTGAATTCAAAAGCCAGCCTTTAGTTACAAAAGCTCAGACTATGCAGTCCATGGGAGCCCTGCTAGACCAAGCATAATGATCTATCAGTACTCAGAAAGGTAGCAGCTCACCCTCTCAATGTGCCAGCTAGCAGTACAATTAGTGAAATGAGTTTATTTGGAGAAGTTCCTAAAATTGAACTGAATCAAAACCTCATTCAGTTTTAAGACACCCTGCAAACATCAACTATATATTTGCTGTTTATTGCTAGGGAAACAAGCTATTTACCTGGCAACTTGTCACCTGCTTTTTGCATTTATATTTTATTCACAAGAAATACGAATATTTTCTTCTTCAGAGAAACTACCATTTCCCAAATTGATAGCGGGCACTAGCTACTTAGCTGCTTGTCTTTAAGATTATTTCTATCATTTCAGCCGTTAGATATTCTTTAGTCAGATAGAACTGTCTCATCAGAATTCAGGTATAAATCCTTTTATCACTTCTGCAGTGCTCCTCAAAATATTCTCGTCCCCACACACACTCCTGCAGCTAGATAGAAACTATATTACTTCCCAAAATGGATAAAAACTTGTAGCACCTGTAACATAAAAGCCAGCTGAGTGCTTTAGTGTCTATAGAATGACAGCTATAAACATATCCTTGAGCATCAGTGCAAAGCGCTGGCTTCTGGGAAAACTAGTCTAGACCCATCTGTAACAAATTGGCTACCTCCCAGCTAAGGACCACATGGTCATAAAAAAAGCATATGGATGGAAAGAGCTGCAAGGAAATCTTGAGGTCAGGGAAAGTTTGCAAAAAAGTAATTGGTTTTCAGAGAATTTGCAGGGGGAGAGGGGGAAATGACTTTTAGGTATGTGGCTTGCAGAAGAGAAACCTACCTCTGGACAAGCGCTATGTTAGAGAGAAGTGATGGCTGCTGTATTGTTTTTCTTTCATATCAACACCAGTCTAACACAACCAGATGAGATGGCTCTGAACCAGCTCCAGTGATGTACTGGTACTTTTTCCTGGGCTGTTGAAGACCACAGTCTACTCTCCATATTGCTAAAAATCACAATCTTTTTTCTATCTTTAATGAAGCATGCACCCTTCTAGGTCATTCACGTAGAGTAAATGTGAGCTCAGTTTACATTCACTGCATAGGAATAACTTAACTGCCCCATTATAGGCACAAACCCAATTGTTCTCTTCCTAAAGACAGAATAAGCATAATAAATTTATATCCTCTTTTTAGCTAGTCTTTTAGTTGCTTTTCAGATGGTCTACAAAGAACATCTTAGCAGCAAGTTGCAATATTGAAGTTTCACTGAGTAGTTAGGTTATTTGGGTTAGAGTTGTGAACAAAAGATTAAGCACAGCTCTTGCATGCCCTGTACCCTCCATCAGGAGCAATTCCAACATCTGTACACCAGCATTATGCTTTTAACAAAATTAGGCATGCAAAAGACATAGCATAGGTCTTACAGTATATATTGCCAGCATCTTACCACATGGGTAATCTTATCCCATGTGGTAAGATGCTGGCAATATATACTAAAAATTTACATAACATGTCTCTTTCTCCCCCATCATAATGGCTGTTTAACTTAAGTCAATTATACCAGAAACTACGCCATGTTTAGACACATTCATTACTAGGGCCATTAAGAAACATATGCACTTATATTAATAACTGGTTTTAAATAGAGACAGAAAAAAACACCCACTAAACTACATGGAAGCTACACAGTAGGAAATACTTCAAGAATAAACAGGGGAATTTCAGCTGAAGACAAACTGTGAAGGTGACTCGGATGATGAACTACTGGCCACATCTCACATGTTGGCATCCACATCGTCGAATGGGCATATTTCACCTCAAAGTCTTTATCCTGAGGTAGCACTATAAGACCACTTGATAACTGTAGCTTTTTTTGCATCTGCTGAGTAGTCCCAAACCTCTCTCACAGAATCACACAGGATCACAAGGGTTGGAAGGGACCTCGAAAGATCATCTAGTCCAGCCCCCCCCTGCCAAGGCAGGGCCACCTAGAGCACATCACTCAGGAACACGTCCAGTCGGGTTTTGAATGTCTCCAGAGAAGGAGACTCCACAGCCTCTCTGGGCAGCCTGTCCCAGTGCTCTGTCACCCTCACAGTGAAAAAGTTTTTCCTCACATTAACTCGGAACCTCCTATGCTCCAGCTTGGACCCATTGCCCCTTGTCCTATCGCTTAGTGAGGCCGAGAAGAGCCTGGCTCCATCTTCCCGACACTCACCCTTAACATATTTATAAACATTGATGAGGTCACCCCTCATCCTCCTCTTCTCCAAGCTAAAGAGACCCAGCTCCTTCAGCCTTTCCTCATAAGGGAGGTGTTCCACTCCCTTGATGATCTTAGTGGCTCTGTGCTGGACTCTCTCTAGCAGTTCCCTGTCCTTCTTAAGCTGAGGGGCCCAGAACTGGACGCAATATTCCAGATGCGGCCTCACCAATGCTCTCATACAGACAGTGCTGATACATCTAAAGTCAAAAGTCAAAACTGCCTTCTGTGCATGAGGAAAAACCCAAGGCAACAAGTGGGTGACAGGAAATACTGCAAGTTCCTGTTTGCCAAGTTTCCTCTGCGTCATTTTCACCAGGATAAGTCCCCCTCCACTACAAAACAAGCCCAAGAGATTCAACCCAAAATGAATGACCATTTACATTTCAGCCAAGATCTCGTACTACTGTTTCCACATCTGGCAATTGAGGGCTATGCATACCAAAGCAATGGCGTTAGCAAGGTCAACATCCTTATCTTCTGATCCCAGATGCTCTTACCCTCTAATGTTGGATGGGTTACAAGGAAAATTCCACACAAATGAAACTCAAAATTCATCATACCACTCTCATTTCACTAAGATGGGACAACACAACTCTTGGTGTGAGAATTACCACTCAATTGCACTCAAAATTGTAGAAGCAATGCTACCAGACTGAATTTCATGTTGTCATGCTTTGTGCATGTCTAGCTGACATACTACTTGAAGGACTGTACTTACAGCAGCTTTCACTTTCTTTAATAACTAACAAAGCCTTTCAGTTTCTGCTTTGCTTTGTACTTGAACCACTTGTATGTTATTATAAGGACTAAAAATTTTTAAAAAAACCAAACAAAAAACCAAAACAACAAACAAACAAAACCCCACAAAGACCTCTAAGTAGAATCCACACTGCTGGATACTTTCTGGAGAGCTACTCGGAAGAATGAGACTTATTTTCCTGAAGTTATTGAGGCAGATCCCAGAGTTCTACCCTAAAATTATTTGTAGTGCTCTGTTAAATTGTTAAACTTCTACTTGTATTTCAGCCACTTACAAATAAAGTCTCCACACACAGAACTGAAAACTGTAACCCTGAAGAGTTTCTTCTTCACATATAGTGCAACCTAAGCAACAAGGACTAAGCAACAATACCAAAGGACTTTAGTTTCACTCATGCCAAAACATAAGTATTAATTTAGGGAAAAAAATTCTCACTGAATCTGAAAATAAACGCAACTGAGTCAATGCTGTGTCCTCATGTTCTCCCTTTCCTCTCACTCCAGCAAGGTAGCGAGCATCTCTAGTGAAGCTGCTTGTTATCTCTGCTCCCCTTGATCTCAGCTGTCTGGGTGTTTCAACTGCTACGAGCTAAACAGGGAATGTGAGCCCTTGTCTGGTGTCACAAGACATTTGGTGTCTTAAGGAACTGTATTCAACAAACTCTCTTTGAGATACCACGCGATACTACCGTTAATGCTTGATACTATTTTACTCCACTTTAACCCACTCGATTATTTATGGTGAGGCATAAGGATACCACAGAAAGGGCATCACCAGAAGCTTGGCTACCACAATCTAGTCCTATTGAGGTAAAAGCGTCAAGGGGTAAAGTTAAGACACTGCAAAGGTAAGGTAAGATAGTCCTTTATGGGTAAGTCTCAGATTTTCATGGGGAGTGGGTGCTTCCACCGACTTTCAGAGTTAGTTTCAATTCAAGAGATCCAGAAAAGTAACTAAGCAAAACTGAGGAAAACTTGCTGTTTGCCATGCCTTTCTTTTTAAATCAGGCAGCTGTAATCCCCCTCATATTTTGAGGGTGTGTCTTGGTGAGAAAAGCAAACCGAAACAGTCTGACCAGTCACGATCTGAATTAAACAGTGGCCTAATGGGAAAAGAAAACCACACATGGCTACATAACTAAATATCTCATAATGTGTTACACATAAGCAAGCTGAATTGAAGTTGCACTGGTGATTTTGAACTAGTCACTCAACATCTGAGTGCTAGATTTCTTCAAATTTAAAAAAACATTCTTTTAAGCATCTTTGCTGGATACAGTTTAGGTAGCAATTTCACTTCCAAAAGATCCCAAAGATTACCAATTTAAAGGATCTCACATGGGACAGAAAAAAGTGATCCATTAAGCTTAAATCACTTTACACGTTAAGAACACATCCTTCGAATCACGTCACACAACCCTTGCGACAGGCCCCCTCTCCTCTTCCTCCTCCCCCACTGTGGCACTGGGAACAGCTGCAGTTTGCAACTTCAGCTGGGAAGAGATGCTCATAACTGGGAAGCAGAGGCAGGGAAAACACAATTATCCTTTCTGCCAGGATATGGGGCTTGGGCCTGCGATATAGGACATTCACAGGGCAAGCAAGCAGCAACACTAAATATGATGTATTGTGGTTTGCTTGCCTACCCTGTAGGCTAGCACAGAGAATCCAACAAAACTATTTTTGCACAGGGCTGCCTAGGACAGAGTTACAAGGGATATTACTTTTGGCTGAAACCGAAGAGCAGTTATCTGGGTCTGATGGCGAGTTACATGGCTATCCTGAAGAGGGGGGAAGAAAAGAAAAAGAAAGTATTTTGCTTAATAAGCATAAGTGGTCAGGAATTGGTCCCAGTCTAAAGTGGCAGGGGATCACGCACTCTCCAGAGAGGCAGTGTCCTGACACCCTGCCCCGACCCTGGTTCAGAAGGAAGAACCCCGCTTTCCATAACACCCAAAGCTGGGTTTTTATGTCCCACGTACAAGGGAAACAAGGCCTAGATCTTAAAACGGTCTTATGATTTAATCAGATCGCAGCTCGTAATAGGAACAGGGTTGAGCAAACCCCCCCACAACAGGAAACTCAACTGTGACCTACTTGAGCATACATAAAGTTATACCCTACATGTGGCACACTGGCACCCATTCATACATCTGCTGATACGGGAAACATGAATGGGGAAAAGCAGGAGTGCCAAGAAAGCGTTTGCCGAGGTCCCACGTACCCCAGCACACAGCAAACTGCTTTTTTTTTTTTTTCCTTTTTTCCTGCGTTTGTTTAAGGTAAAAATCCTATGCAACATTAAGAACTGAAATGAGGAAGCCTAGCTGCCAGCTTTCTACTTTGCCTCCCTCAGAAGAGGGATTGTGACTGCGAATGTGGCCAAACACTTCTCCTTCCTGTCACCAAGAGCCGAGTCCCGTGGCTGTCCTGGCAAATGGGGAACAGCTCTTGTACATCAGCCAGGCTTGGGCTCCCCCAGACCAACTCACCTCTGTGGCAGGCTCCTGAAAACCATCTCTCCTGCCCACAGTACCAAGGCCGCACACCAAGCTAGGCACGAGCTTTACTGAACCGCCCAGAATGCAAGACAGTCATCTAACCAAGATGCACCTTTTCAGCAACGTCATTTTCCTCCTAAGCGTTTAGGTATTGCCAAACCCAAAGATTTCTCCTAGGTGATCTTGATCTTGTTCTTAAGAAAAGTAAACCCTGCCTGTGACGGACAGACCTACTTCCAGGAGGCTTCTGCTACTCTTCCAGAGATTTCATGGTCCCATTTAAACACAGCAGCCATTTCACAGTGCTTGCAAGGAACAGACCTCTACTTAATCCACACCACCTCCACAGCTCAGAAATTGTAAAAATCTCCTCTCCTCACTAACCATCTCCTACGATGAGATTCATCTCCCCACATGTAAAAACTCTGAAAGTCAGATAGATTTCTTTTATCTCACGTGGTATTTTCCCTGACTCTGAATCACGGCCTGTGCAACTGAGCCAGGGGATGGATGACTGAGAACTGCCAGAGCTGTAATGGCCACGGGGCAGTGGTCAATCACAAGCCTCTGCTCTTGTTCCTCTTCTGCTGTGCCAAAGGGCATATGCACCCAGCAAACATCAGCTTCTCTCACCTACAGGCTACTTTCTTTCCTAATGCTTTTCCCCCTTAGAAAACACACTTGGAAAAACAGTCCAGAAGCAGGAGAATAGAGTGCTCCTCTGCCTGAGGGCCAGCAGAGCAACTGGGGATTTGCCTTTGTTAACCCTTAGCTAACAAGAACACATTTCTTGAGACCTGATTGACCATTTGCTAAAACACGGGCAATTTCACTGGTTTTTGGAGAGTCATGCCCTGTTATATCAGTGACACATCTAATACCTAGTTGCCCTGGTTTCAGATGAGATAGAGTTAATTTTCTTTCTAGTAACCGGTAAGTGCTGTGTTTTGGGTTTAGTCCGAGAATAATGTTGATAACACACTGATGTTTTCAGTTGTTACTGGGTAGTTGTAGTGTCCACACTAAGTTAAGGACTTCTCAGCTCCCCACACCCTGCCAGGTGCACAAGAAGCTGGGAGAGCACAGCCAGGACACTGACCCAGCCTGGCCAAAGAGATATTCCCTAGCATAGAGCATCGTGCTACATGTATTGCTAGGGAAGCTAGCCGGGAGGTGGAATTGCTGCTCAAAACCAGACTGGGCATCAGGTTGTTTTTTCTGCATGTGGTGAGCAATTGCCTTTATGCATCACTTATTATTGTTATCTTAAACTGTCTTTATCGCAACCCACAATTTTATTTTTTTTATATTCTTCTCCCCATTCCTTTGGGGAAGGAGGGCTGAGTGAGCAGATATGTGATGCTTAGTTACCGGCTGGGGTTAAACCACAGCACTCGTGCTAGCATGCGGCCCTAGCCAGGAGAATTAGGGTACATTGGGCTGATCCCTCTGCAGCGAGAAGGAGGTTGGTTAGGCTGCAGTCAGAGTTACAAGTCACTCCCTTGCATTTTGAATAACAGAGGAAGCTATGGGTATCAGCAGGTCATTTAATGAACTTCATTACGCTAACTTCCACGGTGCAACAACTGACTGACCATTGCTGTCACGTTTTTAACCAACGCATTAGTAATTCTGTACAAATAGATGCAGACCCACCACCTCAGGCCTTCTTCTCCAAGCCAACCTTTACTCCACTTTTGCCCAAATACTCCTTTCCATGTCTTGATTTTTATACTGATACTTTCTTATCCTATTTCTGCAGGAGAGCCATTATGGATTGTTACAACAGTCTTTGGCATACACACGATTATTTGGCATACACAAACTTGCCTTTTTAAAAGCATGGTTCCAAGTTCAGCAGCGAGAAGGTAATAAGTTACAGAAAAAAGTCAAAACAAGCAAAAGTAGAAAAACATCTTAGAGGTCAATGGTTAACAGAGGCTGAAGACATTTTTTCCATGATCTTCACACTGACAGCAGGAAGCAGACTTCCATTGTCCAACACACAGAAAATGTTTTGCATGTTCAAGATAGAAATATTTGTATGAAACTTACATCACTGTGCACCTTATCTTGTGTTTCCAGTCTATAAGCCAACACAGAAGGAATTAAATCTACAACAGGTTGCACCTACATTTGGTGAAGGTAGTTAATTTTTCTTGATGCTTCCAAGCAATTCGGTCAAACTAACTATTTCCCAGTTATTTTAACTTTAATTACAGGATACCACACTATCATGGCATTTCTGAACACGATGTTGTTTCAGGGCAAGATGAAACAATATTAAGCTGATACTGTTTTATCAGCTTTACTTTATTTTTCTCCCTTTTAGCCAGTGTAGGCAGTCAGCCAGGTTACTGAATATGTTGCAATGCCAAATCCACACAACTGAGGTCACAGCTAAGAATTAAAATTAACTTAGAATTAACTAATAATTCTAGCTGCCTCACAATCAATGGCTTTAAAAGATTTTTAAAAATTTACATTAACATCAAAATAAAAGGTGCTACTCCTATAAACTTTGAAGGGCTAATAAAATCAGTTCTGGCAGCTGAGAACGAGAATTATTTCACAACAGTTGTCTAACTGGCAGTATGTTTTAACTATGTGAACTCCAGATCTTTGGTTTTGATTTTCACACCTGTGAGATTATCTCAAAAAGAGGAGGGAGTTACTAGGTGCCGAATATAACCACTTTATTCTGTTTTCAGTGGTTTCAGCAGGCAAGCTCACATAGAAATCATTTGCGTCAAAACACTCATAATACTCATTTAGAAGTTTAGCAGAACATGTAAAGCACCTTTTCATTGAGGATGAAATGCAGAGACGAATACAATTATTTCACCATAAGGTGTAATTTCTCAGTAAAACAAACACTTACAATACAACCTAATGAAATATGAAGGCTATCAGAGGAGAGTCTGATAGCAAATGGGCTCCTTCCTGCTGTAGTCCCCTTACAGACCATAACCACCAGAAGACTATGAGTAGCTGCCTCCCCACCTACAAGAGCAGCACCCGTGAAACAAGACGAGGATGCCTACAGGGCCCCTTCTGTGCAGGTGGCATGATCGGAGCAGCACAGCTGGTGTGGTGAAAGGAAGGAGTAGCATGTGCAGAGTCACTCCGGGTACTCTCTGAAGTGTAACTGGGAGCCTATTTGTGTGGGTGCTACTTTCCGATGGACCAAAATACCCTAAACATTTATATAGCAGCCCTAAGTAACAGCCCATCTTCCAGTCACTGGAGATTTCTGAGGAATTAAGAAGCGATGCTTCGCACTGCAGCCATGCTATAACAAAGGTGAGACAGTCAGACAAACCATTAGCAACATTTACTCTGAAACAAAAACAAATGCTCCAGAAGCATGTACTCACAAGACACCTTTTTAATCTGCATTTCTGCTACAGTCAGTTTTTTCATCTATAAAAGATACGGTCTCACTTATTTGACTCATAAAACAATACTAAGCATTCCAGATTAGCATTTGTCACAGTAAGGTACACATCTGTCTTTCCAAGCGGAGAGCTTGTGGCCATGTCCACGCTCAATGCTTAGTTTAGTGTTCAAATAATTACTGGTTCCAGCTTACAGGGACACAGAAAAGATGACTGTGGAAAAGCACCGTGCAAATCTAGTCACCTACTGCACGAGCTGCAGGTATGCAGTACTCCAGCATGAGGCTCAGTAAGAGCATCCACTGCTGAGAAAGGATAACCATGCTGTGGGACAGAAGCAGGGGGAATTATTAAGTAGTAGTGATATGACAGGGGATAATGGCTTTAAAGTGCAAGAGGGTAGATTTAGATTAGGTATAAGGAAAAAATTCTTTACTGTGAGGCACTGTAACAGGTTGCCGAGAGAAGCTGCGGAGGCCCCCTCCCTGGCAGTGTTCAAGGCCAGGCTGGATGGGGCTTTGGGCACCCTCATCTAGTGGAGGGTGTCCCTGCCCATGGCAGGGGGTTGGAACTAGATGATTGTTAAGGCCCTTTCAACAGAATCCATTCTGTGATTCATTCTACCATTCTAACCTAACTGAACTCACACACAAGGCTAATCACGCCTTGAGACGAGGTAGGACAGTCTCATTAAAACACAGAGGTTCCATGGATATAAGGAAAAACTACGAGAAGGAGGTCACACAAACAAGAAAATACTCAGCAACTGTTGGATTTTAAAAGGATTTGGCAGGCTGAGCTACAACCCTCATATTACACAGGTTACAGCAATTTTAAGCAAAGGTTTAAAAAGCAGCTTTTGTCACAGCTCTCGCCTACAGATCGGTGCGATACTCGGACCTCGAGGAAGAAATACTTCTACATTTTAAGCCGCAAACAGC
>VWZZ01003688.1:15863-61668 GCA_013399095.1 Psophia crepitans | reverse complement strand
GAGGCATGGATTTGACAGACGGAGCACTTGGTGGATAAGTAAATGGCTGGATGGCCGTACTCAAAAGAGTTGCGCTCAACGGCTTGATGTCCAAGTGGAGACCAGTGCTGAGTGGCATTCGTCATGGGTCAGTACAGGGACTGGCACTGTTTAACATTTTTGTCATCAACATGGGCATTGGGATGGAGTGCACCCTCAGCAAGTTTGTTGATGACACCAAGCTGTGTGGTGCGGTCGACACGCTGAAGGGAAGGGATGCCATCCAGAGGGACCTTGATAGGCTTGAGAGGTGGACCTGTGTGAACCACATGAAGTTCAACAAGGCCAAGCGCAAGGTCCTACACGTGGGTCAGCACAATCCCAAGCACAACTACAGGCTGGGCAGAGAATGGATCAAGAGCAGCCCTGAGGAGAAGGACTTGGGGGTGCTGGTTAATGAAAAACTCAACATGAGCCAGCAGTGTGCACTGGCAGCCCAGAAAGCCAGCTGTGTCCTGGGCTGCATCAAAAATAGTGTGGCCAGCAGGTCGAGGGAGGTGATTCTCCCGCTCTACTCCATTCTTGTGAGACCTCGCCTGGAGTACTGCGTCCAGCTCTGGGGTCCCCAGTGCAAGAAAGACATGGAGCTGCTGGAGCAAGTCAAGAGGAGGGCCACAAAGTTGATCAGAGGACTGGAGCACCTCTCCTATGAGGACAGGCTGAGGGAGCTGGGGTTGTTGAGCATGGAGAAGAGAAGGCTCCGGGGAGACCTAATCACGGCCTTCCAGTACCTAAAGGGGGAGGGACTGTTTATTAGTGAGTGTAGTGACAGGACAAGGGGGAATGGGTTTAAAGTAAAAGAGGGGGGTTTAGATTGGATGTTAGGAAGAAATTCTTTACTGTGAGGGTGGTGAGGCAGTGGAACAAGTTACCCAGAGAAGTTGTGGAGGCCCCATCCCTGGAAGTTTTTAAGGCCAGGTTGGATGAGGCTTTGGGCAACCTGATCTAGTGGAGGGTGTCCCTGCCTATGGCAGGGGGCTTGGAACTAGATGATCTTTGAGGTCCCTTCCAACCCAAACCATTCTGTGATTCTATGAATCTCTGTTGATCTGTCACATAGCTGTCCACAATTGCAGATGATGGATTTATGTAATCTCTTCTCCTCCTGTAACCATATACAATTCAGTTCCTGAACTGAAGTGGACTACAGAATATCTTATTACCCTTTATAAAGACTCTCAATGGAAATGTGGAGGTGCCACACATTTTTACTAGATTCCACATAGCTTGGGTCATAAAAATTTGGAAACTGTAACTAGTAATTAAAATTAAATTCCTAATTAAATAAAATAAATAGGCATATAAATAAGTAAAATACTCCATTAACCAGTAGTTACAGACTTCCATATACATTTGGTGTATTTTCAGTTTGTGACTTACTTTCTTTGACAGTAATAGATGGTCAGATTTCCAAAAATACATCTATCTTTTATGGGGTGAATGAAGTTGCAGAAAATAGACTTGCAGGTGAAGTTCAAGCAAGGAAGCAACCTCTTCTTGGAGTTCCTCTTTTGTTTTAGATGCTACCATAATCTAGGAAAATACAGCCATCATGCAAGAATACTAATAAATAATGCCTGCCCTAATCTTCTGTCACTCTGAATTGAGGAAATCTGACAAGGTGTTCAGTGAATTGCTCTTAAAGGAACCAAGGCATAAAAGCAGATAATTGCTGTCTAATGAGAACCTTTGACAATCAGTTCTAAGGAAGTAAGGGCCCATATGGGCTATGCATTTCACAGAGCTCTTGCCCAGATTTTGCTGCTTCTGCCAAATATTTCCTTTATTTTGCTCTTCCAGGCCTCTTACATGACAGCTGCCAAAGGTTTAAGAGAGAATGAGAAAGTACTTATATTCAGCTGCCCTTCCTGGCATTATACATCCTGAATGCCCTACAAAAGACACAGAATACACAGTTCTAGAGTCAAATAATAACACTGTATACTTAGTAATATATCTCATTTTCTCTAAGGAATGCAAGTTGGTACTCCACAAAATCCAGCATTGCACTGTGATAACTGAGACATTTGAATGTATCAAAACTAATTAACATACATGTAAAGAGACAGTAGTTTAAAAAAAAACAATTATATCTTAGAAAACTCACTAGGGCAAACAAATATTAGCCATAAATGGTACATTATAATTTTCAGCTTATTTGTAGGGGAATTACTCATCAAACAGTGGATTATTTGACCTAGAACTAGAGACACAGCCTTGCAGCTGGCAGCTTAACAACATCAAATTTGAACCAGCATCTCAGAGTTCTGCCAGTGCAGATAGCTATTCCCAGAAGTTGTAACTTAGCAAAAAAAACCCCAAAAGCCAGTAACTAAATGATGATGAATTTCACAAGATGGACTGTAGTAGGAGTGTACTTGCAAAGACTGCAGGTGCATGGGATCCAAAAGCTCAAGTGACTTTGCTTCCTTGTAGTGAATTAGCATTCCTAGCAGAGTTTCTGCCCAGGAGCTACGTAGATCACTTTTGTAAAGTTTTATTTATTCATTGACTTGACATCAGCTCATGCTTACCATAGTGATGAAAGATAATAACATTTGAGGTTCCAGTTAACTTCTCCCCTTCTGCTTAAAGTGACAGGAAAGTAGTTTGAAAGATTACTGAGTGTCAATAATTTAGTCATGCAAAGCATGGAATATATTAATTGTAGAGAGCAGCTAAAGTGAGATTATTTGGATTATGCCAGTGCCAAGTGTTCCTGAGATAATTCTTCACAGAAACTATCCAGACTTCTTAGGACTTACAAGCGGTGTAATGCAAAAAACCACTATATCAGTTTTATGTGTAAACCCCATCATTCTTCATACAAGCTGAGAATTCATCAACCATTGTAGATCAGGCCATTAAAGCATGCTAGCCATTTCATGGAATCATGGAATCATAGAATGGTTTCTGTTGGAAGAGACCTTAAATATCATCTAGGTCCAACTCCCTGCCATGTGCAGGGACATCTTCCACTAGACAGGGTTGCTCAAAGCCCCATCCAGCCTGGCCATAAACACTTCCAGGGACGGGGCATTCACAACTTCTCTGGGCAACCTGGTCCAGTTTAACACTACCCTCAATGTAAAAAATATCTTCCTTGTGTCCAATCTAAACCCACATTCTTTCAGTTTAAAACTGTTTCTCCTTGTCTTGTCACTACAGGCTTTGATAAAAAGTCTGTCTCCGTCTTTCTTGTAAGCCTCCTTTATAGAGAAGAGAGAAGAGAGAAGAGAGGAGAAGAGAGGAGAAGAGAGGAGAAGAGAGGAGAAGAGAAGAGAAGAGAAGAGAAGAGANATCTAGTCCAACTACCCGGCCACTTCCAGATTGACTAAAAGTTAGAGAATGGTGTTAAGGGCATTGTCCAAATGCCTCTTAAACACTGACAGGCTTGGGGAATCAACCACCTCTCCAGGAAGCCTCTTCCAGAGTTTCACCACCGTCTTGGTAAAGAAATGTTTCCTAATGTCTAGTCTAAAACTCCCCTGATGCAGCTTTGAACCATTCCCAGACATCCTGTCCCCAGATCCCAGGGAGAAGAGCTCAGCACCTCCCTTTCCACGTCTCCTCCTCAGGAAGCTGCAGGGAGTGATGAGGTCGCCCCTCAGCCCCCTTTTCTCCAAACTAGAGAAACCCCGAGTCCTCAGCCACGTCTCACAGGACATGCCTTCCAGCCCTTCACCAGCTGTGTTGCCCTCTTCTGGACACATTCAGGGACCTTCACATCCTTCTTAAATGGTGGGGCCCAGCACTGCACACAGTATTTGAGGTGAGGCCACACCAACAAGAAATACAGCAGGGTAATTCCCTCTCGTGACTGGCTGGTTATACTGTTTGATGCACCCCAGCGTGTGGTTTGCCCTCTTGGGCACGCTGTTGACTCCTATTGAGCCCGCCGTCAGTCAGCACCTCCAGATCCCTTTCTGCAGGGCTGTTTTCCATCCACTCCTCTCCCAGTTTATACTGTGTCCAGAGTTACTCTGTCCCAGGTGCAGAATCTGGCATTTATGCTTGTTAAATTTCATTACACTGGTGATTGCCCAATGCTCCAATCTATCTAGATCCCTCTGCAAGGTCTTGTGTCCCTTGAGAGTGTCAACAGTACCTCCCAGTTTGGTACTGTCAGAAAATTTGCTAATGGTGCGTTCAACTCCTGCATCCATCCAGATCATTGATAAAAATATTGAACAGAACTGGCCCTAGAATTGAGCCCTGAGGAACACCACTGGTGATTGGTCACCAGCCAGATGTAGCCCCATTCACTACAACCCTATGTCTGCAGCTGCCCAGCCTGTTCTTCAGCCAGTATACCATGTACCTGCTTATCTCGCAGTTGGACAACTTGTCCAGAAGGATGCTGTGGGGGACAGTATCAAAAGCCTTACTAAAATCCAGAAAAATTACATCTGCTGCCTTCCCTTCATCCAGTAGGTGAGTGATCTTATTGTAGAAGGATATCAAATTACTTATACCAAGTATTGAAAGGCCTCCCCAAGCTTTGTCTTCTCCAGGCTCAACCACCCCAACTCAGCCTTTATTCATAGCAAAAGTGTTCCAGCCCTCAGACCATTTTCATGTCCCTCGTCTGGATCCACTCTAACTGGTCCATGTCTTTCTTGTACTGGGGATGCCAGCGCTGAATGCAGTGCTCCAGATGGGGTCTCACAAGAGCAGAGAGGGAGAATCACCTCCCTCAGAAGGATATGGACCTGTTGGAGCTAGTACAGTAGGGCCAGGATGATCAGGGAGGGCTGGAGCATCTCTGCTATGAAGGCAGGCTGAGAGAGTGGGGGTTGTTCAGCCTGGAGAAGAGAAGGCTCTGGAGAGACCTTATAACACCTTCCATTACCTGAAGGGGCCTACAGGAAAGCTGGAAAGGGACTGTTTACAAGGGCATGGAGTAATACAACAAGGCGTAATAGTTTTGAACTGAAAGAGGACAGATTTAGATTAGATATTAGGAAGAAATTCTTTATTGTGAGGGTGGTGAGGCACTGGCACACATTGCCCAGAGATGTTGTGGATGTTCCCTCCCTGGAAGTGTTTATGGCCAGGCTGGATGGGGCTCTGGGCAATCTGGCCTAGTGTAGGGTGTCCCTGCCCATGGCCTTGGGATTGGAACTAGATGATATTTGAGGTCCCTTCCAACCCATTCTGTGGGCCATTCTGTGATTCTATGATTCTATGACCACGCTTCTTTTGATGCAGCCCAGGATACACTTTGCTTTCTGGGATGCAAGAGCACATTGCTGAGTCACGTCCAGCTTTTCATCCACCAGTATCCCCAAGTCCTTCTCTGCAGAGCTGCTCTCAATCCATTCCTCCCCCAGTCTGTACTGATACAGTGCAAGACCTTGCACTTGGCCTTGTTCAACTTCATGAGGTTCACATCAGCCCACTCCTCAAGCCTTTCAAGGTCCCTCTGGATGGTGTCCCTTTCCTCGAGAAAATCAACTGCATCACTCACCTTGGTGTAGTCTGCAAAGCTGCTGCTTGAATCCCTGCTCCATGTCATGAATGAAGATACTAAATTCTGTAGCATGAAGAAGACACATCACATCACCTTACCCATTATTTAAATATTTTTCTAGCTGTATATGCTAATAGCTACTAACTAGAAAGCACTCTAGAGTAATAGCTTTAAGGAACACTCCATATGGAATAAAACTGAACATTGTAGCACACCTCTCTTCTTCCATAAACAAGCCCCTGCCCACGTAGTGTCCTTTTGGACTAGAAACTCAACTATCTGTATTTGAAATAACAGATAGAGATCTTGATCAGCTCAATCTTTTTTTCCTTACATGCAGAAATTTCAACTCTTCAACTCTCATTTGGATCCAGAGGCAACGGTAATCTTTCCTTACAGGTGTAGATACAACCAGTCACTGTTGAAACTGGGTTTTATTCCCCAGACTCTTAAGTCTGTATCAGTACACCATCAACTTCTCATCTTGCACAAACATAAGGTGCAGACCCTTGTTCCGCTTCTGATAGACCAGCAGATGCATCGCAAACAAGACCATACCTTTCTGAATGCATTCCAGATAATTCTCAAGACTGTTTCCAATTTCACTCTCTGGAATCCTATTCAGCAAGTTATTTTTCTCTAAAGTCTTAAGATTTTTTTTTTTTAAATTAAAGTCCTGGTTCATTACCATGTAAGCTGTTTCAAACCAGAATTCATATTCATATTCATTCATATGAAGCTTTGAATGTATTTATCTACTTATCTCAAGGATTCTATAAAGAGATATACTCCAGTGCATATGCAGCGAGTGCAGTGTGCATAGATGTTTGAAATTGCTGCTCTTGCCTATCTATACATGGAGCTATGACAAGTGTCTTGAGTGTTTTCACCTCATTGCATACACATCGACTTTCTGTGTAGCACTAGTGCCATTACTCTGGCACTACCTGGTGGTACTGAACTTCTGTGAACACACGGTAGAGTTCACCTGTACATGCATAGCAGGCTGCCCACTCAGAGTTACAACTGCTCCTGCAAACAAGTTGTCACACAATCCAGACAAAAGTATGAAATCTTCAGATTCTTCCTGAACTTCATTTCTAAAATAAAAATGAGGATCTCTTCAGGGGAATCAAAGTACATGACAGCTATGTGCTGGTCAGGTATTGGAACAGGCTCCCCAGAGAGGTGGTGGAGTCACTGTTCCTGGAGGTGTTCAAAAACCATATAGACATGGCAGTTCGGGACGTGGTTTAGTAGGCATGGTGGTGTTGGTTTGGTGGTTGAACTTGATGATCCGAGAGTCCAACCCTAAAGATTCTGTGATTCTATACTTAAGAAATGAGCAAACTCTAGAATTTCCTCACATTTAGGCTCAGGCTGGTCTAGGATATTTTGGGGGGAAAAAGGATACTTTTTTTACAGTTTTCCTTGGGAACACTGTTCAAACACACTTATTGTAGCTACTCTTAAATTTATTGAGCCTGTTTGTTAGGGACTTGTCCTTATGTCCTTGCAGTCATGAGTTACTTAGGCTTATGGTGGCAGAGACATAATTTCTGGGTTTTATTTCACAGTTCTCAGATTTCTGTGTTTATTTTGGAAGAAATTAAAAATCACCTGAAGGAAGTGAGGAGGCTTAAGGACTAGAACGTTGCCTGGGCAAACACAGGAACGGCACACTCAGCAGGCTGCAGATTCTTTCCAAGCAGGACTTGATGGTGCTTTCTTAGCATTAACTTCTAAGAAGGAGCTGGCTGAAATAAGGCACAGCATCTCCCTCCTTAGTTCTCTCCTTGTGAGCCAAAGAGCGTGACTGTGCAGATTTTCCAGCCTTATTAGTCAGCCAGAGGTCTGCTCACGCTCCGGTGCTTGGTGCAATCCAGTTCAGGTGTTTGCTGCCGCCTTCAGGACCTGTTTTCGCAGGTAGACCAGGCTGCCCCGCCCCAGCCTTTCTGTTCCCGGTGCTCTCGGGTGGCTGAGCTCGCCCGCCTGCTTCCCTGTGGTCAGAAGCGATCTCTTTGCTGATTCTTCTGAGGCTGAACAGTCCTCAGCACGGCCGTAGGTGGGAGATAGTCTGGGCTGAGCAGCGTGAAAGCTGATGGCCCAAAAAGTGTCCCAGCCTGGGTGCTGACAAACCTGCTTCCTGCCTGCCCTCCGGCCACGCCGCTCCCTCGGCCCAGCCCCACAAAGCCCAGGGGAGCAGTCACCTGGTGCGTTTCACAGCTGAGGCTGGCACTCCTTAGTGCACACACAGCGAAATGACACTCTCCAACAAGGATGGGAGGAGGCAACACCCTCCCGAGAGACTGTTTTTATTTTGGCAGCACCTTCAAGTGGCGAGACCTCTCCATGTTACAGGAGAAGCACAGGTACTCTCTTGAATTTCCCTCACAGACCAGTGACCCTCCTGGGACCATCTGTCCCACTTCACCTATGATCACTATATGCAGTCATGCCAGGAGTCCCTCCAGCTCCATATTTGTTTTCTCCCTGTGGCCAGTGGTTTAGAGAAAACCATGAGGATCTTTTTGCTTTCGCATCAAATTTATTTCTTCACTGGTACTATTTTTCCTGATTATTCATGAACATATTGACTACCACAAATCCTTAGGGAATTAAAGTGACTCCTCTTACTGTAAAAACTACTCCACTTACCCTTCCCCCTATGTTTCCTGATCTACCTTTCCAGCCACAAAACATCCTAAAAGATCCTGTGGGAAGGAGTTCTGCAGAGTAGGAACAATTGAGAAACAGTGTTTCCTGGTGCTCAAATAGAGCTCACTACCTGCTTGTTTTATCACTACCCACTCTACACCGCACTGGTGCAGCCTCACCTCGAGTACTGTGTGCAGTTTTGGGTGTCACAGTACAAGACAGACATAAAGCTATTGGGGAGTGTCCAAAGGAGGGTAACTAAGATGGTGAAGGGTTTAGAGGGGAAGACCTATGAAGAGAGGCTGAAGTCCCTTGGTTTGTTCAGTCTAGAGAAGAGAAGACTGAGGGGAGACCTATACGTGGCCTACGGCGTCCTCCCAGCAGGAGCAGGGAGGTGATTGTCCCCCTGTACTCGGCCCTGGTGAGGCCGCACCTCGAGTACTGTGTCCAGTTTTGGGCCCCTCACCACAAGAAAGACATCGAAGCCCTGGAGCGTGTCCAGAGAAGGGCAACGAAACTGGTGAAGGGGCTGGAGCACAGGTCTTATGAGGAGCGGCTGAAGGAACTGGGCTTGTTTAGTCTGGAGAAGAGGAGGCTGAGGGCAGACCTTATTGCCCTCTACAACTACCTGAAAGGAAGTTGTGGCGAGCTGGGGGTCGGCCTCTTCTCGCAGATAACTAGTGACAGGACAAGGGGAAATGGCTGCAAGTTGCGTCAGGGAAGGTTCAGGTTGGAGATGAGGAGAAAATTCTTCTCGGAAAGGGTGGTCGGGCATTGGAACGGGTTGCCCAGGGAGGTGGTGGAGTCACCATCCCTGAGGGTGTTTAAGGAAAGGTTAGATGTGGTACTTAGGGACGTGGTTTAGTGGGTAATAGGTGGTGGGGGGATGGTTGGACTAGATGATCCTTGAGGTCACTTCCAACCTTAATGATTCTATTCTATGAGGGGGAGTGAAGGGGCAGGCACTGATCTCCTCCCTCTGGTGACCAGCAACAGAACCTGCGGGAATGGCATGAAGCTGCGTCAGGGGAGGTTTAGGTTAGATATCTTCACCCAGAGCGTGGTGGGGCCCTGGAACAGGCTCCCCAGGGCAGTGGTCGCCGCACCGAGCTTGACTGAGTTCAAGCGTCTGGATGATGCTCTCAGTCATCTGCTCGGATTGGGCTGGTCCTGTGTGGAGCCAGGAGTTGGACTTGATGATCCTTATGGGTCCCTTCCAACTCAGGATATTCTATGATTCTAAGATTCTCATTTTATGCCCTTGTAGTTCTTGTTGCTGGAGGAGAAAATGGACAGCTGTCCCTGGTCATATTTTGTAGATGTCTTATCTAGATGGAAGAGTCAAAGTTCATATTTATAATAGCCTTTTTCAAGATGTGAGGAATGAGATTTTTAATATTTACAACACATTCAGGTTGTCACTTCCCTCTGAATCTGTGTAGTGCTGTTATTGTCTCTAATCCTTATTTAATAATGTTTAGCATTAGCTGACACTTTTCCTGTAAAGGTCCATCTTCTCCTTGATTTGTAAAAGTATTGAAATAATTATATTAATCAACAAAATACAAAATTAAGGTTGTTTCACCACTTTATCAACCTTATATTTCCTCTGCCATTTTGATTGTCCAGTCAATATCATAAGATTCTTCTGCTTCTTCTTAATTTTTGTTTTTTGTAGTTGGCTCTCATCCTTACTGTTCTGAGCAAGCTAGCATTATGAGCAGTTTGATACCTGCATGACCATTCATCCCCTTTGTGTTTATATCAGAATATGTGGAATATGTTGGTTTCATATCCAAGAATGAATAGAAGTCTGGGAGCATTTCCCTAAAATGAAAGACTAAAGACACTACTAAAATAGTTAAAAGCAGGTACATAGGTGACTTGAGCACACGAAAATGGAGGTATATAGTGGACTGTGTTTTATTTTAAGACAAAAAAGATAGAATGAGAATTAGAATGGGAAGATAAATCTAGACAATCCAGACTACAAATGAGGCTACATGTGTAGACTATAAAGATGATTGTCTATTGGAATACTTCACATAGGGACCTGTTAGATTCAGCTTTCTGTATAATGAGACCATATTTTTCCCTGTTGTGTCACGCAGCTCTACTAGATGTTATAGTCTGAAGCAGGACTAACTTGTGGGAGTTTGAGGCAGGAGTAATATAGCACTGATCTGTGCTATGGAGGTAATAAGAAAGTGCACTTAGGCTTTATCTTGAAACTATTCTAGCTTTATACTTACAGCTATTAATAAGAGTGATAGTATGGGCCTGAAGTATTTTTTTTCTTCCTCCCATATCCATGGCAATCCCTTCCATTTTGGGAGCAGAAATGTTGGATGGCAATGACAATAGCAGCCACTTTCACCCTCTATACTCACACGTCCTATTAATGTAACTTTGCATCAGTGGTCAAGGACAGGCACGCTCTTTTTTGATTATGAGGAAGCCTCTGTTAGCATATCAGTACTGGGCCCCAGGAAGACTATGTCTGAACATTGACATTGATTGACAGTCAAGCCAAAGTGCTTGGAGTTCTCTGCAGATCAGTAGGATATTATTTATTGAGTTGTATTTGTGGCATGACAAGCTTTTCTTCCAAAAACTGGTTAAAGTCAAATTTTTCTTTAGTCTCAAATAATAGGTTTCCTACAGACAATTGTCAAATATTTAATATGAGCCCCTTCAGCTCAGATTTCTCCCAACATCAAGAGATTGAAGAAGCATCATGTCCCTTGCTTTTTATTTCTTCATGGACCTCATGAAGACTTGTCTAACTTCTGACCATGTTACAACAACGGACACTCTTATACTTGCCTGTGTTCCACTTAGACCCTGCTTCTACTCATATGCTGAGGTGACTATGACACTCAGTTTATAAGGATTCAGAGGGTGCATTTTTATAAATGCATATACTTTTTGGTTTAGTGCCACCTACACACAGTAAATAATTTTTTGTAGCACTTGGAAATGAGTTTTAATGGAGTCCAGATAATAACCAGCAGCATTGTCTTTTAGAGCTGAGAAACAAAGTAGCTTTAAAGCAAAAGGCAAATTTAAGCTTAGCAATCAGCAGCCCAAAAAAGAAAGCTGGACGTTCTGTAGAATGCATCATTCTTGTTCATCACAGTGCAGGCCAATTTGATTTGTTCCTTATTTTGCACAAAGACATTTAACTGTGTTAAAGTAATGCTTAAGCAATTACTGCCTTTGCCTAATTTGAGGCTCCCCATACATTTGGAATGAACTTTCTCCAACATTACTCAGTGTACTCTGAATATTTTCACTTTTGGTTTTGCCATCATGAACTCCCAACTCTCACCGTTTATGAGGACAGATGTGTCAGTGGAGTGAAACTGCTCTCACTGTTGGTTATTCTTTTCTTACAGCTCTCCCTCCCCTCATGGCTCGTCGATCTCAAAGCTCCTCACAGGGGGACAATCCCCTTGACCCTAACTATCTTCCCCCCCATTACAAGGAGTATTACCGCTTAGCTCTGGATGTGCTTACTGAAGAGGGCAAAGAAAGTTACCAACGATTCCTGGCAGAGGAAGCAGCCCCTGAATTTCTTTGCAACTCAGAGGTGGATCACATCATACAGAATCTCCAGAAACCCCAGTATGCCAACCAGGAAGGTAGCACAGACACCACAGGCGACAATGACATGGATGGATCATCTGGGACTTACTGGCCCATGAACTCAGACCTTGCTGTTCCTGAGCTTGACTTGGGCTGGCCAATGGTCTTTGGGTTCAGGGGAACAGAGGTGACAACCCTTGTGCAACCACCACCCCCGGACAATCCGAGCATTAAGGAGGAGGCTCGCAGAATGATTCGAGCAGCTCAACAGGTGAGAAAATGAAAAGCTCAACTAGAGCAGAGATAAAATTATGTGTGTGTGAAAGATGAATCAGAATGTAGCAGGTCCTCTGCTAATTCCCTTAACTTTGCCTCCAGGACCTGACAGAGAAGGATGATTCTAAAACTGCTGTTTACTACATCAAAGCTAGCCTCTGCTCTCTAGTCTCACGGAAAAGTGTGTAAGGCCATGCTAAAATACACAAAGAATTCACAGAGTAACAGAACAGTTGAGACTGAAAAGAACCAGTCCAGGCCTGTGCTCAAATCTGGGCCGATTAGAGAGGGTTACTTAGGACATGTCCTCGAGTATCTTCAAGAATGCAGACTCCACAACCTTTCTGGGCAACCTGTTCCAGTGTTCAGTCACCCTTACAGTAAAAGAGGTTTTTTTCTTAGGTTTAACTAGAATTTCCTCTATTTCAATTTGTGTCTTGTGTCTTGTCCTTTCTCTGGGTACCACTGAGAAGAGTTTGGCTCCATCTTCCTTACACCCTTCCATCAGGTATTTATACTCACTGATAAAATAAGAGTTGGGAAGGACAGAGAGACAGAACTTTGAAGCTACTTTCCCTATTATCAGCACATAGATGCAGCTATATAGTGACTCACTGAATATTGGCCAGGAAGTTATCTAAAAATGGCATGGGTATGTTGGAGGGAGTGAGCGGGTAAATGGCCAAGCAGCTCAATACAGTGTGAGTACATGACCAAAAAAATACCTGCTACCATTGGATTAATGACTAAGGGATCGCTTAGTGGCAGTGAGGTTTTTCCCTCACCTCTTAGCCTCATATACAGAATATGCACCTTAGATAGCAATTCTGTTTCCAGTTCTGGGCTCCACAAAGTTTAAAGGGACGTTTAAATGGGAAGTTTTCTGTTTAAAAAGTTGAAATGGAGACAGTGTAGCTTTGGCATGTGAGGTGCTCAGTCAGGGCATAAGCAGGCAGAGATAGCTGATGTCTTTCTTGCATTCTTTTCCTAGGTGGTAGCCATAGTGATGGACATTTTCACTGATGTGGATCTGCTGTTTGAGGTGTTGGATGCTGCTGCTCGCAGAGTGCCTGTGTATATCTTGCTGGATGAAATGAACTCTCAACTTTTCCTTGATACAGCTGCTAAATGCAGAGTCAATCTTAACTATGTGGAGGTGAGCAAACCAAAGACCTGACCTGTCCCTAATCCACACCCTGAGGGGGATATGTCCTGGGACACAGGGGGCTGTTATGACAGTAAAAACCTGAGAAAGGGGAAAAAGGGCCAGAACCTAATGAAAGATGACTGTGAAGAAAGCTAGGAAAGCTGGCACAACAATACAGGCCTGAAGGCTGTGCAGACACTAATAAAGGGGTTTATCTGCATATGCAGACAGAATCACTAGAGCTGAAGTATAAAAATGGTGGCAGAATGGAAGTTAAAAGAGCAAGGGGGAGAAGGATGGGCAGGGGGAGGGAAGTAACAGCTTCCAACTGAGTCAGTGCCTTATCTGATTTGCAGTTCCTAAGGGTGAGGACAGTTTCTGGCCCAACCTACTACTGCCGCACAGGGATGTCCTTCAAAGGCCATGTGAAAGAGAAATTCCTCTTGGTGGACTGCATGGTGGTGCTGAGTGGCAGCTACAGGTGAGAAGCTCTGCTGTGTTACACGTCCCAGTTTCAGTGAGAATGAGGTTGGTTAATTGGTAAAGCAGTGCTTCAGCACTTCCAAATGAACATCAATGACAAAGTTTTTCTCACTGAATGACACTGAGCAGCAATTTTCAAGAAAAATACACCATTTTGCAACTGAGGTAGAGACACCAATTAAACAGGCCCTCAAGCCAGACATCTGAAGCCAAGTTTCTTTCACATCATGAGCGTAAACGATCTGTAAAAAAGGTACAGTAATTATAAGGTGTTTTTGGCTAACTCCAGTAGGCAGCTAAGCCCCTCACAGATGTTCGCTCACTAATCCCAGCAGTGTGTGGGAAAGAATCGAAAGGGCAAACATGAGAAAACTTGTGGCTTGCGATAAAGACAGTTTAACAGCTAAAGCAAACCTGCACGCACAAGCAAAGCAAAATAAATAATCTGTTCACTACTTCCCATCGGTAGGCAGATCTAGCCATTTCCAGGAAAGTAAAGCTTGACTTGGGAAAACAAATGCCGTAACACTGAATGTCTTCCTCCTCCTGCACAGAATCACAAAACAGTTGAGGTTGAAAGAGACCTCTGGCAGTCATCTGGTTCAAACCCTCTTGCTCAAGCAGGACCACCCAGACCCAGTTGCCCAGTACCATGTTCAGACTTTTTTTTAATATCTCCAAGGAAGGAGATTCCACATGGTCCCTGGGCAACTGTTCCAGTGCTTAGACATTTGCACAGTAAAAAAAAGTGTTTCCTTATGTTCAGACAGAACCTCCTATGTTTCAGTTTGTGCCCATTGCCTCTGGTTCTGTCACTGGGCACCACTGACCAACCCTAATCCAACAACTCCCTTCAAGGCAGAATAGTTAAAGAGACCAAGGAGTAGGCCTTTACATTTCAAGAGCAAGTTACTTGTTTGGAATTACCTGTGCCTTTATTGTTAATAACTATACCTGTGTTATGCCCAAGTATGTTATTGTATCCCATTTTCTATTGTTAGGTCAAAGCGTATCTCTACATCCTTGCTCATACCAAAATCTACTCCAGTCTGTCAATATCCCCTCTCCCACTGCAGCCTCAAAAATTCCCTCAAATAACATCATATAGAAAGGCAAACGTAAGTCTGTCTTAGGCTGATATTAGAAACCTTTTGTAGCTCAGCCTGAAAGTTCTCATGCACAATTTACTGGTAACTGTACAACGTCCCTGCTCAAAGTAAAGTCATCTTCAAAGTTACATGAAGTTGCTTAGGGCCATGTCCAGTTGGGTTTTGAATACCTCCAGGGACACAGACTCCCCAACCTCCCTGGGCAGCTGCTCCAATGTGTGACTACCCTCATTGTGAAGAATTTTCTTTATAGCTCATTGGTGTTTCTCTTGCTACAATTGTATCTGTTGCCTTGTATCCTGCAGTGTACCTCTGGGAAAAGGCTGGCTCCATTTTCCTTATAACCACTCTTTATGTAGTTGAGGACAGCAATCAGCTTATTGCCCCCACCCCCCACTCCCACAATCCTTAGCATACTTTTCTTCAGGCTGAATAAGCCCAGCTTTTCCACTCTTACTGTGTGCCTAATATCTATCCTGCTGTCCTTCTTGGTAGCCCTCTGCTAAACTTCTTCCACTTTGTCAACAGCTTTGTTGTACTGGCAAGCCGTGAACCAGTATATGCTAGTGGCCACTCAGCTGGAAAGCAGCTTGGCAGAAAAGGATCTGGGGGTTCTGGTGGACACCAAGTTGAACACAAGCCAGAAATGGGCCGTTGCCGCAAAGGCGGCAAATGGTATCCTGGGCTGCATTAGGCAAAGTGTTGCCAGCAGGCTGAGGGAGGTGGTCCTTCCCCTTTATTCAGCAGCAGTAAGGCCACACCTGGAGTATAAGACATGGACATACTGGAGTGAGTCCAATGAAAAGCCACAAGGATGATGAAGGGACTGGGACTGTTTAGCCTAGAGAAGAGGTGGCTTGGGGGGATCTTATTAATGTATATCAGTACCTGAAGGGAGGGTGCAAAGAGGATCGATGGAGCCTGGCTCTTTTCAGGGATGCCCAGCAGCAGGACTAAAGACAACGGGCACCAACTGAAACACAGGAGGTTCCTTTTGAACATACGGAAACATTTTTTTACTGTGAGGTTAACTGAATATTGGAATAGGTCCAGAGACTTTCTGGAGTCTCTCTCCTTCAAAGATATTCAAAAGCTGTCTGAACACAGTCCTGGGCAACTGGCTCTAGGTTTGAGTGGGGGGGAGTGTGGGGAGGTGGACCAGATGAGTGCCAGCAGTCCCTTCCAACCTCAATCATTCTGTGATTCTGTGAAAACCGGACTCGGTACTCCAGATACAGTGTCACAAGTACCGATTAGGGGGGAATAATTGCTTCCATTGACCTGTTGGCTGCACTTTTACTATTGCAGCCCTGTGTGTTTGAGCCATCATTGCTGCAAAGATGTTGCTGTCTTTTTTCATGTTGTTGCCTGCCAGAACCCCAAAGTCATTTCTATCCAAGCTGTTTTCTAGATAGTCATCCTCAGCCTGTATTGGTGATGGGGTTGTTCCACCCTAGGTGCAAGATTCTGCAATTCCATGAGGTTTCTGTCAGCCCATTTCCCCAGCCTGTTGAGGTCCCCCTGACTGGCACATGAATTGCACCATTCCCCGTTCTGGTGTTATCTGCAAGCTTGTGGATGGTGCACACTGTCCTGTTGTCCAGATCACTAATGACAGTGTTAAAGACTATTTCCCCAAGTCCCAAACCCTGAGGAACAGCACTTATAACTGTCCACCAGTCAGACTTCAAATCACTGACCACCACTGGTTAAGCCTGTGTCGTGGTTCGGCCCCGGCCGGCAGCCGAGCCCCACGCAGCCGCTCGCTCACCGCCCCGTCAGCAAAACACGGGGCAGAATGAGGCAACAAAAGGGCAAATGGCTTCGAGTTGAGATAACGACCGTTTAATGGGCCGACAAAGGGAGAGGGGAAATGACAATAGGGCTGCAATAATTATCCCGGGATGTAAACAACCGCGGTAACAAACGCAGTACTTTACCGACCGACGACCCGACAGACCAGACGGACCAGAGGCGCAGCCCGCAGCGAGACCATCCCGGAGCAGCCCCGGGCCCCTCCCGGCCAGTCCCTTTATAGGGGCGTGACGTCACGTGGTGCGGAATAGCGGCCGGCCCGGCCCGGCTCACCTGGCCCGGGCCTGAGCATTAACCCCGGCCTGGCCAGAGCCAGGACAGCCTGACCGTCCAATGATTTTCCCATTTACTGTGGGCACACTCATTCAGTCTGCAGTGTTCCAATTTGGCTACAAAGATACTTACGTAAACGCCACGTGGAAACTCTTGCTAAAGTCAAGAAAAACCTCATCTTCTGCTGTCCTCTTGTCTGTGCAGCCAGCCTTCTATTCGTAGAAGGCAATGAGATTAGGTCAGGCATGGTATGCCCTTGGTAAATCCCTGCTGTCTGATCCCAGTTGTCTGTTATTCCTGTGTATGTAAATGGCTTCCAGGAAGATTTGCTTCACAATTTTTCTTCAGACTGAGGTAAGGCTGACTTGCTGTTGTTCCCCTGTTGATCCTTTTTCTCGTTTTAAAGATGGGCACAGCATTTTAGTTATAAAACCCAATTACAACCCAAAGTAATTGCAGAAACATCTGCTTCATATAAAGATTATCATCAGCTTGCTCTCTTGCTGTTGTTACTAGACTGGCTTTTTTAAAACAGAAGTCATGTATCACCTCATAAAATCCTCTGCAAAGATGTGATGCCAAATCAATGGCTAACTATGAGGCTTGGGAAGAATAATGTGTAATGAATGGCTGCCTGAGCAGTAAATAGTATCAGGAGAATTTTCTTCAGGCAAGCAAGTAGTTTAATGTAAAGTGGTAGAATCAAGTTACTTGATACTAATACACTATCGTCACTTCTATTTCTCTTCATAGTTTTATGTGGTCTTTTGAGAAGATTCACAGAAGCATTGCACACATCTTCCAGGGGGAGCTGGTGGCCAGCTTTGACGAAGAATTCCGGATTTTGTTTGCACAGTCAGAACCTCTTATTCCTCCAGCCAATGTCTTGGCAAAGGCAGAGAACACATTTGCCATGACTCCTTTTAGCAATAACATGCCTTTCTTTCAAAAAAAACCACCCCTGATGTTCCAGAGAGATGAAAATCTTTTTCCCTCCTTTATGGACAGAGTTGATCCAGACAGGTACTTCCTGTCAAATTTCAGGCGGGATGACATGTTGCGCCATACTGTGGAAGGGTCGGCTATGCGAATGTATAAAAAAGTAGAAATGGAGAATGCTCAGATGGATCCTGTGAGGGGTTTTCTCCGCTCCAAGCAGTTGGAGTTGGATGCTTTTAAGAGACACAGTTTTGCAGAAGGGACATTTGAAAATTTTGCTTCTTCTAAACAGTATGCCAGGCAGATGTTCATGAACAATGTGGATGAGTTTAAAATCCAGTCTAGTCATTTTCAGAAGGATCAGTTCTACCAGTACCAATTTGAACATCCCCATCTTTCTGGCAGACCTCAGGGACTCTTTGAGAGAATCCGAGGTGGTAGGCCAGGATTCAATGAACTGGAAGACTATGGAGAGGGACCCAGATATCCTGAACTTGAATCCAATTTTCCACAGGAGGGTTTCCCGTTAAGGTTGGATTACGTACCTTCAAATTCTTCCAGGGAAGTGAGACATGGCTCTGATCAGCTGAATCCTGCAGGCAATGGCCCAATGGGAATGATGTTAAGAAGGCAGAATATAGGACAGAAATTTATTTGCCAGACTTCTCCTACACAGAAACAAAGCCTGGAACAACGCCTGTTCTTACAAGACAAAGATGAGGACCAAGATGAAGACAGGAACACACAGGAAAATAGAACAGGTTTACGTAACTGGAGGATTTCTTCATACCTTAGTGCATATCAGTCTGAACCAGAAGAAGGTCTTCCAATGCCGATGGAATCAGAGGCCTATAATGATGTTCTTGGGGATACCCTCACAAAGCACCCCACAGACCTCATCCCAGCATTCAAATCCCCTATGGCTTTTAATAGCAAGTCACTGGGGATTGAAAGTGCCAAAGAATTTGCAGATCCTGATAGAGTAGGTGAAGAAACTCCTATAATGAAACAAGATGCCTTTAGGTCCAGAATAAATCCTTTGATCCAGAGGAGCTCAAGACTCAGGTCCTCTCTGATTTTCAGTGCGGCCAAGTTAGATCAGCCTAATACCACCATAGAAAAGGTTCAGATGATCCAAAAAGAACAAATGTCCAGTGAGTTCACAAAAGACAATGAAACTATTAAGACAGCTGCCTCATCTAAAGTGGCAGAGCTTTTAGAGAAGTACAAAGCTGTGGGCAAAGACACAGAGCGAGCTACAGTCACTCATACCAAAGCTGTTTCCAGTTATCTACAGGAAGAATCACAGAACACAGAAAAGAAATGTACCAAATCTGTGCAATATAAGATTCTGGAGAGTAGGGTACTAGACCCCAAAGACTCGTGCAGTAGTTACAAAGTGCATGGAGAGGCTGACAGACCATTTGGAATGGCCTCATCAACCCCCCAGCTTGTTGATACCTTAAGTAAAGATCCCCTAGCACATATTAGCACTAAGGTGGACAAATTATCATCTCGGTTTTACCCCATAGACAATAAACCTGCTCTTCCAGAGAAAGAGAGTCTTATATTTGTAGGAGACACTCAGAAATTGACTCTGCCAGAGAAGAAGGAAAGAGTGACATTCAAAGATGACACTCAAAAATTAGTCAATACAGAGCTGAAGAAACCACAGATTAGGACAAGTACCACATCAGTTCTTGAAAACTTATCTAGAAGTCAAGGATCTGACAGCTCACTCAATAAATCTGAAGAAGACAGTTCAAAACAAGAACAAAATCCAATGGAATTTTTAAGAAAAGGGTCACTACGGCTGAAGCAGCTTTTGAACCCAAAAGGTGAAAAGAAATTGGACGAAGAACCCACTTCTGAGAGTGGAAAATCTGACAAGCAGGCTGTGGTTCTCAAACGATCTTCCATAGGGGACTGTCAGGAAATGATGGAGGAAGAAAAAACCCATAAATTCACAACACCACTTCCTCCCAAAAGCAGCCAGCCAACACAGGGGAGATTTCCTTCATCCACAGCTAACATCCTGTACAGCAGCAACCTCCGTGATGATACCAAGGTGATTTTGGAACAAATCTCTGCAAATAGTCAGAAGAATAGAGCTGAACTGGCCAAGCAACTACCATCCACTAGTAATCCTGATCTTTCTAAGTCAACTACAAGCTTGGAAAGGAAAGGTGAGAAGGAGAAAAGCTGTAACATACATAGGTCAGAGAGTTTTGGGAGCCAGAAACGAAATCTTCAACGGCAGCCATCAGAGGATAGAGATACCCTTCTGAAAAAAATGGAGAATATGAGGAAGGAGAAGCGAGTCTACAGTCGGTTTGAGGTCTTCTGCAAAAAAGATGAACATACAAGTCAAAGTGAAGAGGAATATGACACAGATGCCAAAGACAAGAAGATGGGAAAATTCATGCCCAAAATCCTAGGGACCTTCAAGACCAAAAAATGATCATAGAAATACTATTTAATTCCATATAATCACTGATTGTCAAAGGGGAATGAGGAAGTAACTTGTTTATGATGGCTATAAGCACCACAGGCAATACTCTTCCTGGTTAGTGAGTGGAAATGTGTTCAGCATTAGACTCCTATGACACAATTTGCGCAATAAACTCATGTGGTATCAGGCAACCTTATCACAGTACGTTTCAAATAAAATTATTAAATTGCCAAGATGCTTAAAACAAAGAAATAAGTAAGAGTCTCTTTATGTTATGCTCAGGGAATATTTTCAGCAGACCAAACTATTTCACTTTCAGAAGGAAAGAATAAAAAATAGAAAATTCAACACTTGAGTTCAGTCCAGGAAAGAAAAATACACACAGACACACACACGTGTGCACGCAGATGCACATTACCTGGAAGAAGTGTTTAAAACCCAATTGTTTCTCAGATACAGATATCTTTTCTTTGTATCTAATAATGGATCAAATATGGGAGGCACCTTTTTGAAGGTTTACAGGAGAAAAAAAATATTGCAAACAACTTTTTACCCTTATCTATGGTTATGGTCTTGTCTAGCAGTACATGCTTTCATATTTATGATTTTCTAAGCCTATTAGTTCTATTATTGGTTTGTTTCCTTACGTATAATGGAAATATTGCTTTAGGGAGTGGGCTGAAAGAAGCAGCCGAAGGCCATAAAAAGGAAATTGACATGCTATGAATAGAGAAAGACCTGGTTTTAGGGCTCCTTTTCAGCTGAGTCAGGAGTTTAAGCATGTAAAATGCTCTTGTGGCCAAACAGTAACTTCCTCGACAATGTAACTCCAATTCATTAAGTGATTGTGGGGAGTAGGGGACATTCATTTGTTAGCACATCTTTCCATATGAAGACAAGGAAAGAAGGGACTCGTAACAGTGGAGGGAATAAGGCTGCTGGAATTTTCAAGCTCAGAAATGTTTTATCTCATGTAACTTTTTTTGTAGCAATTTGGTACCAAGCTTAATCACGCAGCTTTAAAACACTACAGATTAGCCCGTAGGTTCATGCTATTCTGTTATAGTGTCTTGCAAGACAGAAGGTAGAGACAGAGGCTATCAAGAAAATTCTGTACTTAATATTTAGTTACTTAGCGGCTTGTATTTTTCCCTCAGTTTAGACTGTCTCTGCTTGGCATCCAGCAGGATTGCAAATTGGGATTTTATTTATTTTTTTTTTGCCCTGATCTTTGTGTCGTAGTCCAAAGAGATGACAGGGAAGAATGCTCTCACGTGGAACTAGGCTTCTGAATTTCCCATTCACATTAGCTTGTGTTTCATGATTACCCACTTGTGACACTAGCTGCAAGCTCAGTTCAGGTATGTGACTGACAGTCAGACACAAGAGGCTGCTTTGGTTCCTGAAGGTAACTTCAGTAGGGTCTTTAAAACTTTAGTTTTTTTTTTATTTTAGGAGCCTGCTCCTTTGGTAGCAGGCTTTATATAATTTGGCAGGCTTTATGTAATTTAAATATCTGTAAAAATCAGTGATTATTTTACTGTTTGTTGAAAACCTTGGGAAAATGAATGTGCCGAAAGAGAGACTGTGTGATCTAAAAAAAATATTACGCTGATTTCCATATTAATACAGATGGTGGCAAAAATCTGCAAAAAATCAAGAGCAATTACCATTTTAACATGAGGAGGTAAACCTAGAAATAGTCAAGAGAGGAAACAAGGAAAAAGAAAAGAAAGGAGGGAAGAAGCATCTAAAATTGGGAAAAAAGCTGAAATGGATTTCTTACACTTATTCCATATTGTATAAATGTATACCATTTCAGATACAACCCATAATCTGTTATATATGTACAAATTCATAAATGAATGCTATATGTATACTTATTTTCTCTGCTCTTATGTCGTGGTTTAGACAGTTGTTTTATTTCCCGGTGCCCCCCCTCGCATGAGGAGGGAAAATTGGGAAAAGAAAAGGAAACGTGTGGGTTGAAATAGAAACAGATTTAATAAAAGAGTAAAACCTCTAATAACAACACCAATACTAGGATAAAATACAGAAAGTTATACTCGGCCAGCACAGGGATTGTGAGCTGCACTCTCTCAGCAGTGAGTGCTGATGCCGCATACAGTGAGTGCTGATGCCGGACACAGTGAGCAGCGCAGCTCCAGCAAGAGTGCAACAGTCACCGCATCCAGCAGAGCAGGTCTCGGGAGCAGAGTGGGGCTCAGGGACGGGATGGCAGGCGAGACCCCTCAGGGACAGCAGCCATCAACGAGAGAGGGTTGTCCCAGAGAATCTCCTAACTTACAGGGAGCGTGACGTTTATGGTATGTAACACTTCTGTTGGCCAGCTCAGGTCAGATGCCCTGGCTTTTTGCCCCTCCTAGCTTTTGCACCTGGCTATCTCAAACTGCTAAAGACCTTGATCGCAATGGGAACCCGCATTCCATAGCTGGTGATCAATACAGTTGTTCTCTGCCAGTTGACACAGATAGAGATTATTTTACTCTAGAGAGGAAGATAGGCTACATAGGTATATATCCTGTTATATATATGCTAGCCCTATTTTGTGTAAGTCTTACATCATTCCATACCTCCCCAGCCTTTCCCAAACGTACCTGCTCCAGCATCATTTTGTAACAGACAAGTTAGAAATATAATTATTTCTATAGCCACATTAACATTTTAGAATTTTGCTGTATTTGTTTAGATTTTTGTAATTTTGTCTTGCTCAGCATGGTGCTTTCCATGTTCCTGGCCAGAACTAGAATCACTCATGTCTTTCAGTGATATGTTGATGTGTTAGGTGTATACAAATATTGCAAAATAACTAATTCACTTAGTAGTAACAAAAGCCATTTTAAGAATAAAAAGTTAGCGTTAACAGCCAATCACCTCTCAATCTGAGACTAGGTTCACAGAGGATCTTGGATACTGTGTTGTATCATCAAACTGCTAGGTGCTAGGCTTTCAGAGGAAGTCACAACCCTGAATTAAGCAGTAGGGTCACTTTTCCATGCATGAGAACTGGCATCTTAGACTCACAAGAGCCAACATGCTGCATAGAGCACTGCCTACACACATGTTCACCCTGTCATTTCCTGTAACCATCTGTACCTGAGATAGACAGGAAATGCTTATTTTATGACTCTACCAGAATTAACCAGGACTTACCTATGAGCTGCATTCCCAGCTCCCTAGTATTACCAGACTTAAATGACCACGTCTGATACCAGAAGCAAATGTACTATACTTACACTCAACTAGCCTTTGGTGTTTAGATACTAAAATATAAAATGGATATTCTATCAATGGCAGTGGTACTCACATGTTGGAATTTAGTGCCTGAATCCCCTGTGTAACTGTAGTCCCAGTGTTCTGGAATAACAATCATTTATCAAAAGTGAAGTAAAATTTCAGGGACGGAGACTTCTTACAAGAACTTCAAGTTAATTAGGAGAATGTATCAAAAATCAGCATTAAAAAAGGAATATAGTTTTAAAGTTTACTATAGTACCACTGCTGCCTGATGAAAACTTCATGACGTTTCAGCAATAGTATCTCTTGGAACATTGCTTTCTGAAAGGAAAAAAAAAAGCCTATTATTCATTGAACAAGATATCCCTGTATTTTTCCCCCTCACACACAGCAAATACTGACTGAAAGACAAAGATTTTCTGTAGTGTAATTTAAAGTATTTGTTATTACAATATTTACAATATTTCATGGTAGGTAAGCTATTAAATGTTGCAGCAGAACCCACCAATATTTAAAATGTTTTTCTATTTGATTTTAATAAGCCACCATTGATTATGTTAATTTATGCCAGAAGAGTCACAGAAATTAGTGGAAAACAAAATGAAGGGCTTTAAGATTATCTGTGAAGACCTTAGCCTTAGTCTTCAGAGAACAGTTAGTTACCAGTTCTGCTCAAAAAAAAAAAAAAAAAAAAAAAAAAAAAATTCATTTAGGCAGTGCACCTGAAACTGCTAAAGAATCACAGAATGGTTTGGAAGGGACCTTCAAAGATCATCCAGTCCAAACACCATGCCATGGGCAGGGACATCTTTCACTAGATCAGATTGCCCGAAGCCCTATCCAATCTGACCTTGAACACTTCCAATGATGGGGCATCCACAGCTTCTCTGGACAACTCGGTCCAGTGTATCACCACCTACCTCGTAAAAAGTTTCTTATGTCCAGTCTGAACCTATCCTCTTTCAGTTTAAAAACATTGCCCATTGTTCTGTCTCTACAGGCCTTGGGAAAACGTCCCTCTCCATCTTTCTTATAAGCCCCCTTTAAGTATTGAAAGGCCACAATAAGGTCTCCCTGGAGCTCTCATCTAGGCTGAACAACCCCAACTCTCTTCAGAATTTCTTCATAAGACAGGTGGTGTTCCAGCCCTCTGATCATTTTCTTGTCCCTCCTCTGGACCTGCCCTAACCGGTCCATGTCTGTCTTGTACTGGGGACCCCAGAGCTGGACACAGTACTCTGGGGGGATGGGGATCTCAGAAGAGTGGAGCAGAGGGGGAGAATCACGTCCCTTGACCTGCTGGCTATGCTTCTTTTGATGCAGCCCATGGCTTGCATCAAAATGCAATATGCATGGCTTTCAGGGGTGCGAGCACACATTGCCTGCTCACATCCCATTTTTCATCCACCAGTATCCCCAAGTCCTTCTCCTCAGGGCTGCTCTCAATCCATTCCTCCTCCAGCCTGTACTGATACCGGGGATTGCCTTGACCCTGCTGCAGGACCTTGCGCCTGGTCTTGCTGAACTTCATGAGGTCACATGGGCCCTGAATATGTCTGAATATGTCTAAAGGCCCTAAATAGTCTGAATACGTCTAAATACATTTAAGTATCAGAATACTGCAGTTTTCTTTATTTTTTTGCAATAATTCAAATGAGGAATATGACTGGACAGTATTCATTGTTCTCATGGTATGGGAGCAAATAGTGGTGTGCCCTTGTCTAAGACTGGAAGGCAAAGAGATTAGATTCTTTTTCCTGTTGGTTTGTCCAAAGGAAAATAGTACATTGTTTCATGCAATGAATAAAGCATTTCTCTTCAGCTGGGTATCTGTCAAATGCCTGTTAGATTTTGCATGCTCTTGCTCTTACTAGCTCACTTAGGGGACTGATGAGATGATGTACTTCACCTGGTTAGAATACTTCCATATTCACTACTCATGTTGTTGGGAGGACTTTGATATTGGAAGATTTTGCAGTGCAGATTTACATATTGTTCCATAGGCCTGGGAGTAACTGCCCAGTGATGCTTTCGGATCACCAGCAGCTCCCATATTTGCAGTAATCTGGAACATCTTTTTACTGGACTTCAGAAAGGGACGAACATCTTTACTGTGAAACTGAGTATTTCTTGGATTCTGTGTGAGAAAGAAAAGCCAAGATAGTTAGTAACCTATAATCAGCTTTCTAAAATACAAATAAGGAACACAGATTTTGCTTCAGCTGAGGAGCTGAGGACAGATCACAACCGTTATATGAACAATAAAAAAACCAGACTGTTTTGTAAAATCAAGAATAGGATGATGAGAATGATGTGAGGGAGAAGGGCTTAAGAATGGATGTATCAAGAATGAGCTAGTGGCACTGGAGCAACATACAACAAACTAATCCTGCACTGGAGCAAAAGTCCAAAGGCCTATTTGCCTAGTATGTTGTTTTCAACAGTAGTGAATGCTTTAAATACATGTACAAGAGACAGATCATTATCATCGTCATCATCATCCCCTAGTACACTCTCCCGGCTTCTGCCAATCAAATGGCTTGATGATTTTCTGAATTGGCAGTAGTTGTATATGGATACTGATACTGTGTTTACCATCTCTGTGGGGAAAAGTTAATAATACATTAATACATCACAATACCTTTGAATCTGCAGCTCAAGAGGAGAGCTGTTTCATTGCAGCTAATGCTTTATGTGAACCATTATAGTGAACTGAAAGGCAAGAGTTTCCACTCACTATTGTGGCACTGGCCGCTGTCACCCCAGCCATTATAGGAATCTTTCCTGGTCAAATGGCTGAGAACAAGAGTTTCATGAGCCTTATAGGATATTGAAAATGAATGCAGGCTGAATACAGAGTAAACTGGAATGTTAGAACTTTTCAGTTCCTGCTGAGGCTGAATGAGAAGGATGGAAAAGTCAACATTCATTTAACATAAGATCAGCCACAATGCTGATGACCCTCTACCACAATATCCTGTCTCTGATACTAGTCAGTATTAGCCTCCGAGGGGACAAATATAAAGTACAGGGCATGTGGAGGGTTACCTTCTCCCTATTATGCTCTTGCAGTAGCAGAAAGTTGATCACAATTACCTAAAGATTCTTCAAAATGCATTGTTTATATGTACATTTGCACATGCAGCAAAGTCCCTTCTCCCTTTTGTGGGGACGTGAGAAAGTTACATGACAAGTCAATCTTTAGTGTCAAATAAAAGATAATCTGTGGTGCCTCCTTCCATGTTCTTCCTCTGCCATAAGCTTCCCCTGATCACCTTGTGTTGGCTAGACTCTTCTTGAGCTAGTCAGTAGACAACTAGCTCAGGAAAAAGAAAAAGCAGTGGCAAGGTGGCCATTTAAGAACCAGATGAGGATAAGAACTTTTACAAAGCGTGGCCAAGAAGAGGGAAGAGGGGGAAGCACAGAAGACAGGACTGAAACCTTCACTGTTCAGCAACAGCAATCTACTAGATTGGTTCCCGAGGCAGTGTGAATTTTCCAGCTATGTTTGGAATATCCAACCGTCTCAATGTGGTTAAAAAAGAATTTGCTACCTACACACTTTGGACAGGACAAGCCACCATTGACGATAATGTAAAAGCAACTGATCTGTGATTCTCAAAGGGAGTTTTTGGTGCTGCTGCCAGTCTGAACAATGTGATAATCTGAAATGGTGTTCAAATCCTCACTTGTCTGAAGTGACAAAATTGCAAGTAGAATGGAGTCCAAAATTAGCCTGTCCTCTAGGAAAAGGGCAGCGGAAAAAAGTATATCTTGGCACATCTCAAAAGATGTTGCATTAAAAACTCAAGATGGGAAAAAGAACTAGAGGCAGAGAAACTGCAGAGATATTTTTACTTTTCTTTTTGATTACAGTTAGCTGACTTATATGATCCATTACAATTAATCTTTGTGAAAAAATATTGCTAATGAGGCAGATGCCTAGATTTACAAAAGGTCTATGTTACTTCATGTTCTCTGAAGTACCTAATTCCTGTACTTAAATTCAACAGTCATTCACAGAACTCCTGCATAAACCTATAGGCAACAAAATACTCTTGCTGCTCAAGTTACAGATGTTAGGGTTTTTTGAAAGAGTCCAGGAGAAAGTTAGTCTTTATAAACCCACACTAGCTGAAGAACAGTATAACACATGCCAAAGATATAAGATTTCATCGCATCTGTGCCCTTGGCATTTCCTGGTGATTGCTACAGATGGTCTTCCTCTCAACACTCTGCCTCATGCACAGAACTTAACTGAGGATTGTAAACTTCATTAGCAGACAAACCAGGTGAAACGTAGGTATTGCAACACTGAAGACTGCAATATGCAAGTTCCTACCCCATATTAGAGGCAAATAACATCTCGTTATTTCCCCTACTAGCAGAAACTTTTCAGTTAGCACACTCTTCAGCTCACTAGTAAAGGGAGCATACTTTGTACAAGTCCAACTGCCTTATCAAACTAGGTTACTGGTACCATTTGACTGACACTACATACAAGCAACAAAATTGCAGTGTATGTCTTTGTCATAAGTAATTTTAACTGATAAAAATGTATTCATTTAGTCACTCTCAGAGCGATATGTCTTGCCTCTCATTTAAATACCGTTAACAAAGTTGCAAATTAAGATATTTTGTGTCTATATAATTTTGGTCCGTGAAAAATTAAGGTTTGGGGTTTTTTTTTTTGGTAGCACTGCTACTCACATTATAAAGATTCTGTCTGTGTGTAGGAGGTAGCCGAGCATTTGCATTTGCCCATGTGATCTGTCTCCCCAGTTTGCTATCGTTGAAGATTCTGGCCTGTTGAGTAGGTGGTGCAGAACAGTTCCTGATCACAGAATTTGCAGTACCTGCAGAAGAAAAAAACATGAGAGTAACTAGGAGAGTCATGAGGACATAGAACACACAGACTGAGGCAGGGACAGAACATAAATACTTGAGTCAGCCCTTGGCATCTCGCTTCATCTCACAAACAAAACAACAATATTCAGAATAAATTAGAAAGTAGCAATCAAAACCAGTTCAAAAGGACATAGGAAAAGATAACCACAGTAGAGAAGCAAAGAGGAAACAGAAAGGAACACAGAGTTAAGACTGAGGCAGGAAATAGCCAAAGAAAATGTCACACTCAAAACTCATTCAGGTGTTTTGTTCTTAAGTCATTTTCCTCCCATGCACGTAAATTCCCCTTATTTCTTTTTCCCCACTCAATATCTTTTCTTCTTTCATTCCCATAATAATGCCTTATGGTGGATTACATCCCACTGTAGGAAGGTGGTACCTACTTTGAATGGCAGTGTGTGTTATGGGGTTGTATATCACATTGATCCTTGATCCCTGACATAAAGTTCTCGCTAAATCTTCACTCCGACTGGATACTTCTGGCTGGACACTAGTTGTGGTTCCAGCAAGCATATGCAAAGTTTTTAGAAGAGGCCGTGTTGGTTCTCTCTCTCCTTTCCTGGTAGGTAAAGTCACAGAGCTGGAATGTGGAAGAAGTGGCTTGGATTCAGACTGACTTAGTTGGATGTTTTCTCTCTGCACTTGCTCCTTTGGATGGCTATTTAATTTCTTTTCAAGGATCATCTACGGAAAGGTGAAGTTGGTTAGCCTTAACACAGCTATACAGCAGAGCAAAGGAATAAAACATAAAAACAAAGAGAAAGACTTACAAATAACTGCAATTTATTTCTCAGGATAGGTAACAAATATAATTTTAAAATTGATTTCGGGTTGGATAGAAGATACAATTAATATTCTCAGTGGAAAGAAAGAATAGGCTGAAGCATTAAGAAAAAGGATTGAGTGAACAGGCAACTTCAATATATCATGAGGGAGAACACCACTAAATAAAATGGGCATTAGCTTTGGAAAAGATGGAATCTATATGCCCAAAAGGTTAACACTATGTTATTTCTTACCATCCCTTTCTAGACCTTTGCAAAGCTGATTTTTAATGGCTAAAGCAATATTTATTCCTGTTAGTTGATAATTATTTCTCACCTCTCTCTACATGTTATTATTTAGCAATAGAATTATTTAGCAACAGCCAAGGTTTTGGGTCTTGGTGCAGACAATCTGCTCTCAACTTCCTGTAATCAGAGTCATTCCATATTTGACACCCTATCAGTAAGATTATTTAAAACTATTCATTTGTTTCTTAGCCTTGTATCTAGGTTATCTGTGACCAATCTATTGACTCAGTCCAGTGTATCACCACCCACATCGTAAAAAGTTTCTTCCTTATGTCCAGTCTGAACCTATCCTCTTTCAGTTTAAAAACATTGCCCCTTGTTCTGTCTCTACAGGCCTTGGGAAAACGTCCCTCTCCATCTTTCTTATAAGCCCCCTTTAAGTATTGAAAGGCCACAATAAGGTTTCCCTGGAGCTCTCTCTTCTCTAGGCTGAACAACCCCAACTCTCTTCAGAATTTCTTCATAAGACAGGTGGTGTTCCAGCCCTCTGATCATTTTCATTGCCGTCCTCTGAACCTGCCCTAATCGGTTCATGTCTGTGAGAAGGTGGAGGTTCCTGCCTAGTGGTTGATTGCATTATGGGATGCAGGGGAAAGCTATTTGGGATCACACAGGATATTTATTATGGGATAGTTAGGGTAGGAAAGCAGGAAAAGAGAGGGGGTTTGGTGATTTTGGGAGGAATGAGTGTGGGAAATAGGAAGTAAGAGGTATAAAAACAGCCAATCGCATGTAAATAGCTGGCTGGTCAATAAAACTTGTCTGGCCATGCCCTGCACTTGATCAATGCAGTGTGCTCTATCTTATCGAATTCCTGAAAGAGAGGCACTCTAGTTGTGTCTGTGTATGCAGGTGTGAGTGCCAGCATCTGGAATCTGTTCACAGGTCAGAGATCCTGTGCCCATGGTACCAGCAACTGAAGAGAGTGCAGGTGTGTGAGTGAGCATGTGATTGCTAGCAAAGATCAAGTCAGACTAGTCAGTGAATAGATCAAGTGGCCTGAGAGCAAGGGGGTGAATGGGTCTCCAGGGGCCAGCTCTGGGTGTGAGAGCACCTGTGCATCTCTAGGGGTGAGAATATGGCAGGTAGAGCGGCAGAGGTCAGCTAAGGGGCCTGGAAAGTCCTGGCCAGCTGTTTGTCTGCATGGTCTGTACCAGCAACTGGAGTAGGATTGCAGCCTTGAGGCTTGCATATCCAAATGCCAGCAATGGACGAGACTGAGTTGCAGGGGCCAGCTACTGAGCAGGCTGAGTGTCTGAGACCAGGTGATGCAGGGAGCCACCTTGTACATATGTATATATATTCTCATGAGTGGACTTCAATCTTGCTCAGACAGAGAAGGAGCAGGATGAGGCTGTTGCCTCTCTTGGACTGTTGCATCCAGCACAATAAGTTTTCCTCTAACACAGTCTTTCTCAGACATCATGCTTTACAGACCTCTCAAAAGCTATGACAGTATGGAACTGACTGATAAGAAACACTAAGATGTAACTGTAAGCATGTATGGAAAGCCTAGGGGAATGCAGATAGAAGAAAATGACAGAATTCAATAAATGTGTGCAAGAATGGCAGGTTACCTGGAGAATTAGGATTTGGCAAAATAAGTTCAAAGACAGTACCTCATATAATTTGTTTCGATATTCTGCCACAGACAGCTGTATATCATCACCTAAAGGAAGAATCACATCATAATCCAGAGAGGGCTCCCTGGCAGGACAGTGAAACCTAAGAAGATGATAACACAATGTAATTCACTAAGACTAAAAACAGCACCACAGATTAATATGTTAAATAGGATTGTTAAACCATCTAGTGTGACCTCTAGCATAAACAGGGTTAGAGAAAATTAAGAATTAGCTTAGTCCTTTTTTTTTTCTTTCCTATCATGTATATAAATAAAACTTGCGCTAAGAACAGGTCTATAACATCTCAGAAGACATCAGGGGAAACTGCACATTGGTATTACTCTCACCTTTTCACATAAGGATGCTGCAGAGCCTCCTCTGCTGTGAGTCGTTTATCAGGGTTAAATACTAAAAGTTTCTTCAGAAGATCCAAGGCAGGCAATGGAGTAGAGGATGGTAAAATCTCCTCAAATGTTACTCGCTGCCTATAAGTCAGAAAACAATAATGTAAGTTCCCAGTGTCTAATTCACAGTGAAAGGCATGAAGTACAGTTCTGGGAATCACATAAAGGTGACACCTGACTCACAAGTAGTGTGCCATAATCCTGGAACAGTCTAAAGTATAGACCTGTGAGCATGGTGAAGTCTTTTATGCCCTTAGCTTTGAATGCCTCTCTCCTAATGCTAGGAACCTACAAGAAGTGCCTGACTTGCAAGTCTAGTCTTATGTTTCAGTGGAAAGAGAGAGATCAGACAGTGTCAGAGACAGGGGAATAACAAGTCCTTCTTTTGTTCTCTTGACAATGCAGAAAGTCCAAACTCCTAATTTGGATGTTTCAGTTGAACTGTTTAAGATTCCATGAATCTAGCCCTTAGCCCACAGAAATATATTTCTGTATAATTTCCAACTAGAAGATGAAGTTTAAAAATCTTTTTGCATTTTGAAATCCTAAAGATAATTATTAACATAATGAACATGATAATATCTAACACATTTGAAAAATCAGTTTTAAAACATGATTCTTACTTATATTTTAAATAATTTTGTTACTTCATGACAACATTCTTTTGGTGTAGAAAAATGATCCATCACTGAACATGGCATTTGGACTGAGTAGCTCAGAAAACATCTTTTCAGTTTTGAAGACTAAGATTTCACTTGCTCTTTTACTTTGCTCATCTATCAGAACTTAGCCACTTGACATTCACATTTTTTTGGGGGAAAACAATAACATCCAAAGAACAGAGCTGTCAAATAGAAGTGCATTTCATCCAGAAATGAATGGAGAGTTCCAATTGTTGTCTTTCATTACTCAGAGAAGGGTTATAGAAATGAGACCACTCTTCTCAGAGGTGCTGTGGGTGGGTTGACCTCAGCTGACAGCTAAGCCCCCACCCACTAGCTTATTCGTTCCCCTTCCTGCTGCTGCTCTCTGACATGCAGCAACCCTACAACATAAGGATTCACTAAGATGCTGGGCAAGCTAGACAGCTGTTTAATCCTCTCTGTATCCATGGCAGATATACTAAGTCCCCGAAGTAGCCTCTCCTGATGTAGTCCATACCAAGGATGCAAAGAGCCTCCAAGTCAGTCACAGTAGGATGCTTTTGCCACTTACTGCTTGTTAGAGTCTCTTCAGCCTCCAGCATAGATAACTGCTGGGATCACACTGTTACTCCAGAAATCCAGGTGGGTTCTGTCCCCTTGTATCCTGATAGCATTAGGATCACTGTGCACTGGCATCCAGCAGAGCCTTATACTCCTGTGGGTTCAGTGCTCCAGATTATTGAATCCGTACAGTCCAATAAACCTAGTTATAATTTCCTCTGCCTGGCTGGAGGCATGGCCCCTCTATTCCCTCACCACAAGAAAGACATTGAGGCCCTGGAGCGTGTCCAGAGAAGGGCAACGAAACTGGTGAAGGGGCTGGAGCACAGGTCTTATGAAGAGCGGCTGAAGGAACTGGGCTTGTTTAGTCTGGAGAAGAGGAGGCTCAGGGCAGACCTTGTTGCCCTCTACAACTACCTGAAAGGGAGTTGTGGTGAGCTGGGGGTCGGCCTCTTCTCGCAGATAACTAGTGACAGGACTAGGGGGAATGGCTGCAAGTTGCGCCAGGGGAGGTTCAGGTTGGAGGTGAGGAGAAAATTCTTCTCAGAAAGGGTGGTCGGGCATTGGAACAGGTTGCCCAGGGAGGTGGTGGAGTCACCGTCCCTGTGGGTATTTAAGGAAAGGTTAGACGCAGTACTGAAGGACATGGTTTAGTGGTTAATAGGTGGTGGGGAGTCGGTTGGACTGGATGATCCTTGAGGTCTCTTCCAACCTTAATGATTCTATTCTATTCTATTCTATTCTATTCTATTCTATTCCTGGTCAGAGCATTCATTACTCAACTGCTGTAATTGCAAACCAGAATCAGGAGTAGGATCAGTACGTCCAGTGTTTGTGGAACTGCTCAACAGCAATTGGAGCAGTCATCTTCCTGAATGGACCCTTTTTCGTCCTTTGCTGTTTTTCCTTACAATTCACAAACACAAGTTTCTAGGCTTGAGATAGATGCACTGTCCCACTTTCTCATGTCCTCCCTATGGTCATGCAGACAGAACCACAAGGTGGCATGCATGGTTCCCTTTCCTTTGAGCAGAGAAAAGCTGACTCTATGTGTCTTGATAACTAAGATACTGACCTGCATGTGTGAGGACGAAAACATACTCTGAATTTGCTAGAACTTTTGGGACAGTTTTTCTACAGCTGAGACACAGGACCATAGCACTGGGGAGGTAGAAAGATTCTCTTTGTACTTGAGAGCTGGCCAGCCAGTCTGTCGACAGCTGGTGCCTCAATGCCTGTACAATTACTGTCAGGGTGCTGACATACAATGCTGGTGCACTCTGCACAGACTTTCGACTGTAGGCACTGGACTTCACCCAGATCTGTAGAGCCCTGGTTATTGCCCAGGTTGCTGTAGATCACCTCCACCACCAATTCCCTAATGCTGGATATCTTCCTCAATGGTGGTCCACTTGCCTCAGTAGTTTACAACATCTTGCTTGAGTGGATACCTTGTCTTCACGCTCGACAGATGTCGCCTGCAGAAGCTGCAGTTTGTTGCCCCTCTTCTGATGCCTTTATTGCTTCCCTGGTCCTTAGTGAGAGATCCTACTGATGCTGGGCTTTCTTGCCCTCTCATTCCTGACTCAGCACTGGCCCCATCAGAGCAACCAGGTGATAATTTGCTCACCTAAATGACAGATGTAATCTTTCCGCATATCTTGCGGCAAGTTCAGGGAAAGGGACTAGGTGGTTTCTGCATTTATTTGTGATTTCTGTCTCTTCCACCTCTTGTTCTTGTGGCTGCTCTGCTCTGCAACAGGCTGCCTCTTCAAACCGTTCCTCCTGCTCCCTCTTAGAAGCTTCTTCTTCCCTTACTAACCAAGTTCACTTCCTCTTCCATTGTTTAGAAGCATCTGCTATTGTTGCAGGTTGATTCTCTGACTTAGCCACAGTGTCCCTTTGTGTGTCCTCAGATTCAGAGACCCTACTGAGGTAGGGGTAGGGCAGGCCCCAGCACAGTGTGAGAAGTTGTGTCTCTTTGACATAGACAAGGCATCCTTTCTTCAAGTGTTTTGTCACTTCAACAGGATGCCACGCTTGTTCAAGTGTGAAGTCTGACAGCATTGGACCTGAAAATTGCTCTAGGTACCCGCTCAAATTCTCCTATGCACCTTTTGACCCATGGCTCGACTACCTCAGTGCACATCCCATCCCTGTGTGGCATTCACAAATAGTCGGTTATCCTGAGGAAAAGCCAGAACTAGATTCTTGACATATACCAATACGAGTATTCTAGTTACCAAGGATGTTCAAGAAACTGAAGAACTGTTGTAACAAGGCAGAAAAAAAAGATCTGCGCTAGGAGGGAGGCAGGGGGAGGTGCCATTCTTAATTTCCTCTATGAATTGGCTCTTGGATGAGGAGAAGTTGTTAACTGCCTCCATGAGATGGTTCCCAAAGTACTGGGACAGAACCAATGCAGGGCCTAAATACCAGACTAGGCTCAAGGCCAGTACTTTTATCATGACTCTCCCAGGCAAAACACAAAAAAGTGCTAAACAGCACAGAAAACTGCAAAAGCTGAAAGCAGCCATTAATAAGCCCTCAAATTTGATGTGGAGTCAGTAAAGGAACAAATAAACCAGCGCTGAGACCAAATACATCAATATTATGACCAGCAACAGCTAAACAGGTAACTACTATAAATTCCTGTCGAGTACACTCCAATCAAATCTATTGTGATGTCAAACCCCTCTGACCCCACGTTGGGTGCCAATAAGCACACTGGTGGGTTGACCCTGCCTGACATCTAAGACCTCATCCAGTCATTCACTCCCTCCCCCTCAGTGGGATGGGGGAGAGAATCAGAAGGGCAAAAGCAAGAAATCCTCATGGGTCAAGACAGTTCAGTAAGCGAAGGAGGAGGAAAAAAATTTTAAAAAGCGTAAACCCAGGTTGTGCAAAAGCAATCACTTACCACCAGCAGACCGATACTCAGCCAGCGTCCAAGCAATGGCTGCTTTGGAGATATTCCTCCCCACCCATTTTATTGCTGAGCATGACACTATACTGTATGGAATATTGCTTTGGTCAGAAGGGTCAGATGGCCCAGCTATGTCCCCTCCCAGTCTCTTGCCAACCCTTAGCCTACTCACTGTGGGGACAGAGTAAGAAACAGAGACAACCTTTAAGGCTACTGTGCAAGCATTGTTAAGCAACAGCTGAAACACTGCTGTGTTATCAACACTGTTTTGGTCACAAATATAAAACACAGCAGCATATGAGCTGTTATGAAGTAAATAACTCCATTCCAGCCAAACACAGTACAGGTACACAGCAAAGGGATGAGAAGCAACATTCACAAGTTGCATCAAGAGAAATTCCTATGGGATACTGTGGCCATCCACTTCCCCCTGACAAGGTCAGACACACATGCTGTGCTGACAGTTGGATCAGCAGGGACAAAAGAGTCTCAGTTCCTCAACTTCCTGGCATAGATTGAAACAGGAATCCTGGCACCCCTGAATGAAAGGGAATAATGCTCCAGTACGTAAACTGAAGAAGTCAGCAAAAGTCAGCAGGGAAACACAAATGTTGTTCATCTGAACAGCAAGGGACCTGTTAGAGCTTGTGGTTTGAGCCACTCTCAACTTGAGGGAATGGCATGAAGCTGCGACAGCGGAGGTTTAGGTTAGATATCAGGAAAAGGTTCTTCACTGAGAGGCTGGTTGGGCACTGACACATGCTCCCCAGGGCAGTGGTCACAGCTACCGAGCTTGACTGAGTTCAAGAAGCATCTGGACGATGCTCTCAGTTATATGCTCTGATTGGGCTGGTCCTGTGTGGACCCACGAGTTGGACTCGATGATCCTCATGGATCCCTTCCAACTTGGGATATTCTATGGTTCTATGACTCATCTAAACCTATAAAAATATCAGTAAGCATTCAGAGAACTCATATTGTTACTGTAAAATCTGGCAGAAGAACTCTCTAAGACTGATTTTGGAGTTTTAGAAAGCAGGCATTCTTTATTGCAGTGCTGGACGCACAGGGGATCACTCTTCCTGTCATGCATGCTGAGAGTTAGAGTTAGTTTACATTTATTAGCCCAAGTTATGCATATTCATACATTCATCAGTATAACCTGTATGTATTCATACTTTCTAAACTACGATGGGTCAACTCTTTGCTTGCTTCAATTTAAAAACACAGTATCTTCTAAATTCACTACGCATGTTCAGTGTGTGGGGGTCTTTATCTGGGGAGGGAGAGTTTTTAGCGCTGGAGGTGTGGTTTTCATATTATAATGAGACAGTTCATTCCAAGGATAACAATTAGAGGAATTTCTGCTGACTTTTGGCTCTCAAGGATGTATATCTCTTTGCTAACAAGTGTTCCTCTATTCAAGATTCTTTTGCTACATCTTATCTAAGCATCCCTCATTCTAATTAAATACATTTGAAAGTTTCAAGGATGGTCCTCCTGCTCTCAAAGCCCCAGTTATCTTATTCTCAGGCAATGAACAATAATGAAAACACAGCTCAGAATATGCATCCTACATGTTAACTCCTTCTTCTCAAAAGTGCTTTCACCTATGTCTGCTTGTTCCAAAGGTTACAATGACCTACTCTATTATCAATAGAAATGTTAGTGAGGAATTTTAGCTTACAATACCATACATAGCTGGGCTACATGTATTGCAGACTCCCCGATGAGAAGGGATCCTCACTAGTATTATGACAGATACAAGTAAAGAATACTTAGAGACTGGCAGGTAATTTGCTGTGGCCATAACATATTTAAGAGCATTAAGTTCACTAATGTTTACCAATTAGGTACGTAATAAATGCAGAATTACATGGCTGTCTGTGGACATAACTGGCGGATCCAAAAGATCTATGACAGATATAAGGGAAAAAAAAAAAAATTACAGGGAGAGTCACTAAGCAACTGGAATGAGGCTGTCAGTCTGAATAGATTCAGGCTTTGCAGGTGTGAACCAATGACACCAGATACCCAAATGACTCAGGACAGGAAAAAAAAAATTAGAATATAATTTTGAGAAAGTATACATGACAATAGCTTGGAATGTAGGTCCAACCTCATTTTGTTTTGTTATTCCCAGAGTACATAATTGATCTTCTCTCTCTTTTTTTTAAAAAAAAAACTTTACATCCCTTCCCTAGAGGTAGGTGAATCTGCAGAGAGCAGAAATAATTTCCACTGGTGAATACTGAAAGGTGAACTTCAGGGGAATTTTTTGTCACTATCATACTGTAGATTGTTGCCTTCTGAGACACATCAAACATACAAGGCTTACCGGGAACTCATGTGGTTAATAACTGAGGCCCTGTAATCTGATTGTATAGCCAAAACATCTGCAATAATGAAAAGATACTGTTAATGCCAAGATTAGGATTACCAGAGCTACACAGTTTATGAAGGAAAGCAAGTATTTTATATTAGTGTAGGAAAGTATTCTAATGAAACTCAATGAGAGATCTTATGGAAAGGGGATGGAATATTTACTTACAAATTTTCTAAGCTGATTTTCTCAATTCCCAATTCATTCTATCATAGATTTCATAAACTTGCATTTTTATACCCACCTACGCAGAAGCACCAAGATATCTGATGCCAAATGATATGGCCAGGATCACTTGTGTGGGACACAGAGAACAAGGGATACCAGCTATTGATTTCCTCATCACAACCACTAGGGCTTCTTTTGATTTGTGATGATGAAATGTTTTATGAACTTATCTGTCATACTTTCAGAGTCAACAGTTGCTATGGAATGTTTTTTTTTTGCTTCTGAATCTTGCTTATTTGGTCCCCATAAATCCCTGGCAAAGTTGCTGCTCATAGGTTGGTTCACTTTGTTTGCAATAATGTTTTGAACAAGTGTCTGTTTTCACTTGTTTGGCTAGAAGAAAAAGAAACTGTGCCTGTGATATGCTGCAACCTTGCAGCCATTGTCCTGTGGTAAGGATACAGGACCTTCTGCTAATGAGTCATTTGTTCTGTGGTCTTGTCTTAGAGTGCAGACCTTCTGGTTATGACATTATCAACACATTCCTCAATTGTACTGCTGAGAATGGAATTGCATATTTTGTTATTAGTGCTAGTTGTTCTTCTAGCTCCTGTTTTGGTGTTCATGCACACATTTCCATTCATATTTCATTCACAGCAACCAAATATCTAATAAAAATGGTAAATAACTTAAAGCTTGAATGGAATTCTCCAAAACTGTGATGTCTGTAAACTGAAGGTAGTTATTTTTCTAAAAACTATTTCCTAGCTCAGTTAGAACATATCAATATGTTGTAAAAGTTTATAAAGTACATAGGCTGTTAGACTGGAACTCACAGAAGATGATGATGATGATGATCATCATCATCATCATCATCATCATCAATCATCATCATCATCATCAATTATCATCATCATCCCTTTTGGATTTAAGATATATTTACTCCACCTTTCACTTCTGTGTTTAAACTTTCAGACCAAAAAGTCCAATTTACCTTTAGTATGCAAGTCCCACTGAAATATGATACTCTGTTTGAAACCGTTATCCTCTTATAAATCACAAAAATGTTTTGAAGGCCTGGTTCTTGTTTCTCATCTAATCAAGTACAGGCTTATTTTCCTCTAACACTAACATTTCACAATTAAGTCTTTAATTTCCTTGGAAACGTCAGAACGACTCACAAGCGATATCTTCTCCCCTGATCCAGCTGGGCTGCTTGCTTTCACTCTTTTAATGTCACCTGTAAATACCTTTCCCCATAGAAGAATCCTACCTTCTGAGGATGGGGCAGGAATGACCCTCAAGATCTGCTCTATTTGATTCACTGTTGATGTTCCAGGAAAAAGAGGTTTCCCAAGTAGCAGCTCACCCAGAATACAGCCAATGCTCCACATGTCTACACCTTTAGTGTAACTACAAATAAGAATAGAAGTTAGGACTAAATCAAGCAAATGTTTTCCTGTACCTGGTATTCACATCATCTACATTAGCTTAGACTGCTAGAAAAACAAGCTTGATGCCTCCTTGAATCTGAATGCTCACAGGTTTTAACTATAAAGTGAATGAGATGTAGGAATCATGAAACTAGCAAGCATAAAACAGAAAGGAGATATATCCTACTAAAAGTCTATTCTAGGAAACCATAAAAGGAAATATATTAAAGGTAAATGCCAGGACAAGGTAATACACACCATTCATATGACCAACACTGAAGATAAAATTGCTATTTGGAAACAACTGACTCTTCATGGCATAACATATCTAGAAAGTAGTTACAATTGCTTAAGCAAAGTAAATGCTAAACAATGGGTAAATGACAGTTTGCAAAACATCCACATTTCAAATTTGGGATACTAACCCAACTGGTTAGTATCCGGTTCCTGCCGGGTCCTGCACTTTGGCCACAACAACCCCAGGCAGCGCTACAGGCTGGGAGCGGGGTGGCTGGAAAGCTGTGTAGAGGAAAAGGACCTGGGAGTGCTGATTGATGCTCGCCTGGACATGAGCCGGCAGTGTGCCCAGGTGGCCAAGAAGGCCAACGGCATCCTGGCCTGTATCAGGAATAGTGTAGCCAGCAGGAACAGGGAGGTGATTGTCCCCCTGTACTCAGCCCTGGTGAGGCCGCACCTCGAGTACTGTGTCCAGTTTTGGGCCCCTCACCACAAGAAAGATATCGAAGCCCTGGAGCGTGTCCAGAGAAGGGCAACGAAACTGGTGAAGGGGCTGGAGCACAGGTCTTATGAGGAGCGGCTGAAGGAACTGGGCTTGTTTAGTCTGGAGAAGAGGAGGCTCAGAGCAGACCTTATTGCCCTCTACAACTACCTGAAAGGGAGTTGTGGTGAGCTGGGGGTTGGCCTCTTCTCGCAGATAACTAGTGACAGGACAAGGGGAAATGGCTGCAAGTTGCGCCAGGGAAGGTTCAGGTTGGAGATGAGGAGAAAATTCTTCTGGGAAAGGGTGGTCGGGCATTGGAACGGGTTGCCCAGGGAGGTGGTGGAGTCACCATCCCTGAGGGTGTTTAAGGAAAGGTTAGATATGGTACTTAGGGACGTGGTTTAGTGGGTAATAGGTGGTGGGGGGATGGTTGGACTAGATGATCCTTGAGGTCACTTCCAACCTTAATGATTCTATTCTATTTGATTCTATTCTATTCTATTCTATTCTATATTTACTTTCTTTTCTGATCGATAAGTTTTTGTATATTTGGGTCACAAAAAGGACCTAGCCTGACTAACAGATTTAATATTTGATTACAGAACATTTTCTGAAGGTCTATGAAAAAACTCTCCTTAAATTTGAAAAAGAGGACTAAGGTACTCAAGCAAAATTTGTAAAGATGTATATTTAAGGGGAGAAAGAATAAGTCTAGTGTGAGAAAGGATGACAAACAGATGAGCTGATAACGTATGTAAATGGATAATACCAAGAAATGTAATGCGAGATTTTTGTGTTGCAGAACTGAAGTTTAAATGCGTATTGAGAAAATGGACTGCTGACATTACACTGCATCTGGTGACATCTAAAATGAAAAGATTTAAGACTTTCAGACAATACATTTTCTGAGTGGTGAAGAAATTATAGAATCCCATCCCTTTGCTCATATTAAGCAGTTACCTCCGAGAGGAAAGTAAGATCTCAGGGGCTCGGTACCAGCGTGTTGCCACATAATCCGTTAGAGCAGGGTTGCCTTGGTCCTCATTCATCTGACATAAAGAACGGGCCAGCCCAAAATCACAAAGTTTAACAAAGCAGTCTGCATCCAGCAAGATATTTGAAGGCTAAATTGACAAAGGAAAGTAATAAGCTTTTTACTCTCTCAATGGCAGAAGATTATTATCAAGGTTTTTTTTGTAGTCACATTCTTTTCATACTTTTCCACTTAGTGTTTAACAGAAAACTTGAGTGAAGGATAAAGACTATGTCTGAAATATACCTTCTGATCTCTGTGAATAACATTTCCTGAGTGGATGAATTTAGTTGCCTTCAGAAGTTGGTAGAGAATGTAACACTTGTGGACATCTTTCAGCAAATTCCCCTTCTTAATCACAGCATGTAAATCTGTCTCTGTAATATATTACATTGGTAATATATTTACATCAGTAAAAGATTACCAAATTGTGAATATAAGTTCCTCAAACCAAAGCCAGAATAGACCACTGTCCAAACAGTAATCTTTGAAGTGCATCCTCAACAGAAATTAACACTGTAATTACTAACAGTACTGCAATTTCTCTGTATTATCAGTTTGACTTGCAGCTCACGCTACAGTAACTGTTCTGTTATGTTATAATTAAATTGCCCAGTCTCTTCCACATGCAACTCTTTTTGTCTCTACAAGTCTTCTAATCTGTTGCTCACTGCCATTTTTCCTTCATCTCAAACAGGCAGTTCTCATATAATTATTAAAGTTTCCCATCTAATCACAACTGCTATATATAAAAAACCCTGTACTGCTCCTACTTATATGTTTACTTCAAAGAATATTCATGAAATCATCAACACACTACTATCAAAGTAGGGAACAAAGATAGCTAATAAGAGAGGCTATATTTAAATGGCTGATGCAATGCTAAGTCTCACCCATGGACTCAAAGATGAGGTAGATATCCTTGTCATTCTGAGCTCGGATAACATCAAGCAGCTTGATGATATTTGGATGTTCTCCAAATTCCTGCAGAGGGAAGAGGCCCAACTGTCAAAATCAAGTATCTTGCTTGTGAATCATAAAAAAAGAACAATAACCTATTTCATTTTGTATTACTGTCTAGAACAAACATTAACATGCTACTTCCTTCATTATGCTTCTATTGAAATAAATAAATACAGGATTTAAGCTTGCGCCAGTTAATGTAAAAAAATTTCTGTTGTCTGAGAGTTCTAAAAATATCTCTGTACCATTTCTGAATAAAATCCAGTCAACTTTATGCACCTCGTATTTCCTACTGAAGGCAAGAATTATTGTGGCAGTGAAAACAGAACAAAGTTGCCATCAACATTCATAATTAAAAAATTCAACTGACTATTTGAGGGTAGGCCGAAACATTCTCCACTACATGGAGCTGTTGGAAAGAGTCCAGAGGAAGGCCTCAAAAATGATCAGGAGGCTGGAACACTTCTCCTATGAAGACAGGCTGAGAGATTTGGGCTTGTTCAGTGTGGAGAAGAGAAGGCTCTGGGGAGAACTTACAGCAGCCTTCCAGTACCTGAAGGGGGCCTACAAGAAACCTGTAGAGGGACTGTTTACATGGAGTGATAGGACAAGGGGTAATGGCCTTAAGCTGAAGGAAGGTAGACTTAGATTAGATATTAGGAAAAAAAAATCTTTACTGTGAGGGTGGTGACCCACTGGCAAAGGTTGCCCAGAGAAGTAGTGGATGCCCCATCCCTGAAAGTGTTTATAGCCGAGTTGGATGGGGCTTTAAGGAACCCGGTCTAGTGGAGCGTGTCCCTGCCCATGGCCATGAGGTTGGAACTAGATGGTCTTTAAGGTCCCTTCCAATCCAAACCATTCAATGATTCTATAGGTTGCATTGATTGAATTGACTGTAATGGGAGATCAGACAGTCAGCATACAAAGAGATACCCAAATACAGGTATCTTAAACTGGAGGTTAATTGTATCCTCACATTTGCAGACTGACAATACTGTCAATATCATTTTCTTCATCCTCTATCTTAACAACTTTTATTTGCTATAGCTAACAGTTCTGCACAGCTAGAGACACTGCCAACATGTAATGAACTGCCCTGAGTATAAAATTATAAATAGCTGCACTATAAAACCTATGCTTGTATCTAAAATACATACATGATTTTTTTTGTTATTTGAACTGGTAATGTAGACTCTTTACCTATTTCTGTCACAAATTCAGTTATAAACAGTATAAAAAAGCAGAAAATTAAACTGTCTCCAGAAGTCTTACAACAGTATCATCCTCCTAGACTCGTAGGGCCAAGACAAAAATTGGTTATAATGTATAAATTCTAGAAAAATCCACAAACCAACACACTCATCTGCAGCAACCCATGAAAATACACTTACAAAGCAGTAATACATAGCCAGGCCATCAACTACCCTTGCATTTATTCTGAGGACAATATTCAGAATACCCATTCAAATAATCTAAAGAAAGTTTTTACCGAAAAAGGGGTATTTTTCTAGAGATGCAGATCAGTCTTGACAGTGTTACTTGAGTTCTGTTTAAGAACTTACTTCACACTGAAGGAAAAACACATTGTCTCACACTGTCTTGCCCTGCAACTGATAACAGAAAGTTATGAAAAAGTTTCAATCTATACTAAAAAAACAATCGGACCTTGAAAAAAAATCTTGTCAGATTCAGTCCTACTTAGCTTTGCTTAAAGAACAATGCTCTCACTAACATAATTATCAAAAATGACATTCTAAAACGTGGCCCAAAATGCACCAAATAGATCTCAGCTATACTGAACAATAAACATAAAACCTGCAAGCAGCATAATGACCAGCATACTATGTATCACTCATAAGGGGATCATCAAAATGCCCAGATTCTACATCAACATTTCTCATTTGCAATAAACATCATCCAGTCCAACAAATGTCCTTATGATAAACATACAGATTAAACTAAGCAATCATTATGCTCAGGAAGGAATTGGCAGAGATAAGCAAATTAAGACAACCAGTCTTTCCCTTTCTGATCTCTCAGTCCTGAATCTCAGGAAAGAGCTATAAAATACCTTCAAAAATAGGAGGGGGAAACTGAGATTCTTAAGTTTATTGAGCACCAAAAGTCATGAAAGTAAGGGCTTAATTGCACATTAACTTCCCTCCCTGAAAATCACTTGTTCTCCCCTTCAGGAGAAATACCCTTTTTCTTCTCCCAATTCCTCCACCACCCATCTACTCCAGAAGTGCTATACTTTCAGAGATGATCTAACTTACAGGTAATTAACTTCTAAGGAAGTGTTCTCATATGTATTTAGCTTTTAAGTTTGTGACTTCTATTTCAGGCTTAAAGAATGATTAAAAACTAATAAAAACTCATCTCTTTCCTACTTAAACCTGACAGTCTTAGGAAATACCTCTCCCTATGAGCCCTGCATTGCTTGTGTCCTTAGAAAATCCTGGTTATAACATTATCGCTATTCAAAACCACGGATGTTTCTACATGGTGAATATGTGGAGGAATGGACAGATAATTTTAATGCCACTGCCACTGATAAGGTAATTAGATGTACTGTGTGGTCAATTATATCAAAACAAGAGCAGCCTTAAGTAATTCCATACAGAACTTCCCTTTTAGTTTTGCTTTGAATATTTCAAGTGGCCAAGTTTCTTCCCACATGGAGGAAAAAAATTCTGGCATGTAAATCTCTTCCACACCCCAGCCTCATCTCTGAATTAGGGCATTTAAAATTTAAGAAAAACACTTTCTGACCAAAGTAGTAAGAGTTGACAGAAAGTACAAGTCAATATCATAGAATCACAGAACCATTAAGATTGGAAGAGACCTTGAGGATCATCTAGTCCAACCATCCCCCTACCACCTACTACCCACTAAACCATGTACCTAAGTACCAGATCCAAATATGGTGATCCTAGAGTAGACTTACTGCTAAAAATGGTGAAAGAACAGGGCATGTCTCGAAGAAAAATAGGACCAACTCACCATTTCATTCAGGTGTTTTTGCCCAGTCATGGAAAGACTGTTTGCCAAGATGGGGCCAAAAAGAAATGCCAGTCAACATTTCTGATCATTGCATTTTAAAAAAGAATGGGAATAAAATATGTGAACAACATCAGAGATAATTAAAAAATAGAGAGAAGGGGAGGAAAATGGTCTTTACCTGCAGGAACATAATCTCTCGAAATGTTCTCTAGAAATAAACAAAATAAAAGTTTATTAGCACCATCAACAGAGTGACAGAACAGAGTATGTACTTCCAACAACAGTGCTAAATCCATTCTAATCTCTAAAGCAGAGGAAACGCTTATATGGTAGACAGGCTAGGGAAAACCCAGTTGCTCACTAGAGAGTCACAAGTGTCCCCTCTGTGCTTAGATACTATAGAATAGAATAGAATAGAATAGAATAGAATAGAATAGAATAGAATAGAAT
>VWZZ01003688.1:0-15647 GCA_013399095.1 Psophia crepitans | reverse complement strand
CCCCTTGTCCTGTCACTAGTTATCTGCGAGAAGAGGCCGACCCCCAGCTCACCACAACTCCCTTTCAGGTAGTTGTAGAGGGCAATAAGGTCTGCCCTGAGCCTCCTCTTCTCCAGACTAAACAAGCCCAGTTCCTTCAGCCGCTCCTCATAAGACCTGTGCTCCAGCCCCTTCACCAGCATAACAACATGAGAGAGAATCAAATTGTGCATTCCTATCAAGACATTTTTTCCTCAGGGACATCAAACAGTATTTTGTAGATGCCATCATATACAAAGCTTGACATTTATTGGTCCTTTTTATCCTAATATAGTTGTAGACTGTATTATTACATTCATAATTGTCAAATAACTAACATCTTTCAGAGACATTAATCCCAAAAATATCTACGAAATCCCACTACATCTTTCAGGACATATTAGAACAATGATTTCTCACCTGAGCATCTGTTCTGTTCCTGAAAGCATCAAAAATCTTTTTAACAGCAACTATTTCTCCTGTCTTGCGATCAATTGCTTTCCATACAATGCCATATGCCTAAGGAGAAAAAAGGACAGATGAACAGTGCACTATGAATTCTTAAGCACAGTTCAGACCTCCAGTGTGGAAGCAGAATGTAGTCAACAGAGGGAATGAAAGAACTGGTAATCACCAGCTACCTAGAAAAGAAGGAGATTAGGCCAATGAGTAATACTTGGTTGAGTCAAGGACTAAGAACATCTACACTGACTCTGACCAAAGGTCCACAAGGTTAAGCATCCTGGCCCCCAAAACAGCCAATGACAGATGCATATGCTCATGGAGTTCAGCTAGGTCAAGTGCAAGGTCCTGCACCTGCATCGGGCTATCATAGAATCATAGAATGGTTTGGGTTGAAAAGGACCTTAAAGATCATCTAGTTCCAAACTCCCTTGTTACAGTGAAAACGAATGTAAAATGTGATATGAATCAAGTTGTCACGCTGCTGCAAAAGTTCATTGTGTAGCCCCACCCCTGCTGGTCTAAGGCCAGATAAGAAAGACACATTTGTCTGATAAATAGGAGGTGATTGTCAAGAAGTAGAAGCGCAACTGATAAATTGTTAGTTTGACCAACAAGACTTGAAGAACCATTTGGACTTGCCCAAAGTACCAGGAAACTAGGGGAAAGATAATTCTGGCAGGGGTAATCACAACCGCTGACCCATGGACACTTACCCCAATTATACCACCTACAAAAGATGAAAGTGGAGAAGAGAACTAAGGATGTGTTCTAGTTTGCATGCTAGACAAAGAAATCTAAACCAATCATTTAGAATCGTAGAATATCCCGAGTTGGAAGGGACCCATAAGGATCATCCAGTCCAACTCCTGGCTCCACACAGGACCAGCCCAATCAGAGCAGATGACGGAGAGTGTTGTCCAGACACTTCTTGAACTCAGTCAAGCTCGGTGTGGTGACCACTGCCCTGGGGAGCCTGTGTCAGTGCCCGACCACCCTCTGGGTGAAGAACCTTCTCCTGATCTCCAACCTAACCCTCCTCCATCGCAGGTCATGCCGTTCCCTCGGATTCTGTGTCTGGCTGCCAGCCTGATGTAACCCCATTTACCATAACTCTCTGGGCCTGATCTGTCAGCCAGTTGCTCACCCATCACATTATGTTTTTGTCAAAGTATATGCTGGACATTTTGTCCAGAAGGATACTGTAAGAATCACAGAATCATAGAATCNGGAACTGGGACTGTTTACCCTGGAGAATAGGAGGCTCAGGGGAGACCTTATTGCCCTCTACAACTACCTGAAAGGAAGTTGTGGTGAGCTGGGGATCAGCCTCTTCTCACAGATAACTAATGACAGGACAAGGGGGAACGGCTGCAAGTTGCCCCAGGGGAGGTTCAGGTTGGAGATTAGGAGAAATTTCTTCTCGGAAAGGGTGGTCAGGCATTGGAACAGGTTGCCCAGGGAGGTGGTGGAGTCACCATCCCTGCAGGTGTTTAAGGAAAGGTTAGATGTGGTTCTTAGGGACATGGTTTAGTGGGTAATAGGTGGTGGGGGGACGGTTGGACTGGATGATCCTTGAGGTCTCTTCCAACCTTAATGATTCTATGATTCTATACCACAAGGGAGGCTGAGTAATCACCATTTGCAAGTATCAGAGAGTCATCCAAAACAGGGAAAACTTGGGTAGAAGTTCCTGTTCCCTTAAAGAAGGAACTGATTGAATTCCCTCACTATACAGGAATATCTTACCTCCCTTGCTGCTGCACTTCTCTACTCTATTTTTTGGGCAGTCCTCACCTGTTTTAGGGACTCCAACAGCCTTTTAACTGCTCAGGTAAGTATATCAATTGTGTACATATATCATCTCATTCTGTTTGAAGAACATGTTAAAAGATGTATTATATTACATTCAGCCAAAGGGAGAAAACTGATAACTAGTAAAAAGATGGCAGCAGACCTCAAGTCAGAGGCAACTTAGAATGAAATACAACTTAGAATGAAATAAGAAAGATCAGTTGAATTCAAAAGGAGAAAACCAAAACATTGTCTTAGACAATACTGAAGAAACTGAGCCTCTCACAAGTGCCCCCTTGTAATTGCACGTGAAATACTTTACCAGTATCAACACAACTAAACAATGGCAAAGAGCTGACAGAATAGAAAAGCAGATAATAAGGAAGGGTTTAGAGACTACCTGAGAAAGATCTGAGAAATTAACGTTGGCTCACATATAAAAATACGTCATTTTATGGGGGAAAAAATTGCTTGATGCGGCCTAATGCTTGAAATAATAGTGTTACACTAAACGTGAAAGAATTTGGCAGGCTGTTGTGGTTTAACCCCAGCCAGTAACTAAGCATCATACATCCACTTGCTTGCTCCCCCTACAGCAGGATGGGGGAGAGAATAGTAAAAGTGAGAAAACTTATGGATTGAGATAAAGACAGTTTAATAGCTAAAGCAAAAGCCACGCGTGCAAGCAAAGCAAAACAAGGAATTCGTTCCCCACTCTCCATGGGCAGGCAGGTGTTCAGCCATCCCCAGGAAAGCAGGGCTCCATCACGCATAACAGTTGTTTGGGAAGACAAACACTGTCATTCTGGGTGTCCCCCTCTTCCTTCTTCTTCCCCCAGCTTTATAAGCTGAGCATGACATCTTACAGTATGGAATATCCCTTTAGTCAGTTGGGGTCAGCTGTACCAACTGTGTCCCCTCCCAACTTCTTGTGCACCCCCGGCCTACTTGCAGGTGGGGTGGGGTGAGAAGCAGAAAAGGCTTTGACTCTGTGTAAGCACTGCTCAGCAATAGCAAAAACATCCTTGTATTACCAGTGTTGGTAATACAATCAAAATGCACAAAACCAAAACACAGCTTCATACTACCTACTATGAAGAAAATTATCCTAGCCAAAAGTAGCACACAGGCACAAACAGCAGATACTTTGAGACTCACACATTTTGTTATAAACCAGTTGTACATGCAATGTCAGTGCTTTGTGTAGCCGTTCTCCAGTAAATTACAGGGGAAAAAAAACCAACAACAAATCTGATAGGGAATTTAAAGGTATTTTCAGTTTCACATACTACAACATCCCAATTTGCACAATCTCAACCACAAATACAGGCTGGGTGGAGATCGGATTGAGAGCAACCCTGAGGAGAAGGACTTGGGCTGCTGGTGAGCAAGAAGTTCAACATAACCTGGCAATGTGAGCTTGCAGCCCAGAAAGTCAATGGTATCCTGGGTCACATCAAAAGAAGTGTGACCGGCAGGTCGAGGGAGGGGATTCTGCCCCTCTGCTCCACCCTGGTGAGACCCCACCTGGAGCACTGTGTCCAGTCCTGGGGTCCCCAGCATAAGACAGACGTGGGCCTGGTGGAGCGAGTTCAGAGGAGGGCCATGAAGATGAATGGAGGGCTGGAGCACCTCTGCTATGGAGAAAGGCTGAGAGACTTGGGCTTGTTCAGTTTGGAGAAGAGAAGGCTCTGAGGAGAACTTACAGCAGCCTTCCAATACCTGAAGGGGGCCTACAAGAAAGCTGGAGAGAGACTTTTTACACAGGCATGGAGTGATAGGACAAGGAGTAATGGCTTTAAACTAAACGAGGGGAGATTTAGATTCGATATTAGATTCTTGACTGTTAGGGTGGTGAGGCAGTGGAACAAGGTGCCCAGAGAAGTTGTGGACGCCCTCTCTCTGGCAATGTTCTAGGCCAGGTTGGACAGGGCTGTGGGCAACCTGGTCTAGTGGAAGGTATCCTGTCCATGGCAAGGGGGTTGGAACTAGATGATCTTTAAGGTCCCTTCCACCCCAAACTATTCTATGATTCTATGCATATCGAATCTGAAATTTAGTTGTGAAAAAAATGTAAGAAGTCACAGAAAGTTACCAGGCTGCAATTTATGAACTTTCTCTATTAGGCATAATAAATATTTCAAAGTCCAGGTTTTCTTCAAATATATAAACTCTCAGACCTCCAGCAGTAGACGCGGCTCAGGTCAATGGCCTGCGGCAGGGACAGAGACCGCAGATAAAGGCACCGCCAGTAGCTGAGCACCGCTGGACCCAGCTCCCCGAGCCCTCAAGACCCCCAGGGCACTCACCCCCTTGCCCAGGCGCCTCTTTATCTCGTACTTCTGCGAGACGAGCGCCTCCACCTCCGGCACGCTCATGGCGGGCGAGCCGCGGCGGCGGGCGGCGCGCACGACGAGCGGACAAGCACTTTGCCGTACGGCACACTAGGCCGCGCGCCGCTCTCTCCTTGTTGATTTCTGCTGCTATGGTAACAGCTGTGCCCTACGACGCATGCGCCAAGCCGTTCCAGGGGCGCGCAAGCGTACAGCGTGAGGCTAGGCCAGGGCGCGGGGGCCGCTGGCGCTGTGACTGTCTCCAGAACTCGGGGCGCAGTGCGGCCGCTTCCTTTTTACTCGCCGGGCGCACTGCTGCGCGGCTGGCGGTGGTGCTGTGGGCTTGGTTGTGCTTGCTGGCCGCGTGGGTGGCTGCTGGCAGAGCCCTGCGCCACCGCCGCTGCTGGACGACTGCCCTCGGGCGGCGGCGGGCTGTAACTGAGGCGCTCCCCTTCCAAGAGTGTGGTGGTGTGAGCCAAGCGTAAAACTCCAGCGTAGCGCAGCCTGTGCCTTCATCTGATAAACTTTAAACAAGTGCGCTAGTGTCAGCGGGGGATGTCAGACCTTGCTTTCAGTATCTGGTATTGTTCAAATGTCCTAGAAAAATTTCCTACTGCTCCTTTAATCTAGCAACTGTTAGTTGCTAATGCCTACAATGCCGACCTTTCCTTGCAAGCAGCATGCTCTTGCAGGCATCGATTCCCGTAACATCCTTGTTGACAAACTAAGTAGAGACTAGTTAAGTGCATGGTTAGACAGACTGAAAAGTTGCTGAACTGCTGGAACCAAGAGTTTGTCATCAGCCACTTGAAGTCCAGCTGGAGGTCGGTCACTAATGGTGTACCCAAGGGGTCAGTACTGTGTAGCTTCTTCATTAATCAGGTGGATGGTGGGCTGGAGTGCAGCCTCAGCAAGTTTGCAGATAATACAGAACAGGGAGGAGTGGTTGACAGAGTAGATGGTGATGCTGCTATTCAGAGAAACCCTGTGAGGCTGGAGAAATGAACCAACAGGAAACTGTGAGATTCATCACTGGAAAATGCCAAGTTTTGCACCTGGGGAGGAATAATCTGATGTAGCAGTACAGGCTGGCAGCTATCAGGCAGCTGACAGCTTCGCAGAAAAGAACCTGGAGGCCCTGGTGAATACTAGGCTCACCATGAGCCAGCAAATGTGCTTTTGCAGCAAAGGCAGCAAACATCATCCTGGGCTGCACTAAGAAGAGCTTTACCAGCTGTTTGAGAGAGGTGATCCTCCCGTTTACTCAGCACTGAGAGACCACACCTAGAGCATCTTGTACACTCCTGGGCTCCCCAGTGTAAGACAACAGACATACAGGATTGTGTCCAGCAAAGGACTGCAAAGATGATTAGGGCTTGCAGTTGGAGCATCTATGATACAGGAAGAGGCCAAGAGCTGGGATTGTTTAGCCTAGAGAAGGTTCAGGGGGTCTTAGTAGTGTATTTAAATATCAGGCAGAGCAGGGAGGAAGACAGAGTCAGACTGTTCTGAAATATAAATTTGTGATGGAATTGAAATTCCATTTAAATGTAAGAAAATTTTTTTTTACTGTGTGTCAAACACTGAGACAGGCTGCACGGAGAGGCTGTGGAGCCTCCATTCTTGGAGATTCTCAAAAGTCACTGAAAGTGGCTGACCTTCCTTTGAGGTCTCTTCCAATGTCAACTCAGGCCTGCTTCTGTATAAAGTATCCCTCTGTAAATGTTAAAACTTGAGTAAGGGTGACCTCTGGTATCATTGTTGATGAGGTAACCAAAATCCAGAAGTGTTAATCTTGGAAAGTGAATGTAGCTGGAGTCTGTCAGAAACAGAAATCTTTACCTCTTGCTTCTAAAGTGAAACATTAGAGCTGGAAAGGAATGAGAAGAAAGTAAAAATTTGTATTAATATATTCAGTGAATATATTTTATTGATAATTATGACCAAGGGTCAAATACCTCAACTACTTATATCGTTTAAAGGATTTGGTTGCTTGCATATTTATTTTCTCTCCTTTGGAGACCAGCAGAAGGTAAAACAAAATCTTTGTCATGCAGAAGATTTGGGAAAATGAATCTTGCTGAAAGAGCTAGCCTACATTGGTTCGTACTATGGTATCAACAGATGTAGTCGGCAGTGAAAAGTATCATAGAGATTGCCTCACTATGTCTAAGAATATGTTTTGCCTGGGATAGAGTTAATTTTCACAAGAAGCTGGGAGGGGACATAGCCAGGAGAGTTGACCGAATCTAACCAAAGTGATGTTCCATACCATATGACAACAAGCTCAGTATATGAAGGGGGCTGGCCGGGGAGGAGCTGCTGCTCGGGAATGGGCTGGGCATTGAGTCAATGGTGAGCAAATTGCATTGTGTTTCGCCCACTTTGTATATTCTTGTATTAGCATTGATGTCGTTACTTCCATCTTCCTTTGCTGTCCTAGTAAACTGTCCTTATCCCAACCCATGAGTTTGACCTTTTTCTTCCAATTCTCCTCCCCATCCCACTGGGAGGTGGGGGGTGAGAGGAGAGAGGGAGCAGCTGTGCGGTGCTTAGCTGCTGGCTGGGGCTAAACCATAACAGAATATAATTTGCCCATGGAAAACATCCAAGTCTGATCTCAAAGAGAAAATGTCATTGTTTATTTTGGGACATGAAGGGATTGCAGTTTCATATGTCTTAATGCAGATGTCATGAAATTAAAGCTGAGGTTACTTTAAGATCTGTCGTCTGGATTGCTTGCTGAGCATCAACTATGTAAATCAATTGTTTTATCTACCCACAGAACGTTTACTTCTTTTACCTACCTAATAGTTGCAACAGCTGACAGTCCAGCTATGTCTACTGAGAAATTGGCATGCGTGAGCAGCAGAGAAGTGGTTTTTTTGAGGTTAATGGCCACAACTGAATGGGCTGTCACAGCTGTAGGTTTTGCCATTTGCATTGTGTGCCTTGTGTTGGTGTAACCAGTGGCGTATGTGTGCCATGTCCTGCGTGTACTGGTTCTCCCGAAGAAGCTGCTGCTGCTGCTCTCTCAGTTGAACTTTGGTTTCTTTAAGGATTTTTGAGTATTGGATGAGTCTCAGCAATTCCTGGCGCAGATGCCAATTCTCTGCTTTTACTTGTTTGATATGCTGAATTAGAGATTGTATTGCTGCTGCTTCTTCTCTCTTGGTAAGAACCTGGATCTTCTGATGAAAGTCCACCTCACAGTCAGCCTTGGCCTGCAGAAATCTGCTCTTGATTTTGTGCATTTCATCTGAATGCTGTATCTTTGTGACCAACAATTCTTTCTCCAGCTCTTTAATCTTTTTCATCTGTTCCAGCTGAACAGATGGATCTTTGAAAGACTGCAGGTCTTCAACCTCCTTGTTCATAATAGAGTACTTTGTCTGCATATTCATCAGAGACCTCCTTACCTCCTTCTCTTTTTCTGTATACTGTGAGATTAGCTTCTCTTTCTGTGCCCAGACTTGAGACAGATCAGTGTGATTCTGGTCATTTAATGTTATTATCATATTCTGGCACTTCTGGCTGTGTTTTGCTATGTAAGAGAGGTAAGCATTGCTCTCTGCCTGATTCTGTTGAGCTTCCTTTTCTAGAAATATATTTTCCTGCAGGAAATGCTCCACTCTTCCCATGTATGTGTTCATATGTTCAGTGAGAATCTTGTATTCCTTCTGCAAGTGTGATTTCCTCTCTTTGACAAATATTTCCATGTCACTTACTCCTGTGGATGTATCTCCATTCTTGGTTATTACTCCTTGCTTTTTTTTCCCAGTGCGCATGGTGTTTTGCTTCATCTGCTTTGTCTTGGATGCCATATTCCACACTGACAGTATCAAACTCTGGCAAACTGTAACAGAATGAAATATTAAAAATTCTAAGCAACCATTTATGCCACATGTATGACCACTGCTTTTTTTCCACAGTCATGCCCTCTTAAGATCTTATGTTTTCAACTGATGATTCTGGCAGCTAAAATATTTGACCTAAAATTTTTCATGTCTGGCCTATGTCTTGAGTTGAAGCACACATGCACATATGTGATTTGCATTTTTACATTCCTAGTTAACTGAGAAGTAGCTCTGCTACGCTAAAAATACACATCTTTTTACAATTTCTTTTTTTGTCACATAATGTGGTATTTCTGTAGTTCGGAGTACAAAGTCGAATTCCACTAGTAATTATTACAGCTGTACATTGTTTACTGTCTTTCTGTACACAGTTGATCTTGTCCATAAAACTTCAGCAGCAAGTTAAGTATTGAAGTGCTAATAGACACATGCCTGAAACTTACAAATTCATTAAGCTAATTCTAAAATATAACTGCATGAAGTCATCATGCTGAACTGGAAGCTACCTGTAGAAAATGTTATGGACAGTAGTACAGATTTAGCCTTGTTCCTCCATCAAAGTTAGATTCCTGTATTTGTATTTGAAGAGACAGCTGCATTTGTCGTGCCTGACAAATTTGGTGGCCTTCTACGGTGGGGTCACAGCATCAGTGGACAAGGGAAAGGCAACCAACATTATTTACCTGGACTTGTGTAAAGCTTTTGACACTGTTCCACACGACATCCTTGTCTCTGAACTGGAGAGACATGGATTTGATGGATTGACCACTCGATGGACAAGGAATTGGCTGGATAGCTGCACTCAAAGAGTTGTGGTCAATGCCTTGATGTCCAAGTGGACATCGGTGACGAGTGGCGTTCCTCAGGGGTCGGTACTGGGACCGGCACTAACATCTTTGTTGGCGACATGGACAGTGGGATTGAGTGCACTCTCGGCAAGTTTGACGACGACACCAAGCTGTGTGGTGCGGTCGACAAGGGATGCCATCCAGAGGGACCTTGATAGGCTTGAAAGGTGGGTCCATGCAAACTGCATGAAGTTCAACAAGGCAAAGTGCAAGGCCTGGCACGTGGGTTGGTGCAATCCCAAGCACAACTACAGGCCAGGTGGAGAATGGATGGAGAGCAGCCCTGAGGAGAAGGACTTGGGTGTGCTGGTTGATGAAAAACTCAACATGAGCCGGCAGTGTGTGCTGGCAGCCCAGAAAGCCAGCCGTGTCCCAGAAATAGTGTGTTNCTGAAAGGGGACCTACAGGAAAGCTGGCAAGTGACTGTTTATTAGGGAGTGCAGTGACAGGACAAAGGGTAATGGGTATAAACTAAAACAGGGGGGATTTAGATTGGACATTAGGAAGAAATTCTTTACTGTGAGGGTGGTGAGGCACTGGAACAGGTTGCCCAGAGAAGTTGTGGAGGCCCCATCCCTGGAAGTGATGGGCCAGGTTGGGTGGGGCTTTGGGCAATCTGGTTTAGTGTAGGGTGTCCCTGCCCATGGCAGGGTGGTCGGAAGTAGATGATTCTTGTGGTCCCTTCCAAACCAAACCATTCTATGATTCTATCCATTTCCTGGATTTAGAAAGTTTAGTCAGTATTGTCTTACAAAATAAGAGCAGAAAAAGAAATATTGCAACCAATTTTAACCTAGGGCTTCAATGATCAATAAAGGTATTTATTCATTTTCGAGAGTCACAGTGTTCTTACCCTTCCACTGCCTGAGGTAATATAAACTGATATATTCTTGAACATCATCTTAACTATAATGTCATTTGAGATACGACACAGGTGTCATGATTGGTGTGCCCCAAGGGTCGGTGTTGGCGCCCATCCTCTTCAACATCTTTGCTGATGACTTGGATGAGGGAATTGAGTGCACCCTCAGTAAGTTTGCAGATGACACCAAGTTGGGGGGAAGTGTCGATCTGCCGGAGGGTAGGATGGCTCTGCAGAGGGACCTGGACAGGTTGGATCACTGGGCAGAGGCCAATGGGATGACATTCTATGTGGTAAAGTGTTGGGTCCTGCACTTTGGCCACAACAACCCCAGGCAGCGCTACAGGCTTGGGGCGGGCTGGCTGGAAGTCTGCGCGGAGGAAAAGGACCTGGGGGTTTTGATTGACGCTCGCCTGGACATGAGCCGGCAATGTGCCCAGGTCGCCAAGAAGGCCAACGGCATCCTGGCCTGTATCAGGAATAGTGTAGCCAGTAGGAGCAGGGAGGTGATTGTCCCCCTGTACTCAGCCCTGGTGAGGCCGCACCTCGAGTACTGTGTCCAGTTTTGGGCCCCTCACCACAAGAAAGATATCGAAGCCCTGGAGCGTGTCCAGAGAAGGGCAACGAAACTGGTGAAGGGGCTGGAGCACAGGTCTTATGAGGAGCGGCTGAAGGAACTGGGCTTGTTTAGTCTGGAGAAGAGGAGGCTCAGGGCAGACCTTATTGCTCTCTACAACTACCTGAAAGGGAGTTGTGGTGAGCTGTGGGTCGGCCTCTTCTCGCAGATAACTAGTGACAGGACAAGGGGGAACGGCTGCAAGTTGCCCCAGGGGAGGTTCAGGTTGGAGATTAGGAGAAATTTCTTCTGGGAAAGGGTGGTCGGGCATTGGAACGGGTTGCCCAGGGAGGTGGTAGAGTCACCATCCCTGAGGGTGTTTAAGGAAAGGTTAGATATGGTACTTAGGGACGTGGTTTAGTGGGTAATAGGTGGTGGGGGGATGGTTGGACTAGATGATCCTTGAGGTCACTTCCAACCTTAATGATTCTATTCTATTCTATTCTTTCCTCAGAGATGGTGGGTGGGAGACAGGTACCAAACATTATGGGCTGAACATCAATTCAGCATCTGTTGAGACCATGTTGGATTATTCATTTGGAGATTATTCATCTGGGCTTCTTTATCTTGTGTTGTATTTTGTGGGTTTTTTTTTATAGCTGATTAACTTGAAATTTGCTTTGGCATTTTCACCAAAGGACAGCAAAATGTTTTACTCCATTATAAGACAGATGTTATGGCTCTATCAGAGTACATCAATATCCAAGCTGATGCCTTGGTTTTCTGTGCTGTTAGGAGCTGTTATGTCTGGGTCCTCTCTTGCTGAGAAGATAACAATCCTTTGATAAAGGCGATTTAATTAAGGTAGAACATTAGGCTCCTTTAATATAAAATCATAGAATTCTTTTGGTTGGAAAAGACCTTTAAGATCATCAAGTCCAACCATTAACCTAGCACTGCCAAGTTCACTGCTAAACCATGACCTTAAGCATCACATCTACACAGTTTTAAGTACCTCCAGGGATGGTGACTCCACCACTTCCCTGGGCAGCCTGTTCCAGGGCTTGACAACCCTTTCAGTGAAGAAATTTTTCCTAATATCCAATCTAAGACTCCCCTAGCACAGCTTGAGGCCGTTTCCTCTTGTCCTATTAGTTGTTACCTGGGAGAAGAGACTGATACCGGTGAATATCGAAATGCTAAGACAGCTTGGCCTTGGAAGAGCAGATGTACGAAACCATAAAAATAAGAAAGTTACAAGATGAGCACAAAACCAGCCTTGAAGGACATGATATACATGACTCCAGGACTGAGTTTGTGCAGAAGTAACGGTCAGTGAGCAAACACAGTGAAGAAGAGTATGAGCCTTCATCTGAAGACCCCCGACAACCATCCGGAGGCGTCAACAAGCGTGTGTGAAGGACATTAACATATGATAATGACTTCCCAGAAAATCCATGCATATGATAAGCATTACTCAGAAATATAATGGATATGTATGTTAACGTAGTACAAATACATAGTAGTTCTTGTCTTCGGGTGCGCACGTTACGTGGACCTAGCGCTGTAATAAAGAAAGCCCGCTTTCTAAAACTACAAAATTAAGTCTTAGAGAGTAAATTATTTTGCCGCTTTTTGGTAACAAGACCAACCCCCACCTGGCTACAACCTCCTTTCAGGTAGTTGTAGAGAGCGATCAAGTGTCCCCTCAACCTCCCTTTCTCTAGACTAAACAACCCCAGTTCCCTCATAAGCCACTCCTCATCAGACTTGTTCTACAGATCCTTCACCAGCTTCAGGTGGTGAACTTGGCAGTGCTAGGTTAACAATTGGACTTGATGATCTTAAAGGTCTTTTCCAACCTAAATCATTCTATGATTCTGTGATTCTATGAAAAGAGCCTGGCTCTGTTCTCTTTGCACCCTCCTGTCAGGTGTCACTTTACATTAATATGAACCCCCTCCCCCTTGCATTCTCTTCTCCAGGCTAAACAGTCCTGTGCTCTCAGCCTTTTCTTAGATGAGAGATGCTCCAGTCCCTTCATCATCGTCACGGCTTTTTGTTAGACTCTCTCCAGTAGCTGCATCTCTCTTGTACCAGGGAGCCCCAAACTTGACACACTGCAGGTGTGGCCTCACCAGTGCTGAGTGGGTGCTAGTTTTAGTGCACTCAGGCAGTTACCCTTTTCCTGTTATCCTGTCTTCTCCCTTCCCCAGCATTATATATCCCCTTAGGAGCTGCCTGGTCTGATAAACTGCTGTAAACTGGGAGAGGAAGGAGGGAAGCGAACTCAGTAGCAAAGGCACCACCCCCAACCCCCACAATACCACACACAAACCTCCACTTATTTTACGTCTGAAAACGGAGCATTTATGGAAGGCATACCCCTACTGGATCCTGGGAAACGTCAGTGGCCCCAGAGAGCAAGACTAAAGATATTGAAATATCCTGGAGAAATTAAAAAGTTATCTGGACATGATCCTGGACAGCCTGCTCTAGGTGGCCCGCTTTAACAGGGTGTTTGGACCAGATGACCTCCAGAGGTTCCTTTCAGCCTCAATCATTTGTGATTGTGGGATTCTGTGAAAGGATAATAACGGTGCCCCATTGTCTCACTGTCCTTGTCTCATGTGTGTGCATCATAGCAGCCAAAAGATAGAAGCTAATTTCTAGTGTGCCAGAGCTATCTGTTCTGCAGAAAATTATGAGGGTAATGTGTAATGGAGTGCAAAAGGCTCAGAGAGATAACTTTGACCAATCAGCCAGCTCTGGAATGGGTACCATATACATGAGGACAGGACCTCTGTGCTTATTCTTAGATGTACACCCAGGTTTCCATGGCAAGAAAACAATATCCCACATTCTTCCTAGGGTGAAGAAACACGTGTAGTACAAATAATGCAAGACTTAGCAATTTGCTAGTAAAATTGGCCACAGTATGATGCACCTTTAGAGCACAGGACGGTTTTCCAGAAAGGTCAAACATTACCGAATAATGGATGAAGTGCAGAAATAAGATAGAAATCCATGCTTTTTTCCTTAGGTTCAGAATACTGGTTTTGTTGGTCGTCTTGTCTGTGCAGCACAGGTTCCCACTAGTAAGTATAGCTAAATACTTCCTGAATTTGAGAAATCATTTAGAAGACTTGTTTTGTAACATTTGTGAGATGCCAAGTGAAGGTGATGGAATAATGGTCATGTCCTATATAGTGCTTTTAAACATTCATCTTCTCTATATATCAAGTTGTTAAAAGATAATACACTGTAGGAAAGTATATCTAGTAAATAGACATATTTTTTGTGATTTGAATTAGGCAGGAAATCGTTGAAAGAACAGTAAGTGGTAATGTAATTATGTTAATATATTCAGACAGTGTGAACACTATGCTTACAACCCAGATTAAGAATTTGCTAATTTTTTTTAAGCATTCTTTTCAGGAGAGGGTTTTTTTTTTTTTTCTAACATGGCACATTGTTTTAAATATGCTGACATACCTGCAATATAAGAAGCACAGTTAAGTCCACAACAGATACTAAGGAAGGAAAATACATCCGTATTAATGATTCTTGCAGACATACTTGGAAAATAAAGGAGTGAACAGTATTTTGTGTGCTGAATTTCTAAACTACTTACTCAAAAGAGGAACAATGCAATCAAGGATTCAGAACTTGAGAGAATTCTCGTAAGTCTAATTCTTTTAATGGACATTTGTAACTAAAAGTTACAGTATTCTAATACAACTGCTGGCCCCTTTTAAAGAAAATATTCAAAATTCAAGTAGATAGGTGAACAAAATAGAATAAATATACCAAAATCACCTATCACAGTAACAGGTTCCAAGCTGGGAATATGGCAGCTGCATCAGAAGTAGAGTGGGTTATAGGGAGACATAAGAGTCTGTATAGAAATCAGTGTGGTTGTGCTTTGAAAAACAGATTTGAAGAGCTAGAAGGGTGTCACAACAGATGAGTAGTGGAACTGAGTTAATACTAATTGGGCATTATTGTGTATCCCCCCCCCTCCTTTTGGGGGAAAGGCAGAGAGCTGTGTAAATGTTACAGAAATTACTAAATCTGCATGGAAAAAGTAGGCCTCGCTAAAGTTGGTATTGTACAAAATGTGGGTTTGTTTTTTTTTTTCAAAAAGCACTGACCTTTTCTGCTCCTGTGGTCTTCACAGATTTTCCAAACAGCTTTTTCTGGCTTGCTGTCCCTGGTGTATTGGACAGCATTTGCTGATAGCCAGACTGGAGACCGAAGAATGGTGGTGTTTCTAAGCCGTGCGCGTCCATGGTGATGAAACACGTGAAGTCACAGGAGAAGCTCTGCAGTGAGATTCTTGGAGCCGTTGCAGTTCCCAGCTTGGTTGTGAGGCCCGACTGTGACATACTTTGTTAACTACTGGCATCAGTGAAAGAGAAACACAGAGGCAACTTGGCTTATGAGAATATGATATATAGTGGCTGCTATATTAATAAGGAACAGTCTCAGCTAGCTATTAGGATGTGCTGAAGGGGAGGGGTGCGCCATGGGTGTGCCCAGGCGCAGTGGGTCGCGCTCGGTCCCGGCTCGGGGCCGGCGCCTTGTGGACACACGTTGGTACTGCACCACGGGCGCCGCGCATGGGCGCCGGCACCTGTCGCACGGCGACCGAACGGCGGTAGTGCGGCTACGCGCCGCAGTGCAGTGCGCGGAATGCGGTCGGTGACGGCATTTGCGATAGTGCAGCGCAAGTGGCGTGCTGCCGCCTCGCTCGTAGGTGATTCCCGGGGAAAAACGGCGACGGGGCGACGATCTGGCGTTCGGGGGGGGTTTGTTTCGACCAGGTCCGCCAACTGCGCCCCCCCGCCCCGCGCCTCACGCCGCCTAGCTGCCGCTCTAGCCTCCGCCGGTGCCTCTCTAGCCGGCACTCTCTGT
>VWZZ01003687.1:0-133232 GCA_013399095.1 Psophia crepitans | reverse complement strand
CCTCGACCTCCAGAGCCTCAAACGTATTGCTTAAGGGCACCTGAGAGGACAATGCAACCTGGGAGGAGATCCGCCTGCCTCTCCAAGCAGGGACCTGTTTCCATTCCTCCTTGTCTCTTCGGTGCCTACCTTTTGCCTGATGGCAAGAGGCTGGAGGATCTGCTACTACTTGTGGAGCTACTCACAGAGCACACACACACACCGCACCCCCCCCCAGTGTCTGTCCTGCAGGGATGGCAGGGCATGGCTCCACCAGTCAATCTCTCTCAATCTCCCTTGAGATCAGCTGACACTCCTCTCCAGTACCTCAGTCATATGTTTTTGGAAATGTGTGCCCCCTTCTCCCCAAAAGATAAAAAACCATGGCAGAACGGTAAGAAACTATGTAAAACTGAAAGTGCAAAGGCTATACAGTCAAATATCAAAAATGTGGTTTTCAGTGACGTCATTGCTCGCATGATTTGCTTAATTGTGAAATATAATAAGAGAATAGGCATAGTTTGTTTTTACACAGGTTGACATTTCTACCAACTTTATGCTTGTCCACCTGTGACATTGGAAAGACTTTTTTTGTTTACCTTTATTTTGTTTTCTTGGGCAAAGAATTTGGACAAAGAATTACCTAAATGCTTGGTCAAAAAAACCCCAGTTCTGCGACCCTCCATTTTTTTGGCAACAGAGGCAAAAATTAATTCCATTCCTTTCTCTATATGGTTACATAGGATCTGGATGCTTCACGTGTTCTTTCTGCTGTCTTTGAGTTACAGCAGTACTGTTATTCCTGTGTTATTTTAGATGGGAAGCTGAGGTAAGATGACCTCAGTGTTGTACAGCAGATCTCGAGAAGGAACTGGGATTAGAATGATAGAACAGTTTGGGTTGGAAGGGACCTCAAAGATCATCTAGTTCCAACTCCCCTGCCATGGGTAGGGACACCCTACACTAGACCAGGTTGCCCAAAGCCCCATCCAACCTGGCCTTGAACACTGCCAGGGATGGGGCCTCCACAGCTTCTCTGGGCAGCCTGTTCCAGTGCCTCACCACCCTCACAGGGAAGAATTTCTTCCTAATATCAAAATCTCCCCTCTTTTAGTTTAAACCCATTACCCTTTATCCTGTCACTCCCTGGCCTTGTAAACAGCCCTTCTTCAGCTTTCCTGTAGGCCCCTTCAGGTACTGGTAGGCTGCAATTAGGTCTCCCTGGAGCCTTCTCTTCTCTAGGCTGAACAAGCCCAACTCTCAGCCTGTCCTTGTAGGAGAGGTGCTCCATCTCTCTGATCAGCTTTGTGGCCTCCTCTGGACTTGCTCCAAGAGATCCATGTCTTTCCTGGAGAAGGAGCCACTTCTCTCCTGAGGGAGCCAGAGCTTCTCTTGACAGAGCTTTACCTTGGGGCCCCCAAACCAGGGTCTATAAGCAATGGATTTCAAACTTTCTGACTTGAACTCATGAGTGTGAAATCATGCCTCTGCATCTTTTCCTCTATTTTGTGTTTACTGAGTTTAACTTTGGAACAGCTTATGGGTGAGGAATGCCTGATATAGAAAACAGGCAACTTTTTATTCTGCAGCAGTGTCTGTAAATTGATGAAACAGATACAGAAAACAGGTTCTTCTCCCTTTCCATCCTTTCAGTAGGACACTTGGTTATTGAAGGCTGGTAAACCTGCTGTCTTTCCTTCCAGCAAATATGGCAGGCATAACTCTTGTGGAAAGAGGTTTGGAAAAAAAAACATAAAAACATATTTTTTTTTTCAGTAGTAACCTAACATTAAGTAATATTACCTTGTCACACATCTGCTTTTGCTTTTTACCTGCAGACTACAGGTGGTTCTCAGCATGCATATTGAAGAAGGTGTGAATCCTGCCTCAGGCAGTTGTTTCCAGTCCCTGCTCATAGCCAGTGTGCTGCCTGCAGTGTCTCCCAGTTCTGCTGCAGCTGCCGGAGGCTACAGCTGAAGCTGATAGGGAGAGCCAAGCATGATGTTAGTGTGTCTGGCGGTGTTACACCAGAGTCAAAGTGACTCAAGGACTACTGATCCGAGTCATTCTTACAGACCTCTGCACTGTTATGTCTAATGGCTTCATTGTCTGTCTCATCTTTAATGCCACCATTCTACCGCAGGAATGTGTACCTGTTGTACATACAGGGACTGAAGCACAGAGGCATGTGCTGTTAATGCTACATCAGCAAGACAGAAAATTATTTGAAGCACTGGTACCCTGATCAGCTGTACTGATTGTTTGCTCTTTCCATAGCCCAGTTTTGGACTATTTAAACTACTTTGCTCCTAGATAGAGAAGGCTGGCCCTAAGCAATGTTCAGATGAGCTGGCTAGAGCCACTGGCCTGAAGATCTGAGCCAATGCCTGGTCCTGTTCAGCTGGGCATGAGATACAGACAGAGAGTGATTAAGTGATTTTCCTTATCTGAATCTGTGGCAGAGTAGAGCTGGATGCTAGTCTCTGACCTCTGAGAGTAGCACACCAACTAGCAGGCTACTGGTTTTCATCCACCCTCAGCGTGAGCATCATGAATGGTCATCATGTTACACAGTAATGAGTCTGTTTCATCATTCATAACAACAGTAAAAACACCAGTGCAATGATTCAGTGTCAAAGGAACATTGTCTTGTTCAATTTTTTAGATTTCTTATGGGCAGAAACATGCTGTCCTCTGACTTTAGAAGAAAACATGGCACTGCAAATTAAATAATTAAAAAAATAAGTTGTATTTTGAATGTTTGAAAGCATTTGCAAAGATTCATCTTTAAAGAAAACATTACAGGCAACTGTTATTCTGCATGGACAGTACCTCAGCGTGTTGAATAATTCCCTAATTTTTTATACTACTGCACTTAAATGAAAAAAATCAGCCTATCCTATGCTACTGATGTCTTTGTAGAAAATTCAGTGAGAAAATCTGAACTACTGAAAATAAATAATATATCTCTTTTCTATATGAATTTATTTTCATGGCTGAGAAAATCAAATGAAGATATTCCATGTGAATCTGAGGTAAAGTACGTAATTCCTGCACAAGTTCGTGAGGAAAGCAGGACAATGTCAAAGCATCATTCTTTACTAAATTTGTGCTTTTCATCACTCAGAGCTGAAAGTAAATTTTAAGTTTATTTGTAAAACAGCTTGTTAGGGTTTACATGAAGTATGTTCTATATCTATTTCTTTAGGTTTTCCTTTCATTAGTTTATCCATCTGGCTAACTGAAAAACAAGAGCTCTAGTCAAGCCCCTGGACTTCTAGGGATAGCTGCATGACTTCTAGACAACTTCTTGGTTCCTCAGGATCCTCTTTGACAAAAATCTATAAATCAAAAGATGCCTGCAACATACGTAAATGTTCCATATTTTTTTCCCCAGTATTTCTTACTCTGGCTTCTTATATCTTAATTTTCTTTGTGGTTTTTTGTTGTTGTGGTTTTGTTTTATTTTAATTTATTTTTATTTGATTTCTCTGTAGGAATTAGGTAACATTATATCAGTTTTTGCTGTGAAAAATCCCATTCTTATCTTATTCCTGAATTCGGCAACAGGTCTCCTTCTTACTTCAGGAGAGAAAAACAGACGCAAGTGTTACATGTGGTACAACTTTTCTCAACATGTGTTGCTTTCGGATCATTCTCATAATCTCTGGGATTAATAACTGCATACACCTTTTTAGAACACCTGTTTTAAGAGTTGTGGTTTAAACCCATATGGCAACTGAGCACCACACAGCTACTTGCCCATTCCTTGCTGCCTGGTAGGATGTGGACAAGAATCAGAAGGGTAAGAGTGAGAAAACTCATGAGTTGAGGTAAGAACAGTTTAAGAGTTGAAGTAAAATAATAACAAAAATTTTAAAAATGTAATGAAAAGGAAAATAAGAAAAATAAACTCCAAGGAAAAAAAAAACAAAACACAAAAAACAAATGATGCAAACGAAAAGCAATTGCTCACCACCTGTCAGCTGATGTCCAGGCAGTCCCTGAACAGTGGCCACCACCCCTAGCCAACTCCCGATGGTTTATATGCTGAGCATGACGTCATGTGGTATGGATTATCCCTTGGCCATTTTTGGTCAGCTGTCCTGGCTGTATCCCCTCCCAGCTTATTGTGCACCTTCAGCTTTCTTGCTGACAGGGCATGAGAAGCAGAAAAGTCCTTGACTTAGTGTAAACACTACTTTACAATGACTAAAACGTCTGTGTATTTTCGACATTATTCTCATACTAAATCCAAAACACAGCGCAACACCAGCTACTAGGAAAAAAACCTAACTCTATCCCAGCTAAAACCGGGACAAGAGTCCAGAACATAAAGGTACAAGTGTTGACCATCATCCTTCCAGCTGTATGCCAGAACATCCTGCTTCACTAGTCATAAGGTAAAAAAAGAAGAAATATTCAGTGAGGCATTTTCAAGTCATTCACTACAAGCTTGGGAACCTTTTTTACCCACTGTGATTACATCAGGATTGATTCTGTTCTCTCCGAACAAGCCACTACAGTTAACTGCAGGATAACAACTACAACCCTTTAATCTCTTAAAATGTGAGTCTCCAGCACACTCTTAAAGATTAAAAAATACCTGGTGAACAACTTTATTAGTAGGAATCTGACAGTGGATTGAAAGTGTGTGAACAGAGAGAACAAAACCCTTCCCATACACTGTCCACTGACTATTATTCCTTATATCTACATGACGGCCACTTGTCAAGTTCTGGTGTGAAAGTATGTTCAGGAACAGGGTATTACAAGTAGTATCGTGTGTACAGGATGCCAAAGAATCAAATCTTGGCTTCATGCAGGTTTGTATCCCATGGCTGATATCTAAGAAAATGTGAGATCCCAGTGAAGCTATCCCATGATTAATATGCTGGGGGAAAGGGGAGGGAGAAGGGGGATCCTTACCCCTTTTAGATTCTCCAGCATCCCATCTGGGGCTCATGTGGCCCCATGGAGTTTACCTGGGATGTTTATAGGCTCTCTCTCCTCTGTTTAATCATCACCTTGATCTTCTTGTCATCATCAGCTAGATCACTGCTATGTGTTGTATATTTTTAGGAAGCCTACTTTTCCATGAAGTATGGTTGAAATCAGTCAGTGAACTGAAAAACTATTGGGATCAAAAAGGATAAGCACACAAATACAGACACAAATACAATTGCTTAAGTGTAGATCCCCCAGAGGGGCTTACCTGCCATGGCAGTCAGTGTTACAGCACTGGAGATGTGGTGGTCAGAGTTCAAGGATGTGATTCATGCAAAGTTGAAGTACAGTGAGTGGAGACAGATGGATGCCAAAGAATGAGGCTTCCAACGGTGAGTAGACTAAGCAGGGAATGATTAATCCAGCAAATAGAGAGTGCCAAAAAGAAGGCTGTATCGAATAAACCACCTTTCTCCTGTATTTCCACTCCACCACAGTCAGGGCCATGAGTGTAAAAATTCTTTTGTTCTGTACACGGTAGGGGAGATGCTGCTGCTTTTTTATTCAGCTGGGAAGCTGTCTCTTGCACTCTAAGCAAAGGTTCTGTCAGCTTGGTTGTTGTCAGCTGTTGTCCGTCTTCAGTAGCAGAACTTCAGGCACCTTCGGAAAGCTTAGTTTCCTGATAATCCATATACAAATAAGCAGTGCATGTAGGAGACATGGGGAAAGTTGTCAAGCTCTTTTGCGCATAAGCCCTTAATGCCTGCACTTTGGGCAACTCAGTGCCTCTTTAGATTTCATGCTAGTTTTCTGCAAAACATTTTATCTAGTGAATGAAATTGGAGAAAATAAAAAAGACTATTCTTAGTCTTTTTAGAAAACACAAAGTGTATCAGGCAAGTTTTTATGTGTAAGAAGTAGCAGTCTAAATTTTCATCTGTAAAACTGAACAGAATCCAAAAGAAACCTATTGGCAAAAGATTTTAAAAAGCTGAAGATAATAGAAAATACACCAAAATTATTAAATTAGCTGAAATTGTGCATCTTTCAAGGGTCCAATTGCTGATAAAAAACTTAACTTTGTAAGTGTCTTTATTTATATGTTTATCACTCCCCTTTGCTTACACCATTTCTCCTTGACGCTCCAGGCCATTTTATTTTTCCTGCTGACTACTTTAGCTCTAATGGGATATAGTGAGAAAGTTTCTGGGGCAACATAATTCTGTTGCAAAGAACATCTATGGTTAGAAGAATATGTAGCCAACTGGGTGTGCTACCCCTTAAATTTAAAGGCCTACATATGCAGTTAGATATCTGTAATTATGTCACTCATGAAGACTAAACATTAAGAAATATTGTCCAAAATCACAGAATCAAAAACAGAGTCAGAAGTACAACCCTTATGTCCTAGACCTAAGTGCCATTTACTAATTGTAGTGTGAATCGAAGTTCAATATATTAAATATTACGTTAGTTAACTTAGGTAGTAGTTATAGAATAGAATAGAATAGAATAGAATAGAATAGAATAGAATAGAATAGAATAGAATCATTAAGGTTGGAAGTGACCTCAAGGATCATCTAGTCCAACCATCCCCCCACCACCTATTACCCACTAAACCACGTCCCTAAGTACCATATCTAACCTTTCCTTAAACACCCTCAGGGATGGTGACTCCACCACCTCCCTGGGCAACCCGTTCCAATGCCCGACCACCCTTTCCGAGAAGAATTTTCTCCTCATCTCCAACCTGAACCTTCCCTGGCGCAACTTGCAGCCATTTCCCCTTGTCCTGTCACTAGTTATCTGCGAGCAGAGGCCAACCCCCAGCTCACCACAACTCCCTTTCAGGTAGTTGTAGAGGGCAATAAGGTCTGCCCTGAGCCTCCTCTTCTCCAGACTAAACAAGCCCAGTTCCTTCAGCTGCTCCTCATAAGACCTGTGCTCCAGACCCTTCACCAGTTTCGTTGCCCTTCTCTGGAGCATAAGATAGTTAACATAAAATACTTTTGGCAGAACTATGTAAAGGACTGTACAGGCATTGAATGCTGCACAACAAATGTTTAGCCGCCTCTAAGAATACAAAAAATACTGTAGATTTTAAACACAGGCAATATACACATTCAGTGTATTACATATCTAGTTAGTCAAGGAAATTATATCTGACTATTGGCACGGCCATGGAAATATTTTCCTAATTCTGCCTTCAGACAGAAAATAAATAAATAAATAAGTATTAAAAACATTGAGACAACATTTGCTTTATCATCTTAGCTTTGAAAAGTATTGCTCCTGAAAAGTCCCAGTGTTTAGAACATGATGAAAGACAACATCTTCATAGGACTTCGGTGAAACCTGAACCATTTATTCTGTCAAATTGATAGAACTAATGTGCTATGTCTTTGATGTGTGATCTTAAGAAGACTGTCTAAAGGGAAATAATTTTGCTAGCCCAGTCTAATCTTTGAGTTATTAATGTCTATTATGATGGGGTTTGCTGAGAACAGTGGTCTACTAAGAACTGGAGTGAAACCGTCAACTCATTTTTGATGTTTTGTATCCAGCTTTCATGTGGTCATAACTTACTGGTGTTCCTATTTTGGCTGAGTCTGAACTTTTCATTGAAAAATAAGATGTTATTAGTGAACCAATCTAAATTCCTAGGAAAGATACGGTGCCTCAGACTTGACTGCATGATAAATTGAGCCTGAAAAATCCCTACCTTCAACTTTATAAAAAGGCATAGAGGGATTCATAGGGACAACTAGAGAACTGAAAGACCTGACTGTGAGGATGAGGACAGATCAACAGGGCAACAACAGAACACACGCTGTTTATCATGTGGTCTTCCTACTCCCAGTAGTATTTCGAAAGTTCGGTAGAGTATTCAAATAAGTGACTTCAGACCTCTTTAGCACATTTTACATATTATTTAAATTGTTTCCATGGGGCTTTTATCACTTTGTATTTCAGAGTTACTGCTGTCATCTTTAAACTTCATCAAGCAAAGAATGAAAACAGAAAGCTGCTGGCACGGAGTCATGTGTGCTGGTACTGCATCCAGGCCTATTTGCAAACCTGCTGGTAAAAAGGTCTCTAAAACCAATCAGCAGTGAATCTTCTTTACAAGGCTGTTTCATGCCATATCAAATTGAGATTGTGCATAAAATTGTTAGCTATGTTGCCTGTTGTATTTTTAGAGCCTTATGCATTTTTAATAAGGGGTTCATTCCTTGAATAAATCTACACCTAAGTAATTGTGTGATTTCTGCAAATATGGTCATGAGTCACTCTGATTAACGGCCTGTCTGAAGAAGTGGGAATAAGACTTATAGCAGTGTCAGGGATGGGGAGAATACGAATGGTTATAATCAGGTTATCAGTTTCTCCTAAATATTTGTATGGGTTGACTGATCATTCAGAAAGCTAAAAAATGAATTTGCTACTGTGACTATCTTTTTGGCAAAAACATCTGCCCCAACACGCACATTTTTGCCTAAAAAACTTTGTACAAATAGATTTTTATTTCTTGTTAACAGCAATTCTAGGGCATCTTGGAACAGCACATGCTAACTGTAGGCAATAAATAAGTAAATAAAATACAAGTTAATTTTTCTCTGTAATCCTTCAGCCAAGTTAATTGAGATTTAGAGATGATTTCTACTCTATATTACGTTCATTTTTCATACTGAAGTACTTTTCCTTTGTACATGCCCATGGGTAACGCAGTCTGGAAGGACAGCATGGTGAGCTTGAATATCATCTGTATATGAGCTTTGACTAAAAGACAGTCCTGATTTAAAATAGTTTCTTTTCCATTTTGAAAACAAAGTGATAGCAGTCAATTTTCTGTGGGTTATTTGTAGTTGGGTGATGAAATGTGATATTCAGCAGTATGTATAATATGACTGGATTGGAAAGTGTGAGGTTTGCAGGACTGAACCTGTCCTATGAAGTGCTCCAAAATGGCACTTCATGTCTCAGGTGCTGAAGAGAATGACTACTGAAATCATCTGGGCAAAGTCAGCGTATCTCAGGGGAAAACTGGAACTATGGCATTGATGTAGGGGCTTCACACTGATTCAGAAGAACAGGTTGCATCTCTGTTCTTCATATTCCTTTGAGTCCCTAACAAATCTGTCAGGGATGTCAGATGGGGTTTGTACAGACACAATAGGCAGAACAAGGTCTTAGTTTAGTGATAAACTTACTGTTTATTTTATTCCTTAAAACTGGATAAATTTAACCTGACATAGTAATTTAAATGCTGTGTGGTCTGAAATTTTGCAGTCTCCTTCTGTCATTACTGCTAACAGAAGGACATCCAGGGGACAATTGTTTTCAGTTTCTTAGCTACCTACTGCTGAAATGGGATGAGCCACCTCCAGTGAGTTCCTGTGTCTGTGTCTGCATGCTGGAAGTGTTTCTCAGGCCGAGTGCTTGCTCTGGCTCTCCCCTAGCACCATGTCAGGTGAGGAACACAGGCTTTGTTCTGTGTCCTAGATCCCTGATGAAGGATCCAGGAACTGCAGCTCACCTCAAGTCCCTGATGTGGCTTATAAGGATACTAGTGGGCTACTGGGTCACTCAGCAGTTCAGTCCAGGTGTAACCTACATCGTCACCCAACAGCATGTTGATGAGTAGCTTTGCTGGGGTGCTTGGCTTTATGTAGGTGGGGAACATTAATTGGACTTCACTTTAAACATCTAAAAGTTAAAATTTTCTATGTAGGTGCATGTATGCATCATAGACGATATCAGTGTATGTGTGATATCAGTGCTGCAACATGTGATCTGTATTTGAGATAGTATCCTGGTTTAGGAAGGATTTAAGTGCCCTTTTAAGGTTAGCTTTATCTGCCAAACAGTTAAGACTCTGCTTATTGAAATGAGGAAGAGCTACATGATTTGGCCTGCAAGTAACAGTTTAGTAATGTTTCACTATAATTTTTTAGCTGCAGTAAGCAACATTGCCATGGCTTCATGACTCCAGAGAGTAATCCTGAAAGCAAATTCTCCCCTGCTGCTTCAGAACTGTTAAATAACTATTCTTCTATAATTTGCCTAAGGCAAGACCTAAAGTGTTTTCTAAAGCACCTCCAACTCAAGCACTGCATAGAAAGATGATATAGAGGATTTACAATGCAATCCTAACCTTCCTTTGCCATCAGGGGTCAACATTTTGGGGGGTTCAGAGAAGCCTTCTACGTTCAGGGACTTTCTTCAGGTAAGGAAATTATGTTGGTAACAATAGTGTCTGGACGCTGATGTTCTGGAGTGTATGTAATCACATATGGCTGACATAAGGCATCTCTGTCCATTTTCTGTGTTTCAGTGAACGCTTAGTTTAAACTAGATTTAGTCCAGAGATCAGGAATCAGAGGCCAGGTCTGATTCTGACTGATGCCATAGGAGATGGGGTAAAGACCCCATAGGTGGGCTGCACCACTGCCAGTAACAAGGCTGGGTTCAAGCGCTATCCGAACGAAGCCTGTTACTCTGTGCAATTTAGCATGGACTCCATTATAGTCTGGGCCTGTACCTACTAGAGATCTTCCAGACAGAGCTCAGGAATGGTCTTGGCATTAGCAAGGGCCAGGGATCATAGAATCATAGAATGGTTAGGGTTGGAAGGGACCTCAAAGATCATCTAGTTCCAACCCCCCTGCCATGGACAGGGACACCTTCCACTAGACCAGGAGACCAGGTTGCCCAAAGCCCCATCCAACCTGGTCTTGAACACTTCCAGGGATGGGGCCTCCACAGCTTCTCTGGGCAACGTGTTTCAGTGCCTCACCACCCTCACAGGGAAGAATTTCTTCCTAATATCTAATCTGAATCTCCCTTCTTTTAGTCAAATAGTCTGCAGTAAGCAGATTGACTGCACTTAAACCATTTTGAGGAATAAAAACGGAAGAGTAACGCTGCACATGCATAATCATTCTACCTCAAGAGAGCCTTCAGAAGGGATTTTAATGTTGTGTGTGGTAAGTGACTCAACGAACAACAGGTAGGCTTTTATGTCACCTTTTCTTGAAGATATCTAAATGCCACTCATGCCTTCATTCTACATGCTGGACTACATACTCTGCAGCTTTCTTTAGAGACTAATATTTAGCCCTTCATAAAGCCAATAGAGTGATGTGTTTGTAGGCATAAGTAACTGATGGCATCATTGCCTTTCTGCATTGATGTGTGATTGTACCAATAAAACAATTTTGATATCAAAAAGAGAGATCTGCACAAGGAGCAAAACTGCGTATGTAATTATTCCAGATCACAAACTCTTGCACAAATGGGAGATTTGGTTTTAAAACTCTTGTTTAAAGTAGGTATTTTTCCAGCTTGGCATTTCTGTTGCACAATAAGGACTATATTTAGTAGTTTATTCTTTGCTTATAAATTGTTATAAGATAGTGAAAACTTATTAGAGTTACACCCTATAAATCATAACACAGAATATATTCTGCAATTGGTTAGGACACTTCAAACTTATATTAATAATTTACTCCATACCAAGAATGTGGTTTGCTAGAAAGTATTAGTTCATCCATGCAGCAGTGCAATGCATTGATATTTTAATTCATATCCATACTATTACTCCATTAAATGAATAGCATTGAGATGCTAAAAGAATAAATCACCATCTATCAAATAAAAACTAAAAATACAACAGTAAACAGCTCATCAGTGCTCAAAAGTAGTGCTCAGGAGTAGTTAATTGTGAAGCTGGAGTGACATCTCTGAAAGAAAATGGGCTTTGTATTAACTTTGCAGAAACTGATGCTATTATTGATAACCCATCCTGAAGGTTGAATTAATGGAATTTAGCTAATATCATAAGACAATTCTATAGCACATGTAAGAATAGTCTAATCCATATCCAGACTAAAGAAAGGTAGGGGAGGAGGAAGACAGTAAAACCAAGGAACATTTTGCATTTCTTGTATCAGCCACCTTATATGGTTTCTTGCTCTGTAACATCCAGGAACAGAAGTGTCTTGATTCCTTTTATTTCACAGTTACTTTGTTCTGACTGAGATGATTCTTAATGGTATGAATTGAAGGGTCACAAAACTTGTTTTGTTCCAAGACCTTCATTCACCACAGATTCTATGAGAAGCCTCTCAGTTCATATACAAGCACCTTATGGTTTTAGGGTGCCCTAGTACACCAAGCAGCCTTGGCTGCCAGTCAGGGGTAGCTTTGTCAGCATATCTGCAAGCCCTGTGCAAATGGCTCTGTCACCCTAGGGTGTCTTAAATGACTGTAGCTTCCTCACTGGGTCATTGACTTGTATCATAGATCTCAGGTGGTTATAAGGGGAGCTGAGACGTTTAGGACACACTGCCTCAGTTGCTGTATCTTTATCTGGTGCTGACACTCACCCAAACAGCCCTTGTTCGCAGACTCATTGTCACTGCCCTAGGTAATATATGGAAAATAAATATATATCTAAATAATCATGTTGTTACAAAATTGGTACAGAAAAATTGAGATAATTTTTGCTGATCGCATAAAGGTGATAATCATAGTGAATACAAGGCACTTGTGGATGGATTCGTTGGAAGATTGGAGTAAGGTTGGAGCACAAGTCTTAGGAGGGACTGGGGGTGTTTAGTCTGGAGAAAAGGAGGCTGAGGGGAGACCTCATTGCTCTCTGCAACTACCTGAAAGGAGATTGTAGTCAATTGGGATGTTGGTCTCTTCTCTCAAGCAGCAACAAGTGATAGGACAAGAGGAAATGGCCTCAAATTGCTTCAGGTGAGGTTCAGGTTGGATATTAGGAAAAGTTTCTTCACAAAAAGAGTGGTCAGACATTGAAACAGGCTCTCCAGGGAGATGATGTAGTCACCGTCCGGGAAGTGTTCAAAAAGTGTGTAGGTGTGGCACTTCTGCACATGGTTTAGTAGACATGCTGGTGTTGGGTTGACAGTTGGACTTGATGATCCTAGAGGTCTCTTCCAACCTTAAAGATTCTGTGGGAATTCTATGATTCTATAATGGAAATGGGTAGAAATGTAATAGGATGAGGGCAGAGTATAACAGAAAAGTAGGACCAGAAAGTACTTTTGATAGGGGAAGGAGAGAGATGTAATCTACTGTATCCTCTAAGAAAGATGGACCTTGACATATGCTCATTTAGCTCGTTCTTAAACAACTTCTCCCCTTCCTCCTTGCAATTTATTTCAGTACTGCATTATCTTTACCGAGGGAAAAATGTCTTTTAAATCATCCTTGAATTTTTCTTGATACAATTTCAACCCCATATCTGTTGTACTAACTGTTATTAACGTGAAAGACAGATTATTCCTTTCTCTGTTTTGCAGCAATCCTTCGTTATCAGGTTCCTCCTTGATCTTCTTTTTAGACCAAACAATTTAATATTTTTTTTTCAGTCTTCCTGATTTAGGACAATTTTTCTGTCCTCTCATCATTCTTGTCATTCTCCTTTGGACTTTCTTAATTTGAAATGTTTTGCTCAAAACTGGTCCCAGCATTGCAGCTGCCTCAGCATGGAAGGATTGCTTCACACCATGTGGATTGTTGTCCTTTCTGCATGTCTGGGGGAGGTTGCTGCTTTTTTCGCAAGTGTGGTACTGTTGACTCATGCCCAGCTGTCATCTACTGTAACCTCAGACCCTCCTTGGAATATGTGTTTCCAGTTGTTCTCCGTTCTGTATTTAAGTGGATTATTCCTGCACAAGTGTAGAACACAGCCCTTATCCCCCTTTGAATTTCATTTATTATTTCTATTTCATGTGTCCAGTTTGTCAAAACCACTTTGAATTTTTATCCTGTCCTCCAGAATACTTGCAGTCACTCCCACCTTCACATTTCTTGCAAATTTTATAAACATAAACTCTATTCTATAATTTATGTCTTGAAGGAAAACACAAACCAAACCCAGAACAAGGTGAAACTTTGTGCTAGACATCCTTCCATTTGATTACTGGTACCTATTTTCAAGATACACTTAAACAAACAGACTATGATATTTTAACCTAGACCATAAGAGCATATTTTGATTGTGAAAGTATTGTTTGAGCTATCTGGAGTCAAAATTCTTAAAAAACAGATACCTGATGTCTATATCTGAATATCTGATATTCTTTCTTGTGGAAGATTAGGATTTATTGACAAGGTGTTCTTGATAAATATATAATGGCCATTTTTCATCTCTTTTTTCTAGCTGTTTGCCAGTATCTAGATTAATTATTCGTTACATAATTTGTTGGGTATTTAAGTTAAAGTGATCAATGTATAGTTCATTGTCTCTTATTTTGTTCCTTATTTTAAAATCAGCACTATAGTCTTTCTTCCACATTCCTACTACTTCTCTGTCTTTTGCCTTTGCGAGTTCTCAGAACTAATCATTAACGGATCTGAGATTGCTTCAGCCATTTCTTTTGGTGTTCTAGAATTAGTTTTATCAGATCAAATAAATTTGGATTTAATACAAAATTTTAGTAGAAGCTAGGTGCTGTTGGGGGCAGAAGGTGATATCAGGGCGAGTCTGTATCCCTGAGTGATGGCACAACAAAAAACCAATTGTGTGTTGCTAGAACATAGCAGAATAGGTTTGGTTCTGAGTTTTTTTGGAGAGACAGGGAAGTGTTAAAGCTGTGGCTGTCCTCAAAGCCTCCTCTATAGTTCTCTTCATTCATAGGGCCATGCACAGTAAAGAGTCACTGGTATGATCAGGGAAACATCTGTCTAACAGGAGTTTGACTGTAGCATCTTTTTTTCTAGTGAAATAAAGGCAGGAGGAGGACAGGTTGCTGCTGATGTTATAGGTTACTGTAATAATTAAGACATTTATAAGACAGTGCAGAGGTTTTGTGTTCATGGGTCACCATGGTTATAACTAATACTTCTGTTAGGACAGCTGCTTTTGATTAGCCAGAGGTAGACATTTAAGCATTTTGCCATCTTGATTGTTTGAGTCTACAGCTCGGAAGATCCTCAATTGACAATGCTGACTGACCCAACAAGTTCTAAAAAGTCCATCTCCAACGCACTGAAGGAAAACAGGGAATGCGTGTGAGAGTGGAATATCCTTTGAAGTCTGTTCTCCTTATAAGCAGCCAGGATAATTAGTACAAGTGATGTGCAGCACATTTATCTACATTATAAGACATGGGTGGCCGAGAAGAAAAGATCATGTATTGCTCTGTATTACATAAACTGCCAAGCAGATTAATGATTCTTGGAAAAATAATGATCAGAAAAATGATAAAGATTTTTCTTTCCTATAAAGACAGATACAGACAGTTTAACCTGCTACAGCAGCACTGCCATACAGACAGGAACATCTGTTTGTGCTGGTTTGACAGGCAATGGTTTTAAAGACACCAGGTGCCAGGATTATGTACCACTAAAAGACCCGTTTTTTAAGTGCTCAAGTTCTATGCTGGCAAACATCCAGAGGGATCAAACTGAAAGATAAACTTCCTATGACATAAGTGGCGTGCGTTTGTTTAAACTGAAGATGTGAGATGTTCCAGGGCTGCTGTGACAGCAAGGAGTTCGATCTCTCTAATTATGCACTAAAGTTTTCTCTCCTGAGAAGCTCAACACTGCTGTTAGAAGCAACTTACCCTCACTATGATGAGAGTTGTCATGTTGCATTAATAAATCTCTGAATAAAGAATAGCCTGTCAAAATTTGGAAACGATGGCTGAACAGTTTAAATAGTCATTTAATTTTGTTCAGTATATCTTGACAAAGTATTTTCCAAGAGTAAGATTATATTCTTGCTAATCAGTAGAAGAACATGCAGGTACAGTCTGAGTTCATTTAACTCATTTGGGATCTGAAACTGGAATTCACAGTGCTTATGGCTGGTGAGGTGCTGTTGGGATATACTGAATAGAACAGAACAGAACAGAACAGAATAGAATAGAATAGAATAGAATAGAATAGAATAGAATAGAATAGAATAGAATAGAATCATTAAGGTCATCATTAAGACCTCAAGGATCATCTAGTCCAACTGTCCCCCCACCACCTATTACCCACTAAACCATGCCCTTCAGTACCACATCCAACCTTTCTTTAAACACCCGCAGGGACGGTGACTCCACCACCTCCCTGGGCAACCCGTTCCAATGCCCGACCACCCTTTCCGTGATGAAATTTCTCCTCATCTCCAACCTAAACCTCCCCTACTGTCTGGGTTTTTGGCTGGCATTGGAAGACCACAATGCCTAGCTTGCCAGTGTTGTTCCGGTTCCCCTCACTGTCTTTTGCTGTAAGGTAGCTGTGAGCTATTCAACCAAATTCTCTAGAAAGTAGTAGAAAGAAGCATTCTTTCCTGGGGGAGAGCCCTTGTTTTCAATCTGCCTCTGCTAAGAAGATGCCTGGAGGACACTTTGAAGCACCGAATGTCTCTGTACCAGCAAGTTTTTCTCAAATTACTGGGTCTTGAGTGGAGTTCTACCTAATTGATTAAATGGCAAGGATAAATGATTTATGAGAAAAGATTAAAATAACTTTATATGTATTGCTTCGTTAAATTACAATTACTCTGCCTTTAATAACGATCTACAAGTATTATTTGAGGAACATATGTTCCTAGGAAGGAGATGAATTGTTCACTGTTATCCAGGGACCTATAACTAGAAATACAGCTGCAAAATGATACAAAACCAATCACTAAGATGATATTTGTGATCCCTTTAGTCATTTAAAATTAAGATTCATGCAAAACCAATTTCCTTGACAAGAAAGTTCATAGAATATTCACAGCATAGTTTTCCTATACACAGAGAGTACCATTTGTGTGCCCAGATACTCTGCTCGTACTGGCAACAGCTAAAAATCAGCTTAAAAACCCTTTGGATTCAAAACCATCCATTGCAGAGACAGAAGCAATAGCAAGTGGCTCGGCAGACACAGCAAATAGGCAGCTAGGAATAGATGATATTTAAAACAATAGTCAATGAACACTTAGGGGAGGGTCATCAGCAAATACTAATATTAGCCTAAGGAAGCTCCATCTTTAGCCAAGGGTGTAGGGAAACACAGCCAGACAGACTAGTCCAGCAGGCAGAAACTATCCTGCTCTGAACTGAGTAACTTGTTTTGTTTCTCCCCAGGCTCTGTTGGCCAGTGAGATTCTCCCCAGGACACAGTTAGGCTTTGCGAACACCCCACTCTACTGTCTGAAACAGGCTTGTTAAAACCATTTGTCATGCAACTGTACAAAGACAGAGCTTTCTTTCAAACACTGCAGTCATGGACTAACTTACCCACTGGAAGCATCTTCCAGGATTCGTGCAAATATGGCTGCTGCTCAAATTCACTTCTTCTTTCTTTCAGTTTTGTTTTTGTGGTTTTCTTGTGCATTTTGGTTTGTTTGTTTGGGTTTTTTGGTGTTTTTTTTTTGTGTTTGGTTTGGTTTTGGTTTTGTTTTGTTTTCAACAGAATGGATTGATTCTATGTTTTTGATAAGCAGTGCTGGGAAATTCAAGCCACTGTGAGTTGGTGGGATTTGCGATGTGGTCTCCTGGTAGACTTTTAGGCCAGTCTGTTGAAGATTTTTTTTCTGAGTAAGTTTTACTGCTGAACTATAGGACAAATGAAAATAAATTATTTTTCCCTCTTTTTCTTCTTTTAGTGGCATCTCAACTGTAGATAAGCAGATGTGAAGGGCTGCAGTGCAGCTAGCAAAGGTTCCTCTGGGTGGTAATGGACATTTGGAAGCAGCACTGAACTTTGTGTTCTGTGGACTGTCAAGGGTGCTTAGAGGAGAGCACAGGCCAAGGAGAGGGCGTTGTGAAGATGGAAGAGAGAAGAGTCAGAGCATGCTCGGCCCTGTGATCCTTGCGAGAGCATTTCTTGCACATTCAGACTGTTTCTAATGACAGACAGCTTTTATTCACCCGTATGTCCCACCTCATTTGAAAGTGTTTTGACGTATATAGGTGTGTACTATAGATACAGGTGATATAGCTACAGGTATGTACACACATGCACCTCACCATCAACATGTATTATAGAACAAGAATCCCCTTGCTAATATTTCTGATTCAGGATTGCTTCAGAAAGATTTAATCACATGTTCCTCTTTAAGACATGTAACTGCTTTCCTGAAGTGGGCCAGAAGGATTAAAATGAGGATGAAATACCAGAGCCCTTTCCTATTAAAAAGCCTGCCACTGTGTTGTGAATTGTTCATTACTGACCAACCTAGGGATATCAATTTGGAACCCTGTTCAAATCTAATAGAATTAATAAGATCCAAGGTTTTGTATCCTTATGTGACAAACAGATTTTCACTGTTATTAGATTTTCACTGGGTTTTATAGGTAGACACTGCAGTGTAAAATGCCGGAGGCAAGATGCAGTTACTTTGATGCAGTTTCTTGGGTTGTAAGTGCCCTGAAATTTACTCTGAGATAAATAGCTAATATGAGTTTGAGAGTGTTTTACAGTGAGATGGGAAGTTCGCAGAGACATAACCATTGTCTTTTTTTAGACCTTCCTGACAGATGAAAAGAGCCTTAATAAGAATGCAGAATAAGAATTTATACCCACTTCAAAGCTCCTTTATACTGCCGAAGTGGCGATTAGTGGCGTTTGTGCAAATGGCAATCAGACCCATGTGGTTTTGAACTGTTTTTTGATGTGTGAAGAACATCTTAGTAGAATTATGCTCTGCGGAATGGCTTCTCATAGCTACAACTTCATTAATTTTTGTATGGTTAAATATGGAAAATAGGGGATTTTAATTGTAGTTTAATGTAGTTTCCCACTGGTTGTCAAGTGAAAGACTTTTTGGGGAGGAAGGAAAATTATTACCTTTGGTTTCAAAGTTAAAAATAAAAAAGATTTTGGGGTGAAATATCAAACAGTACATTATTTGGTTTGTGACCTGATCAATCTCTGTGCAGCTCTGTCAACCTTATAAGACAAAAGAGCAGGTAAGGGAAGTGCTCCTAACTTTTGCTTCTTTGTTTGTCCTGCTGTGGCTGGTGTCTGCTTCGGGCAGTTGCCTTGAAAGTTGCTTAGGGCAGAGAGGTGATCTCATCATTTTTTGCATGCAGTAAGAACTCAGTACTTCAATGAGATTTTCAAGCGATGTAGCAAGTAAATACCAGTGATTACAGTATTATGATTACTAAAACAATAACAATTTTTGTGATGTTCCAGGTACTACAACTACAATACAAAGGATCAAGTTAATAATTCTACTAGAAACGAAAGCCTTGGTTTGGTTCATAAGGAGTCAACTGAAAGGCTGGTGAGGCTACATGAGACATAGGAGTCATTTGTTATTCTAGGTGAAATGAGATATGAAGTTGTAATTACTAATAATTTACCTATTCCCTTTCAACCTCTTCTAGTGTCTTCTGGCTAAACCAGACTTCTTTTCCTAATGCATTAAGTACAAAAATTAGTTCATATATTCAGGCCAAGCTAAACTCAAAGTGCATGTTAAGGTATAGTTAGAGGACTCCACACTATTCACTAGAAGCCTTAGAAACTCCACCACAATGCTCTATAACAGAAGATAACATTTTTGCTGATGGTATTACCTGAGCACCTGCTGACGGCTCCAGATCCCAATTGCTCTGCTGCCATAGCAGAGGGCTCCTGCTCCGAAGAGCTCTATCTCATAATACCGTAATGCACGGTCAAAGTGTAAGAGTGCAAGGAAGCAGTGAAATTTTACAATGATAGCGTCAGCAGATACCTAGCCAGTGCCAAGTATTTTCAGGCATGACTTTGCAACTTTGAGGAATAAGGAAGTAGCTTTAATCATCACAGAATACTTTTTCTAAAAGGTATGGCAGACATGGAGAAGGCATGAAAATGCTTTTCTGGAAATGTAATGAGAAATGGTCTTGGAGCACCTGGAAAATGAAGATGGTTGGTTTGATGCAGTAGAGAGAGAAAGAGGATCTTTGCATCTTGAACATGCAGTCCTTGAGAAGTGAGATCTTTACAGGCTTTGGGCAAAGTAAAGAACGCTGTAGGGGCTGTCCCAGAACTGATACAGGCTCATGGCTAGCCCTACCTAAGGCTGGCCAGGTGCTAGCCCAGCTTGTGTGTCTGACCACCAGCATACTTTTGAAAATCAGTCCTGGTGAGATACAGCTACAACATGAGACTCACTTCCCTATTTTTTTGTGCTGTGCTGCTGTTGTCTTTCCACTGTTTGGTTGGTGGTTTTTCTGCAGGGTTTTGTTTGGTTGGTTGGTTTTGGAGTTTTGGTTCCCCCCCACCAAACAGGGCTTTTTATGTGTTTGGGAAGAATTTTTCAATTCTTTACAGTGGCGAATTCTGAGGGACTGAGCTACAAACCCCAAGGCATGTGAGGACTTCTCTTCCTCGATTCTCTTCCTCCTGGGTTTTCAGGGTTTTTCCCATTGTGAAATTGTGGCCTGGGTCTGACACTCCAGCAGGGACATCTGCTGCAACTCAAACAGTACAAGACTAGTTACTTTAGTCATTACCAATAGGGACCTGGAGTCCTAAATGGGATTAGGTGTGTACAAGATTCAGCCTGAAAGTTATTTTAACTGTTCTTTCTTCTATCATGCTGCACTTGCAATATTGTCAGAAACCATATGTCAAACCAGCCTGGAGGGAATTTTTGTATCTGAGTTCTCACCCCTTTAAAACTGGGATTTAAAATAGGAACTTAGATAAAGACTTAACTATTGCAATACTATTGAGCACTGCCATAAACTAAAATTAATATGTGGATATAGAGAGATAGGTAGATGGATAGATAAAAAGGGTTCTGAATAGCGGCTAGAATTCTGCTTTTTCCCATGACAGACTCTTGCAAGTGATTGTATTGATTTACATTGAATACAAATTGCCCAGCACTTTGGCAGTACATACTCACTTGAATTATTTGCCATCAGTTCCAGAATCAATGCTTTAAATTGATGAGCTTGCACGCAGAACAATATTTTAAACCATTTAGTAGCAATAACAAAAATATATTAAAAGTAAGAGGAGAAAAAAACCCAGAAATACGGATTAATATAAAGGCAAATCTTAAATAGTGAGTTTTATTAGCTATGAACCTATGTTATGAAAATAACTTTCCTGAGCATGGAAAATACTTTGTTTCAATTTTGCAAATAAAAACTTAAGGTGGATTTCAGATTTTAAAGAAAGTTATCTTGACAGAATAACTCTATAAGAAGTTGGGGGAGAGGAGATAAAATATTTAGATTTTACCTGAGTGTCATCTACATGACAAAATAATTGTTACAGGGTGCTGTCTGTTTACTAATAATTTCTTCCTTTTTTATTTTTTTTAATAATAGGTCCATAATTTCAGCACAGAAATAATTTCAGATATTTCTGAATGTAAAGCACATTTTTCCTCGAAAGTTTAGAGAATAAAACCACAGTTTCATAGTTGCATTTCAAATATATGTTCAATACATTATACAGTAATTTATTTGTGGTAAGCTTTTAAAAATTACCTAAATAAATTAATCCATGACTCCTTTTAATTTTCAGTCTATCTGGTTTCTCTGAAGATAGACTGCACCACGCATTGCTGCGCAGGCTAGAGATGCCTGAGCATCAGACTAACCTAGCCTGGCTAGCTGGAAGCAGTCTAGCCCAGGCAGCAGCGTAGGGCTGCACCCAGGCGGATGAATGCAAGCGGAAAGCACCACGTAGAGAACTGTACTGCCGTGAGCTGGTTGCTGCCAGTCCTTCACTCAGGACTGCTTTGGTGTCTGTGCACACTGTCTGCCCTGGAAGGCAATGGCTTGCATCACTCACCACGCTCTCCCCGTGCCTTTGAAATACTGTAATAATACATTTGCCACGACAATCTCTGCTGCTCATCTGAAGAACAGTTTGATAATGTTGCGCTAGTTTTGTTTGTAAACGCATGTGCCTGGAGGTGCTGCAAGGAAGGCAAGATGGGTAAAAGTTCATCTAATGCTGTTTCAACTGCAGCAAATTTAGAAAAAAGAGAAGACGACTGAAAAAAAAAAGTGCAAACTGACACAAAGTTAATGTGAGCTAAGTGCTGGGAATGCAAAACACTGAGCCAAGTTTCACACAGAATTATGAGCCCAGTTCTGCGATCCATATGTAACTCATTTACGTTTAATAGGTAAACCGTATCTTTGGAGTCATTCATTTCTGCCCTTACACACACAGCTGCATATATATGTACATGCACAAAAGTTCTAAATTAGAATGCATATTATTTACACTTTAAAAACACGATTCACAGAATTCTTAGCAAAAATGAGGAGCAAGAAGATGTTAAACCCAAATTTCTTCTTTAGTGAGATCCTTGGAAATATAATGGAATTATCTTTCCATAATAGTTTACAATTACTGAGCAACCTTGGGAGTTCAAGTAGAAAATCAATTTCCAGCTCTTGTGGATGGATGCATAAAATTCTACTGGCCACACCAAACAGCTTTGCACACTAAAATATATCTTAACTTTACAGCCTATAAATTACATTCATTAAAAAAATATGTTGTTACCCTGTGATTTAAACATCGACCTTATGATTTGGAAGTAGGCCGTAGTCTGAGGACCTGTTAGAGAACAGTATAAAAGGTAAATGCATTATAACACGTTGCCAGATGGCATATATATCTGTACAGTCTTGCGTGCAGGAAATCAAGCAGCCAGAAAATGATGAAAGTTTTTAAGAAAAGAATGAAATTCATGTTGTTTTTTTTAAATTTCTGCTTCAGAACTTGATTCATTAAAGTCCTTTGTTCAGTGGAGGGATGGAGATCTATTTGTGGGACCAGACTGACCTTCTAAGGTTTTATCTTCTGGTGCAGCAGTTCTTGAGAGAATGTGAAGGCAGAAGTTATAATTCCCCTTCCAAATGGCATACGGAAAACAATCCTTTTATGTTACTGTGCTGACAGAATTGAGCTACGTGCAATCCCATTCACTCACAGCTATGCTTTCGTGACTTTCTCTTGAATAAGGGAAAATGCTCCCTACAGGAACTTTAAATAAAAAGAGACTTCTTTTTATTTTTTTCAGGGTTTAATGTGCATTCCTATTACTGGTACAATTTGGGGGTTTTTACCTCTGCTATCATTTGTGCCTAGCCATCAAAATACAGCCCTTGACTCAGAAAATTTTCTCAAACACTTGAAATACACGTACCACCATGGACTGTGGTATTCATGTTTCAGGCAATGATGGTATAGCGAAAAACCGCTACAGGTAGTTGCATCATGTGAACACAGTCCTGTATTATTGTATGACTCCAGCAGAGTATTCAAGACATCTCATGACTAAGTCACACATCATTTCATATTGTTGAAACAGTGAGCTCTTACATACTGTGTGTATTTTAATGGTGCTTTAGCACTTCTTTCATTCCACAAATGAGGAAAAGGGAAGTAAAAACCAAGTCCTTGCTGGAGGGCCTCTGTCTGCTAAAAAGGCACTGATCTTTCCATGTGATGGATATTTTGGGAGGGGCATCCTGTGATTTTAAAATATTCTTTCACTAACTGTAGCTTTTTGCTAATCCATTTTCAGAAAAAGTCTCTCCAGTCATGGAAGTTTGAAACAATATGAAGTCAAAATAAGTTTTAAAAGTTATTAAAAAAACCCAGACTGTCTAAGAGAGGACCACTAGTCCCATGTTTGCCTCTTTTAAGTCTATATTTAGCATGTATTGTAAAATACTACTTTGGCTAGAGAGGTTTCAACTGCAACGTGTTGAAGGAAGTACCAGGTGACATGCACTTGTTCTGTCTTTTCACTTCCTTCTCACTTCATTTTGTTTGTCTAACACCCGTTTCAGGATTTTCCTCCCATAGTCTTTTTATATCGGGTGTGATTTTTTTTCCCTCTTCAGTTCCTGCTATGCAAAGAAATCCTATTTCTAACACAACCAGTGATGATTAGAATAATTATTACTTTCTCTTTTCACCTTGTCCTTTTCATATTTTCACATTTGCTCTCATTACCTGAAACTCCCTCTCTAATGTGTGAAATCATATATAGTATTTTATAAATGTTTTTGCTTAATTCATTGCTTCGTTTTCACAGCCTTGCTATAGGTCAGACCCACTGATATGTAAGATGCTGTGTAATATCTATTGTAATTAATTATTTATTATTTGGACATCAACAGGTGTCATTCAGGCAACTGACATTTGACAGACGTGTCTCTGCTGCATACTACCGAATTACAACTCTTGTTTCTGTAAAAGCTCACTGTGCAGTTATAAAAGCCAATAATGTCACTGATTTAATGGGGAATATAATGAAATTTAGCATGAAATCTTAGGTACATGGATAGATTCATTTTTTCTCTAGTGGCAGTGGTCCAAGATACAGCTGGATGATGTGGTGAATCCTGTAATGCACTTTGCAATACCAGTGCTCTTCCTTCCAGCCACTCTTCCTACTTAAATAGGTACATTATATGAGTTAAGAAGGATTTACTCAATACCTGGACAGATTAAAGGTTAAAAATTCCATCTGTTTGTGCAAGAAATCTGTTCTTATGTGCCTTTTATCCCATTTCCTAGTGCTTTGTAAAACAAAAAGTCAGGACCAAGGTTTCAGCTAATTTAAATTTAGGGCAGCTGCTTTGACTTTATCAGAGTTGTATGGGCTTAACAGGAGCTGGGAACCCCCCTTAATTAACATGTAATTTTACTCACTACCTAGGAAATGTGATTCAAATTAAGTTGGAATTGTAAAGCTTCCAGGAGCCCTATGTGATGTGAATTGAATTTTTTCAGTGCCTGTAGTCCTCTTAGCTTCTGTAAATGACAGTCGAGGTGATTTCCTCGCCAAAATAAAATGGTATTGAAAAGTGGGGTGTAGGAATGAGCACAGGACAAAGGCAAAACAGAACACTACGGGAAAAAAATATCAGCATCAGGAGTGACAAACTGTTTCCTCATTTTCACATGGAAAGTAAATAGAAAGTTATATTGATATTACACACAGATGCCTGAAACGCTCTGGCTCATGCAGCAGAATTAGACACACATGAATACTTAAATCAACAGAATTTTAATGTGTGGCCAAAACGAACTCATAATGACCGTACTATATCATCTATGTTGCAGCTGTCTCTGGCTATCAAAGCTTCCTTCTCCGGACCTAAGGGAATGGTAGCTCACTTTTAAAATGTAAAACTCAAGAAACAGGAGAATTCTTTAAAATATTGGGAATAAAAAGACCCCAAACAATCATGTTTTGGTCACAAAGTAGAATACAACGTCAGATAACACACAGATGATCTGTTCATAGCAGGCCATCTAATTGCCTCTGTTCACATTGCTCATTACCTGAAACTCGGACCTAAATCTTGTAAAGTACCTTATGCCTAGCTGCTGCTTCTTCCTAAGAGCAATTCTGGTTGAAGCAATTAAGGCAGATACAAATTGGAAGAGGGGAGGATGGTGAAAAGTGTAACCATTTCAGGATAATGCAATTTCTGACGTCTACACAATACATTCTTGCTTAGGAACAGTATTGCGCAATGGGAGGGGTCTGGGTACGGCTTTGCACGGGCAAGCAATGCTTGCATGTCTGAGAACAGAGGAAAGCGGAGTGGAGATGTGTGGGATCTTCCTCTTCTGATTATGCAGACTTACAGGTCATGCTCCTTCCCCTTCTTCACCGCTGCTGAAGCAGGCATGGACTCACAGTGAAGCTCAGGGGGGTTCTGCCTTCTTCCAGCATGCATCCTCCTGCAGTAGATACCAGGGCTGGGTAAGACAGTTCTAGCTCCTTTCTGCATCCTGGCTTGCTAGCTTCGGAGAGATGATGCCTCGGGTGTGTGGGGCTATCAGTTACCTGGTGTCTTTTCCGATGATATTTCTGTAAAAAGGAGTGCTATGCCACAGTGTTTTAATGGTTCTTTCTGCCAATATGTAACATTCGTTCTCTTCTACGCAGAACAGAAGTAAATAAAATAGAATGTAAAAGCTCCCAGGCTTAGACGTCAATGAAATATTCTCAGAACAATTGTCTGGCCCATGAATAATCATATCTAGTCTGTTTGACCTGATAACACCATTTAGTTACATCCTATTTGTCTCACTGAGCTCATGGAGGCATAAGGGAAAAACAGAAGCTTCTGAACAAGAAAATCAAGGCCAGATATCTCTGAACAATGTTTTCCACACTTGTGAACACTTCTTATTTTGCCTGTCTTAAACCAGTGTAAATGATACAGAATACTAGCAGGGATCAGGTATTATCTGCATCCAGTATTTATAATCCAAAGTGTGAGTCTTTTAGAACAGCCAAAACATGCCAGTCAGGAACTAAGTTAGATGTATTAAAAGAACTCATGGGAAAAAAATGCTCAATAGATTTCAAGATTGCTTTGAAGGTAGGAGTTGCCTTTGAATGTAAAAGAGTGTAAGTTAGTAAATTCACAGAAATTTTTCTGCTTCATAATGCTTTCCACTCACATAGCAGAGTTCCATACAGTTTTGTCACAGACTGGAGTGATGCTCATGTAACACTGCTCCATCTTCTTTGGATCCTGTTCCCTGATATTTAAACGTGCTGTCTTTGTGCTGATATTGTGCTGTAGCAATGAGAATTGTTTACCTGACCCGTACTGTTACACCACTTTGCTTAAGAGACATTCAGTAACTTTTGTTGTTGAACTGCAGCAAGGAGGAAGGACTCTTTATATTTGGGACCAGAAGATCTTGTGCTGTGAGATGATGACGATAGTGCTGATGGTAATAATGGGTTATGGAGATGGATGTTTACAAAGTAGTGGCATTCCAATAGTGAACAAGGCAGTAAGAAGAGAAAAATGTAAGATCTTTACAGATAAGAAAATTACAACCAAATTTTTTGCACAGCTTTTAAACAAGTAATTTTAACAGTTTGTGTGCTTTTTCCATGAAAAAAGAAATTAGCATACTAATTGTAGAGCAGATTCTTTTCCAACCCAAACCATAATATGATTCTATTATCTATACAACCCGACATCTTATTGAAGATTTATTTTTTACATTTCTGATATGATTACATCAGGAAAGAGATAGAGAAATGTGGGTTTGACATCCAATCCCAAATTCACAAATTATTGCCTAATTTCCAGATCACACTCTACAACCAGTCCTATCACATGCAATATGAGTAGTGTCCAAGAACAAAATAGTGACATAAATATTTTAGTTCCTCTTCTTTAAGGCTGCCAACATTGTTGGTCAGTGTAGAAAAGCTTGCTTTGCTGCTATGTTTGAAACGCACTTGTACAGAAATGAACCTTGTTTTCTCATATTTGAACACTTGTTTCAAGAGTATAGAGGAGTTTTATCAGCAGCTTTTTATGGAAGTGGCTATAATCACCTCTTACCTTCCTATTATTTGTTGAGCATGTATCAGCCTCCCTTCCCACTAGATGCTCTACCTAATTGATTGGCATACTTACTTGATTCGGAGCTATTATCCTTAGCCACTCTGCAGCCGCGAAGTTTCACGCTGCTTTTTTTTTAAGATGTGAAGAGCACCTTGGGTGCCCCAAATGAAATATCTTCACTTTTTTTTTTGTGACTATATGAGTTAATCTAATAAAAAATATTGCCTCTCTAGACCTCTCTAGGCTTCAGATGACAAAGAACATTCTAGATTCTTTCTCTGACAGTTTGTCAGGTGTCTCCAGATATTTTACACTGCTAATACCCTGTCTAATTTTTCTTTATGCTTATATAAACTCCAAGTTGACTTGGAAATTAGGGAAAAACTAATGACAGCTGCCTTTTCCTTGTAGGGAAGTTCTCTTAGCAACCTAACACTGGGTGCTTTGTGGCTCTTAGATAGGGGCCTGAGATCTTGTTTTTCTCTGACGGGGCCTACAATGTTGTTTTTCTCTGAAAGCAGTGATTACCATTCCTTTTAAAGACAGAAGAATGTGGCAGAAAATGATGATATGGCAAAATCAATCAAAGCCTAAGACAGACTGCCTTCTGATTCCCTGACCATGACTCCAGGTCGTGAACTGTATTTCCTTGCTAATATAGTCAGGTCAAGATTTTCTGAAAGTACCAAATTCCTCTTGGGTCCAGTTGAGCAGTCTCATTCCAAGAGTTGTAACCATTTCAGATTAGTCATTCATCACACCTCTGCATAGGGAATGTTTGAAATGGGTTGAGGAATAACTGCTGTGGAGAATGTTGTATTAGAAGTGTCATCTCAAGTGGAACTGCAAGTGTTGACCCAATTGCAGATAAGGCAGGAAACTGCCTTTACTCATCTATGAAGTCTGTGCTAGAAGGACTGAACCTCACAGATATCAAGCCCCCTGGAACCACAATGGCTATCCAGCCTTAACCACTCACAAAGATACAGTGCAGAATTTGGATAGTTGAAGAAAATTATTATGGAAAAGAATAATGGTCCAAACTCCAATACTCCAAAGAATAATTTAAATCTCTTGGAAAAGATAAATTCTTTCCTGAGTACAGCTGAAATAGATGACAGACCTGGTCACAATTCCTTGAAAATTCTTGCAGCCCTTTCTTTATAGAGCAAATTAGCTTACAACCCTGAAAATGTACAAAAACATTCCCCATTTTGTTTCCCCTGTACCACTTTCAACTTTATGTGTTTTATCATTGTTATCAGGGTAGATGTAATTCTCTCCTCTGTGGGAAAAGCTTACAGTACTGATGAGGTCCCTTAGTCCACCTCCTTTTCTCCTACTGCCTTTTTTTTCCCCTAGAATCTGACACTGCACTGAGTGACCTTCCAAGCCTCCTTGAAGGCAGAAGGAAGGTTGAAGCTGCCGGTCGCAGACAAGGGGCTGCTGCATTAGTTAGGCTGACGGTGCTTAAAGCTTTGCATCCTGTAGTGCAGGGGTATAGAGGGTTCTGTTTTGTAAGATGTGGTGTCATCCTTACCAACTTATGTAATCAGACTCCTTATTTTTTGGTCTCTATCCCCTTTTCTGAATGGAGAATAGACCAGTTAGTCTTTGCCTAGACTCCTTCTACAAGGGTGTGGATGTGAGCGAGGCACAGGAACTGTAAGGTTGAGCTGTAGCAGTGAATTGCTTGCTCCTGCTACTTGTGTGGCTAGTAGGCTGTTAAGGAAAGGTGAGTTAGTGTGAAGGGATGTGTAAATTCAGGAGGGGTTTTCAGTCCATAAGACTCTCTCCTAGAGAAAGAAAGAAGGAAAGAAGGAAAGAAGGAAAGAAAAGAAAGAAAGAAAGAAGGAAAGAAAGAAAGAAAGAAAGAAAGAAAGAAAGAAAGAAAGAAAGAAAGAAAGAAAAGAAAGAAAGAGAGAAAGAAGGAGAGAAAGAAAGAGAGAAAGAAAGAAAGAGAGAAAGAAAGAGAGAAAGAAAGAGAGAAAGAAAGATAAGAAAGAAAGAAAGAAAGAAAGAAAGAAAGAAAGAAAGAAAGAAAGAAAGAAAGAAAGAAAGAAAGAAAAGAAAGAAAGAAAGAAAGAGAGAGAGAGAAAGACAAAGAAACAAACTGCTTTCCTGGGCATTTCTTACTAGTACACAGAAAGCTGACACTGGCGATCCCTTTGGTGTCCGGCTTTCTCCAATTGCTGTATATGCAATTCCAGTGTTTCCCTTGGATTTTTGTGTCCTGTATGTTGTAACATTCAGTATACCTCGTGAATTTGATACTCCTGAAATCTGTAACAGTGCAGGAGAATCTATATCGGCTTTTATAAAATCCAAAGCATTGAACAGTCCTTCTTCCAAGAATAACACAGTCAGAAGGATGCTTGGTCTTTTAAAGTGTAGGAACAGCTAGAACAAAAAAATAATTACTCCTGTGAAAATCCCTAGTCATTACTGGTAATATTACTAATCTGGAAAGCAATAGTTTCCTTGTGACCAGCAAATATTTTTTTTTTTGTAGTCTAAGAAACTGATGATGATTCAATATGCTTTACTGCATCTCTTTTTAATCTTCTCTGTGTACACTGTATTTTCAGTCTAAATTGGAAGGTTGTGTTTTCCATTGAAGAACTAAGGATTATATAGATTCCATGATTCCATCTCTAATTAGCCACAGTTTTAATTTTAGTTTTAATACATTTTAATTTTAATACATTGTCAAAAAGATGAAGCAAAAAGACACGACGATATTCTAATCCCTTAGAGTATTTTTACATGTTGATGTGTGTCTCTTCAGCATTTCTTTAGTCACCAAAGGGCTGATATTGAAAGGGCTCTTTGCAGGACATCTGTGCATATTGGCTGAAACATGCGTAAGGGGTTGCGAGGTAGTTCATCCTCAGCCTTGCCTGTATGGTATCGCAGTGATTCTGGGGTGTCTCTGAATAGCTGAACTGTAGTTTTTATTAAAAAGGACTGAGTCATTTGCACTCAATTTGTATGATGTTAGCCAACCTTCATTTTTTTTCCTTACAGCGTCTCTGGACATCTTATTTCACTGTATTCATTTTTCACTTTAATGTACCTAACTCAAAATATATGAGGATCAGGGATCTAAAACCAGTTCATCTTGGTTATTTAGGCTGCACCGTTTAATTTCATAGACTGAAAGAAAATGATATAAGGCTGTATTTGTTCTCTGATTGGATAACTATGTGAGCACTTATCAAATAAACAGTTACAGAAGCAAATTTAGAAGCATGAAATTGAAATTTGTTTTGCCATGGACATAAACTGTGTACAGAAATTAACTCCAGAGGAGTGAAGAAAAGTGTAGCTGGAGCAGATTCAGCCACCAACATGAGTCTGCATCCTACTGGAATTTTATACAATATCCTCTTTGCTTGACTGTCTATTCTCTTGGTTCAATTTCCTCCCCCCATATCTGCAGTCTTTCCTGCTGCATCTTAAGCTCATTAATTCATATGCTTCACTCATTAACTAATGACCACAGTTGTGCAAAACCACTCACTTTTTCTGGCTTAGCTGCAGAACAAAAATCTAAGCAGAGTAACATAAATGAATGGGGGTAGGGGAAGCAGTTGAGACTGAATCAAATACTGGTTTCCTCCCTTGCTGCAAGGAAGAAAACTGAAAAATTAGGTTTTGTTTAAATCATTCTAAGTGAAATGAAACAATTTGATCAATGAAGCTTACCTGAGACACCTGCAAGAAAACAAAAGAAAACAAAAAACAAACCAACCCCCAAACCAAATTGATATGGAGGTTTCACAAGGCTGAGATGCTGATGGTGATGTCCTCTGTTTGCATAACAGCTGATGGAATGCGGAGTGGCTAGGGTATCCAGGCGGTGAGGCATCTCCACCCACATTGACATGAAAAGTCTGACTGGGACCCTGTTCCCTATTCAGAGGCTGCAGAGCATTTGCAGCTAACAGGGATATTTCTTGATAAATATTTAAATTTCAGTAGACTGGAGAGTGAAAGCCTCATGTGACAATGAGCAATACGATGAGAACACACTTCATATAATGATTCTGAATGTATCTAATGTCAGATTATATCAGAGGTATTATTACTGTCATACCCAGTGTATTATTTTTTGTATCATGCCTATATAATGTGTACCTGCAGAAATGCTGAACTAGAGGAGCCATAGCCAAGAGCTCCAGTCTTTGCTAACCTGGAGAATTTTGGGCTTTTTTGATCATGGGTTGGTTTACATGACACCAGGCTTGCTGGCAACAGACGGGGTACACCCATCTCAAAGGGGAAAAGAACTTTGCACAGGACTTAGCAGGACTCATCAAAAGGGCTTTAAACTAGATTTGAAGGAGGAAAAGGATAAAACCAGGCTCAATAGAAATACACCTGGGGGTGGAACACCAACATTCATGGGATGGTATGCTAGCAAGGTCCTTTGGTCTGCCATCTCAGTGAAAACAGAAGATGGAGAGTCATGCAACAGCAAAGACACAAGGGTTATCTATGTGTTAGAAACCATGAAAAATCAGGTAGGAATTAGGGCTTCTCCCCTCAAAAAGGTGATGGAACCAATAGCCCAAGTGAAATGCATCTACACCAATGCAAGCAGCATGGGCAACAAACAGGAGGAGCTGGAAGCCATTGCGCAGTGGAAAAACCCTGATACAGTTCCTATCACAGAAACGTGCTGGGATGACAGCTGGAGTGCTGCAATAGGTGGCTAAAAACACTTCAGAATGGATAGGCAAGGAAGGAGAGGCAGGGCTGTAGCCCTGAATGTTAGGAAGTGTTTTGGTTGTCTAGAGCTTGATGATGGTGATGATAGTGTTGCGTGTTTACAGGTAAGAATCAGACGAAAGACCAACAAGGCCACCATATCATGGTGGGATGCTGCTATAGACCACCCAACCTGGATGAAAGGGCAGACAAAGTATTCTATAAGCAGCTGGGAGAAGTCTCACAATTGCTAGACCTTTTTCTCCTGGGGGACTTAAACTTACCAGACATCATCTGGAAATACAATGCAGCAGAGAGGAGACTATCCAGGAGGTTCCAGGAGCGTGTGAAAGAGAACTTCCTGACATAGCTGGTGAGCGAGCAAATTAGGTAAGGCACCTGGCTGGACCTGTTGTTCACGAACAGAGAAGGACTTGTGATGTGATGGTTGGAGGTTGTCTTGGGCATAGTGATCATGGAATGATAGAGTTTTTGATTATGAGAGGTAAGGAGGGAGGTTAGCAGAATTGCCACCTTGGCAGAGGGCAGGCTTTGACCTATTTAGGAGCCTTGTTGACAGAGTCCCTTGGGAGGCAGTCCTGAAGGCCAAAGGAGTCTGGGAAGGCTGGACATTCTTCAAGAAGGAAATCTGAAATGCGCAGGAGCAGGCTGTCCTCAGATGCCAAAGGACGAGCCAGCAGGGAAGAAGATTGGCCCGACTGAACAGAGCGTTGGCGGGGACTCAGGAAAAAAACAAGAGTTTATGATCTTTGGAAGAAGGAGCAGGCACCTCAGGACTACAGGGATGTTGTGAGGTTATGCAGGGAGAAAATTAAAGGACCAAAGCCAAACTAGAACTTCATCTGGCTACTGCCGTAAAAAAAAAAACCAAAAAAACCCCACAACCAAACCATAAAAAAATGTTTCTGTAAATACATTAGCAACAAAAGAAGGACTAAAGAGAAGCTCCATCCTTTACTAGATGTGGGGGGAAGGATAGTGACAAAGGATGAGGCCAAGGCTGAGGTACTTAATGCCTTCTTGCCCTAGTCTTTAGCAGTAAGACCAGTTGTTCTCTGGGTACCTAGCCCCCTGAGCTGGAAGACAGGAATGGGGAACAGAATGAAGACCCCATAATCCAAGAGGAAGTAGTTAGACATACACAAGTCTATGGGGTGCGATGGGATACACCCAAGGGAAATGAGGGAGTTGGCAGAAGTGCTCATCAAACCACTTTCCATCATTTATCAGCATTCCTAGCTAACCAGGGAGGTCCCAGTTGACTGGAGGTTAGTCAATGTGTTGCCCATCCACAGGAAGGGCCAGAAGAAGAATCTGGTGAACTGCATACTTGTCAGGCTGACCTTGGTGCTGGGGAAAGTTATGGAGCAGATCATCCTGAGTGCCATCACACGGCTTAGTGAATGAGGGAAAGACTGTGGATGTCATCGACCTGGACTTTAGTAAAGCCTTTGACATCACTTCCTACACCACTCTCCTGGAGAAGCTGGCTGCTCATGGCTTGGACAGGCATACTCTTTGCTGGACTAAAAACTGGCTGGATGGCCGGGCCCAAAGGGTTGTGGTGAATGAAATTAAATCCAGTACGTGTTCAGTAAGTTTACAGATGACATCAAGTTGGATGGGAGTGTTGATCTGCTTGAGGCTAGGAAGGCTCTGCAGAGGGGTCTGGCCAGGCCGTATTGATGGGCCGAGGCCAACTGTATGAGGTTCAACAAGGCGAAGTTCTGGGTCCTGCACTTTGGTCACAACAAACTTGGGCAATTCTACAGGCTTGGGGCAGGGTGGCTGGAAAGCTGTGCAGAGGAAAAAGACCTGGGGGTGCTGGTTGACAGCCAGCTGAACATGAGCTGGCAGTGTGCCCAGGTGACCAAGAAGGCCGACCACATCCTGGCTTGTATCAGGAATAGTGTGGTCAGCAGGAGTAGGGAAGTGATTGTCACCCTATACTCGGCTCTGGTGAGGCCGCACCTCAAGTACTGTGTTTGATTTTGGGCCCCTCACTACAGGAAGGACATTGAGCTGCTGGAGCGTGTCCAGAGAAGGGCAACAAAGCTGGTGAAGGGGCTGGAGCACAGGTCTTATGAGGAGCAGCTGAGGGAACTGGGCTTGTTTAGTGTGGAGAAGATGAGGCTGAGGGGAGACCTTATTGCCCTCTACAGCTACCTGAAAGGGAGTTGTGGCGAGCTGGGGGTCGGCCTCTTCTCCCAAGTAGAGAAGAGGAAATGACCTCAAATTGTGCCAGGGGACATATAGATTGGATATTAGGAAAAACGTCTCCACCAGAAGGATTGTCTGTCATTGGACTAGGTTGCCCAGGGAACTGGATGAGTCACCATCCCTGGAGGTATTTAAAAGATGTGTAGATGTGGTGCTTAAGGACATAGTTTAGTAGACATGGTGGTGTTGCATTGATGGTTGGACTTGATGATCCTAGATGCCTTTTCCAACCTTAAAGATTCTGTGATTCTGTTATTTTTTATTGCTTGCCAGGGATCAGGTTAATGGTTGGACTTGATGGTATTAAAGTTCTTTTCCATCCTAAATGATTTTATGATTTTATGAAAAAGCAGGGAGAAAACAGGTGGAAAGAAACTCTAGGATGATTGGATTATTATAATTTAAGGTCACACAGCTTGTTTTAAACAATTGACACATAGTGAAGGTAGCTACCTGTGGCATCACAAGAGAAGGGTAAGTGGGTGGATTTTATTTTTTTGGGTGACATAAAATATCAGATTATTCCTGATACTTTCTTATCTGGTCATCTTTTTAATATTGTTTCACATGTGAAGTCTAAATCTACTCTATTAAGGAGAACGCAAGAGAGGATTATTTAACAACAAAATTTTAAAAAAACATAATTCAAGTGACCTACTGGCATGCCTTATGCAACGCTGAACACAAGTTAGGTTGTGTATGTATTCTGTTAAGACAAACAAAATTGTCTTTGTTAAAAGTCCACTGAAATGCATGAAAAAAACCAAAACTGAGAAGTCTTTGAAAATAGCACTGAGGTAATGGGAAACATTTAAAAATGGAGTGCAGTGTACTTTGGAAGAGAACAGTCCCTGCCTTTAAAATCCTGGGTCCTAATGAAGGGCTTTCATGTCACTGTGACTTAGTAGATAGCCTTCTGCCTCTGGGACTGAAAGTTTTTGGCTCAGATCCATTTACTGCATTACTGGGGAAGTTGTGTACATCCAGAGGTCACGTTTCGGGTGAGATGTGAAATGGAGGTAGCCACAAAATATTTCAACATTTTCCAGTCTCTCATTCCTACTCTGCTTTCAGAGACAGTTCTGTATTGTCCTCCTTGCACTACCAAAGTGCACTCAGAAGCAGAGGTTATTTCTGAAGACAAATAGGATAGTCCCTCTTTCTCTTGGATGCTCTGTGCCTGTGCAGAGGCATAGTTTATAATAAGTTCTCTGCTCTATTTATTTTTGTTCTTCTTTACTCTATGGTCATTAGTATCTCAAGTGCTTCAGCTTCCTTTCTGGGTTGGGAAATGCTTCAGAGTAACCCTACCCTAACATTCATTCCCCCTTATTTTCCATGAACCTCTGTATATCACAGTGACTGCAAACTTGGGGGTATGGGTAAATCTGGGAACATAAACCTGATTAAGGTGCCTATGTATCAGTCCTTCAATGTTTTTACCATATTCCACCACCATAATTGTGAGGATATTCTCATCTGTGTGCATTGCTGCAGCAATGAGATCAGTTGTGACAGTGAGTGACATCTTGCTTGAGCAAGTCCAGAGGAAGGCCACAAAGCTGATCAGAGGGCTGGAGCACCTCTTCTATGAGGACAGGCTGAGGGAGTGTAGGGTGTCCCTGCCCATGTCAGGGGGGTTGGAACTAGATGATCCTTGTGGTCCCTTCCAACCCAAACCATTCTATGATCCTATGATTTAAATTGGGAGTGGGGCAGGTGTCTAGTTACCCTGTAGGTGCTCCTGGGGACTTCCAATGAATATTTTCCAATCCTTGGGTGACTTTTGCCATTTCATTGAAGAAATAATGTTTCTTTTCATGTAAAAGGGGAGCAGAGTGTATCTGAGGCTGCTCTTATCAAGTGTGCCAGGGGATGACTGAGAGCAGCGAGACCCTGCCTGGCATGCAGCAGGAGGAGCTCCAGTTGCAGAGGGCAGGGACTGGAAAAGAGCCCAGTGTTGGTCTGTGGGATCATGGCTGGAAGTCCAGCTCGAGCTGCAGCACTCCAGGAAAAACAGGATCTTTACAGATGGGCAGTTTTAGTTGTGCGGAGTCCTTCGATGTAATTATCCAATAGAGAAAACGTGAAATTCTGTGCCAGCAGTTAGCCTGCTGGGATTCACAGTGGGAAGAGTGTGCTTAACAGGCAAACACAGCAGCAGGCGTCCAGGAAGGGCTCAGCACGGAGGAAGAGCTGGATGACTTCACAAAAAAACATGTCCCAGCCTGGAAACAAGAAGTGGGTGTATACGCACAGCTAGTTCAGGAAAAAAGTTAGGAAAATTAGAAGAATGGGCTTAAATCTCTGTTGCTGTTTCACTGGTGGGGTGGGCAGGAAAAGGGTAAGGATAGGAAATAGGTGGAAAAGAGGTAGAAACAGAAGTCGTGTGGTACAGAGCCTGGGCTTCAGATTAGATTTGGGAAAGCCAAATTCTGCTGCTGTGTTTTCTGTTGACCTACTACTTGGCTTCTGGATTCGTTGTATCTTGGTGCCTCTGTTTTCCTCTATCGCCTGCCTGGTCTGGTTAGATGGTATTGAAGGCAGTGGCAGTCCCTCAGGGCTGTTTATTTGTGTACAGCCAAATACAGTAAAACCCCTGTGACGGCTGTGGCTTGCAGCCAGTGCATTAATATGCATTTGTCTAATGATAACAACCAAAAATCATAGAAACTTGTTCAAAAAGTTTTTTCTTACATTTCGTAGGAAAATTCCCAAAGGCCTGTAGTATGAAGGCTACCATGGTGTGACATAAAAAGACTTATTCCCAAGGTTGGCAGATAGGCTGAAGCCCTGTGTTTTCACTTTCTCTCCTGTCCTGAGAGGTGGGATTCATCTCATCTGACCTCAGGGTCTAGATGCAGTTGCATGACCAGAGTTATCCGGATCTGTATGGAGCTGTTGTACACTGTAATGAAATTGTCCCTAATGCTGGTACGTTTGAACCAGGAGTTACAAAAGACTCACTGCTCTCTGGAATGACTGTAAAAGGCCCAAGGGGATATACCACAGCACCTAAAATGACACTAGACATCTATACTTAGGCAACTGTATTTGTGCACTGGGGATCTGTATCTGAAGTAGTCATCCTGCTCTCTTTTAATGGTGAAGGTCTACTCAGAGAAACTTTATTGATTACCTCAGCAGACAATGAATCGCATCTAAACTCCACTGACTGCATTAGCTGGATGCCTATTGACAGTAAAAGATCTGTGATGACTAGTTCAGATGTGCATGCCTGCACTGTGGACATCCAGAGTCAGGCAAATCACAGCTGTCGACTGCACCACAAAGTTCGATGGTGTTGGCAAACTTGCTGAGGGTGCACTCGATCCCACTGTCCATGTCACCGACAGACATGTTAAACAGCACTGGTCCCAGTGCCGACCCCTGAGGAGCGCCAGTCATCACTGATGTCCACTTGGACACTGAGCAGTTGACCACAACTCCTTAAGTGCGAACATCCAACCATTTCCTTATCCAGCGAGTGGTCCAGCCATCAAATGCATGTATCTCCAGTTTAGAGACAAGGATGTCATGCAGGACAGTGTCAAATGCTTTGCACACGTCCAGATACAGAACGTCATTTGCTCTTCTCTTGTCCACCAACGCTGGAACCTCATCATAGCAGGCCACCAAATCTGTCAGGCATGATTTTCCTTTAGTGAAGCCATGTTGACTGTCACCAATCACCTCCTTATTTTCTATGTGCCTGAGCGTAATTTCCAGGAGAATCTGCTCCATGATCTTGCCCAACACAGAGGTGAGACTGACTGTCTTGTAGTTCCCCAGGTCTTCGTTTTGTCCCCCCTTTTTGAAAAAGGGGGTTATGTTTCCCCTTTTCCAGTCATGGGGAACCTCACCGGACTGCCACGACTTCTCAAGTATGATGGAGAGTGGCTTGGCCACTTCATCTGCCAGTTCCCTCATGACCCGCGGATGCAGCTCATCAGGACCCATGGACATGTGCACCTTCGGCTTCCTTAAATGGCCTCAAAGTTCTCCTACAATAGGTGGTTCTTCATTCTCCTTGTCCCTGTGTTTGCCTTCTGTGATCTGGACAGTGTGGCTTGAGCACTTGCTGGTGAAGACTGAGGCGAAAAATTCATTGAGTACCTCAGCTTTCTCCATATCCTGGGTAATCAGATTGCCTGTTTCATTCTGGAAGGGATCCACATTTTCTCTTGTCTTCCTTTTATCACTGACATACCTACAGAAACTTCTTTTGTTGTTCTTAGCATCCCTGGCCAGGTTTAATTCTGTCAGGACTTAACCTGATCCCTGGCTGCTCAGACAGTATCCCTGTATTCCTCCCAAGCTACCAGCCCTAGCTTCCACCCACAGCAGGCTTCCCTTTTTTGTGTTTGACTTTGTCCAGGAGCTCCTTGTTCATCCTTGAAGTTTTGCTTGACTTCTGAAGTAGAAGCAAATGGAAAAAGGAAAGTGGTATTTATGAGATCATATTTAACTTTTGTTACAACCACCAATGAACAGAAGATTAGACTAGAATTCTTGTATCACGGTATGCCAGGAATCACATGGAAACAAATAGGACATCTAATCTCACCAGGTGGGAAGAAGTAAGACAAACTTCTAAGTTTCAAAAGATGTTCAAACTTTTCCCTCCCTTTGAAATGCACTTATAGTTGTACATCTTACGAAACTTTTTGAGTGAGAAAGTTCCCTTGAAAGTCCATATCCTTGCTCTCAATTGTGGAGTTTGGCAAACTGTTTGATCATGATTATGGCATATTTATGGATCAGGCATTAGAAATTTAAAGGAAATAACACTGAAAATGGTTTGAGTTTTATTCTGTACTCACTGCACCTGCTTTTCACAAGATCCTGAGCTTTGATTTCAGCAGCCATTAAAGTGAAAGCTGGTAGTCATCCATGATATAGGGTTATACAAGTTTACGATTGTTGACCTGAATCTCCCATACAGCCTGACAGTGTTAGGGAAAAAATACACAAGCATACGGTAATGCACATTTTCCTTTGCTAGAAGACCAAGAGCAAATCATCACACCTACTTTTTAGTCTCTTATTTGTTAAATAATATTGTGCAGGTCATTTGCATTTCTCTTTCAGAGTCAAGCACGTTAAGAAGCACAAGTTATGCCTGCAAGAGCTTTCTAGTACAGTTCTGCCCTCTTGTCTCATTCATGTGTGCCTGAAGTGATAAATAAAGTCTGAAGTTATACTATGCAAAGCTGTGAAATGTATGTCAGCTCACTGAGCCCTTTCCTCGCCAGAACAGAACAGAAGGCACCTTCCCGGCTATTCAGGAGCATTATGCTACCGACAATTCCCAGCCCTTACAGCAGAGACTGTCATCTGTTCTCACCAAATACAGAATTAAAGTATGTATTTCAGGGTAGAGAGTGGGATGTATGTGCTTGTGGCCTGAGGAAAAATGTGTGTCGGTATTTCATTCCCATAGCTTTTACCTGGTTAAGCAGATATGTGGTTTGTTGCAGATTTCTCCAGATACATACCTCATTAAGCAGAATGAGAGCTTCCATTGAGAAAGGGCAGGATCACAGGTTAAAATTAGTTTAATGTCTGTATTCACACATAGTGCTGGTATCAGCAGTCACTCCAGGTTTGTGCCACTGCCACTTACTTTTACTTACCCATCAGAACACAAGGGCCCCCACCAAACAGGGTGCTGTGTGAGATATACAAAAGTCAATTGGCCAAAATGCCACCTGGGATCAACCTTTGAATCCAGATGTTTTTCAGCAGTAAAGCTTCCAGGAAGAGATTCTGTGAGGGAGGGATGTTTTGGGGTTGGGTTTGGTTTTGGTGGTTTTTTTTTTTGTGTGTGTGTTTTTTTTTCCCCCCCCTATTTTTTTCCCCCCAAATAATTTGTGCATCTTCCCCCACTCTTGTTTTGACAGGCTGGCAGGGTTACTGCCTTTCATCCTTTCCTGAGCAGCCCTGAGAGCCTTCCCTCAAGCCTGCATGTCTGCAGGAAGCCTGTGCTTGGTGGATGCCTGGAGAGCTCCAACATTGCTAGTCCCCTCGTCCATCAGTACCACTTCTCCAGTGCTGCACCAATGAGACAGCCTGCTGGGGACAGGGACATTGGAGCCAGGGCTGCCTAAGGTGCTGGGAAGGGCGGGGGGCGTGGGGCTTTTGGCTGCTTTACACCATGTTTGGTGGCAGCAGAGCAGTACTAGGATGTGACTGAAAAGGAAACCTTGGCAAACCTGCACAGAGACACAGAAAATACTGAGGCAGAGGAAGGTCAGATTCCAGAATCCATGATGGAAAGTGAAGACCAGTCAGCCCTAACTGGGAACTGATTTGTTATGGGAGTAGGACAGTTGATATGAAAAGTTTAATTTCAAAAACATTTTTCAACCTGTATTCCTTTACATTTAGTTTTGAACCAGATTGTACTTGCAGAGCACAGTATGTGTTTGAACTCTCCTGAAAGCCTGCAGCCAATAAGGGAGATAAAGGTGTTCTGTTCCTCACACCCGGCAATAATAAGGAAGGCATTAATAACACTGCAATGAAAAATAAACCCTCTGTTTAGATAGCTTTATGCAGCAATAGCAGGAGCCTGTTCATTAGCTCAGTGTACTCTCTATTTACTAGGTACACTGTGTACAAATCACACAAACTTGCTCAAGCCCCTGGAATTACAAAATTCACAAGCTAATTAATCAGAGCCTGACAAAGCAGCAAAGGCCATTTCACCTCATATCCAGTGTCAGAGAGGAAAGATAATTTCCTCATGCAGGCACAAGCCTGTGCTAGAGGACGGCTGGTCTTGACTCCTAGTTTTGTTTGGTCAATTCTGCTTCAATTCTCATGGGAGTCATATTTCTGATTGACCAATCTCTCTGTGTTAATGACTAAAATTTGAAATTGGTAGGGGGAGGAAGCAGGAGTTCCTTTTGAAATAGACGAATACTTAGCCTAAACTGGAATTAATTTTTGGGCTATCTATATGTTTCTGTAATATAAATAACACAGTAACACAAGGAAATGGATGATTTACAGCTAGTGCAGTGGCAACATCATTTGTGAAATAAAGTGAGTGTCAGCTTGTCTTCAAATTTCTTCTATGACATTTAGACTTTTGGAGGGGTTTTTGTTTGGGTTTGTGGTTTGTTTTTTTTTTGTGGTTTTTTTTTTTTTCATTTCTTGAAGTTCAAATAATTTGTAAAACCTGCAAGATACACTGCATGTGTATGACATTGTGAGCTTCTCACTTGCCCATGGAACTGCATAAGTTGCTCTTTAGACGCCACATGGGACAGCAGGAGTATTTTCAGTAAGAGTACTACACTCAGTCACTCAGTAACTACACTAAAAAAACAAGTAGTTGGTTAATATTTTAGGCGGTGATCATGGATTGGCAGGCTGAAAAGGAAATGTGTGCATAAAATAAAACAAAGCAATCAATCACACAGGCTCCATAAAGCATATTTATAAAGTTGTGGATATTCTAAAACAGACTGAAATCCTCTTGGTAAGCAACAGTTTGGGGTATCTAGTTTTTCATAAAATTTTGCCACGTTGGCCTCTCCAGAGATGTCAGGCTTGCATGAAAAGGATTTTGTCATTATCCTTAGGTTTGGTTTTTGGCTGTTTTGCTCAGTCACTGTGCTCCAACATTAACCACAGCAATGTGAAGCACGAACATTGCTGCATATTTTTAGCACTGTAATGACAACAGTCAACATTTGCCTGTATCAGAGATTTTAAAGTTGTGCTTCTTTATAGAATCACAGAATCTCCCACATTGGAGGTTGCTTTCTGTTTAATGAAACATCTCAAAAACTTCCCAATGCTACAATTTTCTCATGAAAACCTGTATTAAAGTTAAATGTGTATGTTACTTGAAAAACCCAAGCTTTTGATAGATGTTCACAATTTATAAAGCATGTTAATTATATTTTTGTTTTCTCTCTCCCCCTCTCAGAGATGTACCTAGGCAGTCATACTATATTGGGTTTGTCTGGTTATGGAAAAGGGTAAGAAAAGACATGATAAATGTTTTAAGATCTGACACATTTCCAAAATTGTTTTCTGTAAAATATGTGACTCGCATAGAATAAGAGATGAAACAAGGCAGAAAGAAATCTTTAATGGCACAACCTTTATATAACTGTCTAGTGTCATTTGTTCCTATATATTTTAATGATTAATAATATATATAACATATTTTTATATTTTATATAAATTTATTTATATTTTATATATTTACATATATTTATATATCAATATATTTTAATGATTAATTGATTTAATGATAAATGGAATATGAACTGGATTTCACTGCCTTTTTGAAATAGCAGCACATGGAATTTTTTCAGCCGTACATTCTCTGAAATGCATGATCAAACTCCTTTTAGATTTCTTTTCTAAAGATCCTTTCAAAAAGGCTCAGGGGTGGAAAACATCTTTCAAAAAGGTTTTTGTAAAGGGAAGATTCTAAAGAGGTTGGAGTCTTTGTGCATGTTAACATATCCTGTAGTTAATATCATAGCATTTTCATGTAAAATAATGATAATGAAAACATTCTTCATTTCTCAGCATTTTTTCCTCTGTTCTGTAAGAACAGATTGCTATTCTCCTGTCTGCACTGAACTTGCACCAGCTGTATCAGAAATTCAGCACAGGAAAAGAAAAAGGGTCATTTACCTTGCAGATCCAACAACAGAAAGCACTCCTCAAGTCTTTGGCTACAGACGATCAATATAAAGCAGGGCTAGTTTCAGGTTATGTAACATTAGATGGTGGGGTCACACATTAGGAGCTATTCTAAAAATAAAAAGTTTTATAAAGAAAGAAAAAAAGAATGAGACGTACTTTCCTAGCCCTAAGTTTTGCAAACTAAAGGTACCGCTTCTTTTCTAAGTCCAACTTGCCAGGATTTTCTAAAATATCACATTTTGATGCTTTAGCTTAAAGCTCGATGCTTCATAAATCTGACTTTCTAGAGGATGTCCTTTTTTGACAGTGAACATTTTGCAAATTTCTCTATAATACTGTGAAACAGAGAGTTTAACTTACATGGGGACATACAACTTCTGTGAGGTCTAACATATTTCTAAAGGACCCTCAGCTGGAATTATTGGCAGCTGCTGAAGAAAATGGAAAAGAGCATCAAGATCTATAGCACAAAAGAAAAGAACATGATCAGAGTACTGTGAATGGCATAAGGCTGCTAGGAGACTTGCTAATCTCCCTTCTCGAGGCTCTTTTCCACTGAGGAATTTGAGAAAGGGAAGAAGGAATAAGGTAGGGAGGCAAAAATGCGATGAAACTGTTTAAATAGCAAAATAGGTTTTGCCACGGAAAATGTCTCTGTTTTACATTGAGGGACTTCTTTTAAAAAAAAATAAAAATCCCTTGATAGAGAAGCACAGATCAATTGAAATAGCTTGTGGCCACAGAACCTCAGGGTGGAGGTTTGGTTATCCCTGTCTGCATTCCCTGATGGCCTCACCAGTTCAATGACTCTGAGGCACAATATGATGGCTGTCAGGGACTGTCTTCCCTCATGGTGCTTCATGGAAAGTGTGGTCCAATACGGAGGTCCAGACTGCAGAAGAAAATGGGACTGTGACTCATTTCCCTCATTTTCGCCTTGAGTAATCATAAGAACCTTCATAAGTTAATATGCATTGTTTGGATTTTTGGCAAGCGTCATAATTTTGGACTTTTGGCTAAAAGAGTTTCCGTGTGGAAAGTTCTATTTCTTCACTCTTAGTCAAGTCTCAGGTTCTCATTTTTGTTATTTGGATGCACTTGTACCATTTCTGGTTCTTTATGTCCTGGTTCTTTATAACTTTGGCTTCCTGGTGACTATTGACACAGATCCTGCCAACCTCATCTAGAACCTCTCATCTGCATTAGGTATTTGTCCTTACAGTAGTACCCATGAAGTAAAGAAGCAGCACAGTGTGGCAATGATTTACAAAGAATGACAAAACACTGAAGCAATATTTCACACACCCCTCAGTTCACGAAAGAGAACTGAATTTCTGGAGGGAACAGTAGCCATCTAACTAATTGCTTTATGCAAAATCCTCACTGGCAAGGTCAGTCTAAAAACACACTGAGGCAGGGTATATTTTATTACATGGAACCTCTCAGTGTTTTAATTTGATTATGTTATTAGTTCCATGTAAGTGTATTAACTGAAAAGGGATGATTAACTGAATAAATTTCAGAAGTGATGTGAAGGCTGGTGTCAGCAGTTAGAATCCACAAACCAGTTTTTGCCTATGAAGGCAAAAAAATCAAAATTTAAGGTGGAACTTCCCAGAAAAGACACCTGAAAAATCTATTGTGGGAAAGGAACACTTATAGGATTTCTGCTTATCCAGACAGAGGGAAAGCTGCTTTGGTGAAATGACAAGAAAAAGTTAACAGTCTTTTGAAGGTCAATTCAACCTTGGAAAATTAGTCTGGAGAACATAGCTCTAAACAAAATTTCCAGTAGCAGAGAGCAGCACTGTCATGAGGCCCTGTCTGGAAGAAATCTTTGTACACTGACAACTGATGTTCATATTAAAAAAGAAAACACACACACAAAAAAAACCAAAAGAAAACCCAAAGCAAACAACAAACCACACGACATTTATTTTGATACTTTAAACAGAAAGAAAGCTGACTTTGCTTCAGAGTGTATTTGAGGACTTCAAAGGTAAGACTGAAATTCCATTAGACCACTATTATATGCTTTTGAACACTTTAAAGGCAAATACTTCTTCCACAAATAAAAGCATGCTGCTGTGAACCCAGATATTCCTTCTTTCCTTTTCCCTCTGCCTTTCCTTGCACATTTGCACATTCAGCTGTCCTTTATGTTGCTCTTAGACTTCGAGCTAATCTTCTGATTTTAAATGTTGTTGCTGCAGAAAGAAAAAGCTGAGAACATTAGGAATTAAAGACACTACATCTGTCTGGACACCAAATGGCCAGTAGTGCCTGGGCACGATGTCAGAGAAAGTAAAAGTTTTTTTCAACGATTCAAAGGAAAAAAGCTGGACCTATGCAGGAGTTATATATGTATGTCTAACTAATCATATCTATGTCTGTGCTCATCTAGGGTGGAAAGGTCTTCTGCTGTGAAAAAGGCTTTCGTGTTGCCTTTGATGTCCTATTTGCAAAGTGTCAGGACTGCTCGACCTTGGTGCTGCTGGCAGAGGCCATGTTCCCCATCAAGCCTGCACTGCAGAGCTTGCAGCAGGGAAAGCAAGGCAGAATAGTGGTGATGTGGTGAGAAAATATCCTCCTTGGATGTGGGAGAGGTCTCCAAGGGGAGGAGGCAAGCACACAGGATGAGAAACTAGTGTCCCTAGGCCTGCAAAGATGGCAGCGGTTCTGTCCCTCCAGCCCAGTGGGTTGTTTCTAGCTGGGATGTGAGCAAATCTAGGCCTGAATGCTTCCTAATGGCCACAACCCAGTGTAAGATTTTGCTGTGAAAGACCTTGTTCCCCCTCTCTGAGGTGTGAGAACAGAAACATGTCAGGAGTGATTCTTTGTCTCTTTGAGTTTAATGTGAGGTGCCATAGCTGAATCAAACGCTTCAGAATCTCTCTCACAATAACACAAATTACAAATGCCTGCCCCTCCAATCTTGTCTTCCCCTCCTGTGTCTTCTGGATGAGTCTGCTTTGTCCTTTCAATGCAGAAAGGATGAAATCCATGCTACCTGATTTTGTTCCCTTTGGACTTGAATTTTCATTCCAGTTGTCCTGTTTGCAGAAAAAATGACAAGCAATAACTTCCTTAGGACAATTTACTTTTCCTACCAGTTTTTGGCTTATGTTGTAAGAAATTATTGATTGGACCTTAGTTATGGAATATGTGGGACAAACACCTATTAAGGAAGAAATTGTCTGGTTTCCTTTGAATTTGATTGCCTTTGTGCAGGAACAAGTGTTTTGAGAGATAATGATCCTGAGCGGGTTTTGCGTCCACCAGATATGGAACTTTGACACTTATGTTTACCTATGGGAAAGCTACGAAGAGCCAAGGCTATATTACAGAGACATGGGTGAATGAAAAGCAAAGCAAAGCTGTAGAAACAGAACGATATGCACCAATCATGCTAGTGTGTTACTGCCCAAAGGAAGAGTGTGTGCATATATCAAACTGCGCACACACAAAGGTTGTAGAAATAGCTTGCATCAGCATGCCGTGGCCTCTGAGGAGGCAAAGAAAAAACTTCTTAGACCTCCCTGTTAGACAGGCTATGAAATACTGGGTGGAAAGACATCATCAGTAGCCAAACTGAAGTCACGGGTTTAGCCTTAGAAGATGGTTCTGCAAGCTCTCACTGTTTCAGGAAATCCCGTTGAAATCATTGTGATCACTGCCATGAATCTTTATTTACAGAACTAGCCATTCTGTTACAGCGCAGGAAATTCTTTATAGTTTGTGTTTATTGAAACTGCTATGATGTATATAAATGGAACTAAAAGCCCACGAGTCACTGTTATGGATAGAACAGATCCAACTATTCATTATGAATTACATTTGTCATAACCTTTGCTTTTGTGTTGAATAACAAACTACCAAAATCCCAGGAGTGAAACAAATTTAATGCCCTTCCTCACCCAATGATCCTTCCTATAGCTTATTTTAAGGCTAGTTATTAAACTCTAAGCAAGCACTTGACTGCTATTTTTGGAATGAGAGAGCAGGCTGTAAGGAGTTATCGCTGTGAGCAAAGGTTCTCTGATCTGGCCTCTGACTATTTTTCAAGCTTAGCAAGACATACACCAGTGGGCACACTGTCAAATGTCCTCTTCTAACCCAGCTGGAAGTGAGAATGAGACTCTTGACAATTTCAAAGCAGCCCATCATTGCATAAAGGACGGAAGGTAAGGTGCTGCTCAGGAGCACTATTCCAGGTTCGAGTCCTACACCCATGCTGTTTTACAAAAGGCTTTTCCAAACAAGCAGGGATAGCAGCCAGCAGTGAAAGAAATGGAAGGATTTTGGTAAAATATCTCCTGCTAAAGATTATAAAAGAAACGGGCTAAAACTGTTTCTGGGGGATTCATTCCCAAAGTTTACCGCTTTGGATCTTTGATCGCCTGAAAGTAAAAGTAAAAATGGATGTACTAGCTCTAACATAACTCTCACTGCATTACAATAGTTTTTAAAGCTACAAGAACAGTGTGAAGTGTCTTACATGATAGAAAAAATAATACTTATAGTGGAAGAATTAATAAAACAGATACACATTCTTAAGCTATTGGAAATCAATAAATACATTAATTATTAAATCTGCAAAGCCCATCAATCTTATAGGAAGGTGTAGTCTTATGTTCAAATGCAACATTGCCCACACTGATTAGCTAGTTAAGTCCAGACCTTTTGAACACTGTACTACAGTAAGATTTACTTGACGAAAGGGCACGGTTAATTTCTTATCACTGGCAGCTTTCTGTTGCAAGAAAATCTATTTTTCTGCCTAAGGACTATAGCTGATATACCAAAGACTTTATATTTTTAAGCATACTTCTTTGAGCATTGACATTAATGCTCTGGCACATTCCTGTAAAAATTCAGGAACCGGTCATAAGTTTAAATGAAATACTTTTCCTCTTGAAATGCAAGTTTCTCCAGAAGAAAACCAGTCTATGGTAAAATGTCAATTTTCATTGAATTTGCTTTGGGAAATCAATCTACCTATTGGTCTCAGAAAGTAAAAATACATTAGCAATAATGATATGACATTTTTCAAATCTATAGCAAGGAATAATTTAAAAGAGAATTAATAGATTATTATAAATTTATATTCTGCTTTTGCTATAAAAGCCTATTGATGAAAATCTTTCATGCAGAATCAAGTAAAGTTTCTTTAAGATACAAAGTTCAGATGCCCCTGAATAGTTGTAAAATTACAAATTGTGTGGAATGTATTTCCACCTTCTGCCAAACACTAATCTGAGGCTCAGGCTGGTGCACTCATCTCCTGTGCACACTCTTAAGCCTGATATCACAAATCTACCTGCCTGCTGGCCAGCCCAAAATCCACAAAACCTGCTGAAGGGAGAGGCTGCTTCATACCAACGGGCACTGCAGCCGTGCTTGGAAAAGACACCTCAAAGCAAGGCTCTCCCAGGTACCTTCTCACCTCACTGCAGGGTTCCTTTCAATTTATTCTCATTGGCAGTTGCTATCACAGGGTTTTTCTGCTGTTGTAATACACTGCTCTCACCACACAAATTGAGTAATGGCTGTTCAGGCAATAAAAAGATGTACAATCTCCTTAAACTTTGACATTATTTATTTCTAGCAGGTGTCTTAAAAATAGTAAGCTCATGACTATGCAGAAAAAAATAAGACTTAAACTTTACTGATCACTAAAGGGAAGTAAGCAGCCTCAATCAGGGAGTTGCCAGCAATCATGAGAAAGGCAGAGTGATGCAGTGAGGGAGTACTCCAAATTCTCTGATTCTTGTTCCCTCTTCCCTGTCCCTTGGTAACAAAGGATGGTGCCTCTTGATTGTCCACTGATAGTTGGCTCCACTTGCACTGACTTTTTGAATGCAGTCATCCATTGTCATCCAGCACAGCAGAGGTGGCAAACACAGAGTCACATTGGTGCGTACCACTAATGGCCTCGTCTGCTAATTGTGATATTTGTCGGGTATCTCTAGTGAGCTGAATGTAGAGGACCCAAGCTCATAATCAGATTTTGGATAAAAAAAAGCATGAGACTTAATGTGCCACTGAGACACTAAATGTAGCTGTCTAGATGTGGTTGCCTACATTTGAGTGAGATGTCTAAGCTCTCATTACAGTCAGTTGAAATTTGGGGTGTGATTTACCTGCCTATGCTCCAGCTGCTTGGGATGCTGCCCATTGTACCCACCTGGCTCTTGATGCCAGTTAAAGAGGTGTGGGTCTCCCAAAGGGCTTTTCATGTATAGGTAGAAACCTCATGAAAACACCACTGTGTACGTACTCAAATTTAGGTTTCTCAGTTCAGAGTGTAACGTCCTTGCCAGCAGTCTTGGTGACAGTGACATACATAATAGATGCAGAGTAAAACATTTCCCTTCAGCTGGAATTCATGCATAGTTACTTGGCCTGCTTAACCAAACATACATACAGTCTTACAGTCAAGTAGTATTCTCAAATTCATTGTTTTCTTTGACACTTTCTTCTAATTAACCCTCTCCAATGAAGCTGTTGAGAACCCAGCTCTCTGAAGTGATAACAAACAACTGCCTGCACAGCTGATGCGTACCATGAAGATCTCTGATTGTCTCTTTCTAGGACATTCGGTTTCTAGTCCTGTGAGGCCTTTCAATATTATTCTGAGAAATGTTATTCTGTTTACATACTTGAGTTGCAGTTCTACTGTTTAATATAATGTGACATATTTCAAGGAACTGTCATGCAAAAAAATCCAATATGTAAAAAATAGGTTTTATGTCCTCAGCTCGAGAGTTTATATCACCCTCTAGTCTTTTTATTTTATTAAATCTTAATTATAGAAACTTTGGATATCCAATCATTGATCAAAATAGGAACGGTCACATTTGCAGGCACGCACTAAGCTCTTGATTACCAGAACCTTGGATACCTTTGTTGACTCAGACAAGGTGACCACTTTCATCTGAGCTGATGATTTGGGTAGTTTTCAGCCATAGTTTAATCATACCTAGTCACAGAGTGCTAAAATTGCCATTAAGGTAGGTCCAGACAAGCTGAATCATCAGAATTTACCAAAAATTTGGTCTATGTCTTTCCACTCCTCTCTCCACTGACTCGAAAAAGTACAGTAAGCTTTGTATAGTGTTTCCCAGTCAGAGGATAAAAAGGTCTTTCTTTTGGGTGATGATAAACACCCTAAGGTTCATAGGGTGAAATTGTGCAAGGGGACTGGGCCAACTTTGAGAACAATTGAAGACAGTCTGATTACTTCCTTGGCAAAATTATCAGCACACTGTGTTAATGGTACTGAGAAGCTGATGAAAAGAGCTCTCATCTAGACAAATTACTTTGTGCCCCACCTTGTTTAGTCTGTTTGTCACTGCTCTGTCTGGCAATGCCCATCGGTATGGTACAGATAGGTCTAGATGCAATAGTACATCGTCTTCTGCTGATAAATAAAAATAAGGCTTCTGCAGTTATACAGGCCGTACTCTCAAATATGGCTGTTGCATGTGTCATTTCTGAGATGCAAATATCATGTGTTCTTCCCCAGCTGAACAGATTATTTCTCACTTTATTAAACAGCTTCCCTCTGTAACACAGGAAAACAGTCTGGAAACATTGTTTTGCTGCAATAGTATTAGTCTTATTTGTGGTTTTGATTTTATTAGGAGGCTTATATTTTCATCTTAATTTTGAGTTTAATAAAGTTTTATTTTATTTCCACTGGTGTCCTAAGGAGGAATTTGGCCTGACATTTTTAACCTCAGGGTTAATTCACATACTTTGCTTTCAGCTGGGAAACGTGCAGCTCTTGATTACTCTAAGGCTTCTCAAGATTGACCAGTCTATGAAGACATTTAGGCCTTCAGCCTTGCACTGAACAACAATTTGGGGGATGACTAGTATTGCTTAAACCTATGACCCAGGCGTTTAGGCATTTGCTTCCTGTTGACTGCAAGGCTGCAAGGCAGCTATGAACCTTCTATCCATCTGGGCTAAGGGAAGGGACATTCCACAGCTTTTCTGAGGACATAGGACCAGAGCCAAACTGGAAACAAAAGGATACTAGAGTCATTAATGATGGCTTAAAGCGTTGATTAGTAATAACAGCTTTTACATATTAGAAATTGTGAAATAGTACCAAGACGGGAACATGTCTAAAAAACATTAAAAACTATTTAGGAGAAATATAATAGTTGCTTACGCTAGAAGCTTGTTTTGTGTTGTTACCTTTGATGCTATGGGGTTGTGGTATTTGTGATGGGACTGCAATAACTCCTAGAGGACGCATTTTGCTACTCCTTATTCTTGTTAATAAAGAGAATAGCTGCCAAGAATGGCGTCTACATTTGTGACGTTATAAAGCAGGGGCTGAAGCTCACTTCTAGGCTGGGATCAACTAGAGAAGCACTATTACATCTTCATGTAAATCATAAGCGGTCATCACCAAATGGGACTGTTTCTAGTACTGTTCTACACAGATCTGCAATTCTGTGTGATTCAGTGATCTATATAGTCAATAGACACGGTGATTCAGAAACCAGTGAAACTAAATAAAAACCATTGTCAGATCAGTTGGACCGCTCCTGAGCTTCACACAACTTGGTGAGTTGGGCCTATCAGAATAGTGTATTTCAGTACGGTCAAATGCAAGGTCATACACATAGGAACCAATAATGCAGGCAAGAAACAGAATTCCTAAGAGGGATTCATCTTACCTGACTTCAAATGCCATAAATGCATCTGTTAGCATCTCAGCTGGTCATGGTAGATCCAGACTATAGTCAGTAGATAGAAAGAGCCACCTCTAGAGTGCAATTCACCAAGCCTAAACTAGCTGTTTGAATTCTACCAATTACTCCTAAGAGTGTTTATTGGCTTTCACTGATTATAAAGGAAGGCCAGATGCCTAGAATTAGCCTGCCACATGTAGATTCTCCCTACAGATGCTTCAGGAAATCAATGTTCTCTTTGCTGTTGATCACAGTAATCGGACATGCAACAGCACAGACAAGAGTAGGCTCACAGCAGCTTTAAATATTGATAATTTATAGATGCTGTAAGAACCTAATCCCTTTGGTAATTATTTATCATTAGTAGTAGTATTAATATTGGTAAAAATTGTTTTAAGCTTAGTGTGGAAGCTCCTCAAATAAGTTGTTTTGTTTGCCTTTTTGTAGGCTCACTAAGTTAGACTTTTGAGTCATGTACAGCTTAGGAGAAGGTTGGGGCTTTACTGACATGAGAGCAAATATGAATCTGCAACTGTGGGACGCAGCAAGCTAGAAGATGTGATAACGTGTATGTGAATGGGATCTCAGCTGAGTGTTCAGCCTGTTCTTAGTCTGCAGCAGGGAATTAGGAGTTTGGGAAGCAATTGTCACCATCCACTTGTAAAGTGCTACCAAATGTCTCTTCCTCTCAGTCCTTAGAGAGGTGCGCATCTCAGACACCTCAGGTTTTGATATGAAGGTTGTGAGTCAGCAATGGTAGCCACTCCTGCATTACAGAGTATGCTACTGGTTTCAGAAATGCCGTGCTGGTTTATATAAGCTCTTTCATAGAAAGAATATCAGTAACATGCTGTTAAACCATGGAATGGAAATAATTTTGGCTGACTAATAAAATCCTGACAAGTTCAAGAACCTGTTCCTTTTCAGTCCTGGTATTGTACCCAGGGTAGGTTTCTTTTAGCAGGTAACCCAGCAGGAGCATCTCAGAAAATATCCGATGCAATAGTGCGAGTATTGAGAATATAAATGGCTCGGTCAAGTGGCTTCCCTATTGTTTTCTTGCTCGTGGCTTTTCTGGCTCAGCTGACAATGCAAATGTTATTGACATTGTTTGTGCATTATCATTCCTCAACAGGTCGTTTTCTCTAATTTTTCAAGATTTTGTAGCAGTTAAGTTATCAGTTTATTCTTGGCAGAATTCCCATTAAGTTATATGTATGTAGCATCTGAATAATGACTAAAGGATTGGGCATGCATATAAGAAAGCTGATGAATTTCTGCTTGTGGCAATGACACGCTGTTCTTTTATCCTCAGCCACACAGCATTAGATGGTGCCTTTACAAAATGGCCTTGTCTTTGTCAAGCAGGAGATAATCTGGAACCTCTTTTTACAGCCATCTGCTCTTTGCTGAAGCCTTGTGAGGTGCCCGGGTGTCCTTGTTCTGGCTTTCCTTACAATGCTCTGAATTCCTCTCGCATCTTTAGTGCTCAAAGAGAAACACATGGTGCTACATGGTGTACATTTGTCTGCCAGATACAGCCCTATTTCTCAGGTACTCTTTCTGCTCCTGCCTCTGATGTTTCTGTTTGTTTTCCGCAATATAAGAAGAGAGACATCTACAGGGTTATGAACTGATAGAACATTTAGTCAATACACATACCTGCTCTACCTCAGATGTATAGGACTGTTTCTTCTGGAAATAATTAGGTCCTCCACACATTGGAGAAGCTGTTTGCAGATCCTGGTAATCAGAATTAGATCAATTCAATTAATGCCCAAAGAAAATTGCTGATATGTCTCTTGTATTATCACTTGGAAGGCCAAAAAGAAGTTCCCACTGCTGTAATACCTTGCTGTGTTAATGTGGGTGACGGGAAATGTTTTTTTCCCATTGCCTAATTGAATGCCAGCACTGTTAAGAACTGATAGCAGCTGCTGCCAGAAGAAGCCGTTTGTAGAGCACAATAGCAAGTTTTATCAAGCCTGCAAAATCAGAAGCTATTCTGTGTAACAAGACTCTTGAAAAAGCATATCAACAATGATACGAAAACCAGACCAGCATTATGGCAGGTAGGAGGCCTCTCTAACGGGTAGCAATTGTAGGAAATTGTATGGCAGTGGACCAAGTGAAAAATACAAACTCTATGACTTGGTCTTTGGGCTGCATAGCAGCATCCATGTTTTGCACCCCTGGAACAGCCTGAGTGTTAGTAATATGGAAAATCTGACTCGTGGCTGCCTGAGGTCCCAAAGCAAGGTCTGGAATGAAGCCTCTATTTACTTAAGGATATATTTCTTGGCAGAATTAGAGGGATATTACCACAAATTCTCTGCTTTTAAGCTAATTTCTACAGCAACAATAGAAAGTTTTAGGTCTGAGATCATATAGAACTTTTTTTTAAGGAAAAGCAAATTAAATTCCATTTTAAAATTAATACCTATTAAATATTCACAGAGTTATACCTTCTGGAAGAAGATTTAAAAGCACTTGCTGGGAAAACTTTTATTAGTTTAGAGAACTTGTAACAATTCAGTGCTAGATCACACATCTGTAAGCAGCGCAGATTGTATTTACAGTATGGGAAACTCTGCTGTGGAAAGCAGCAGTCTGGAAAAAGACTTTAGCTGACTAAGAAACAGGCAGTGTGATGTTATGGCTGTGGGAGTTAACATGTGTAGGGAAGGTATGACTGAACAGGGGTACAGGTCTGGTGATGCTACTCTGCAGGGAAGCAATGAGGCATGAGGAGGCCAGGGTCCATTTGTGGCCAATAACTCCAAGGAGATGCACTTGGTCAAGGTCTCCATGAATGACCCGGAGTGTGATTTCAGCGAGGCTTTTTTTTTTTTTAAATTTTTATTCCAGTGAGAATCAATAAACTCACTCTATTTAGCGTATCCAAGAGAAATTTTAAAGACGACTTGATAACAGACTTTAAGCATTCCCGTTGGAGTGAAGTCATATCAGTTCTGTGAGACTATTGAATCCATTCTTAGCAGTGAGGATGAGAGAATATTGGAAATCAAAGGAGTAATGCAAGAGTAATCTTTGGAAAATCCTGAAAAGTCTGTATTATTGCAGGACTGTGTCAAAAAGCCTTTTCTAGCCTTACAACATGTGAATATAGCCTTCCCTCCCCTCCATTTCAATTAACAGTTTTGCTGTTCCTCTTTCTAAAGAAGGAAATTTTTGGATTCTATTTTTCAAATCCAGTAGCACTGAGTTGAAATTGAGTGATCGTTAAATTTAGACACAGGTACTTTCTGCCTTTTAGATACTGGGACTTTTATCTTGTTTTCATGAAAGCCTTACTAACGTAAAAGTACTTAGGAATAAAATCTCTGTGTAACGTATTCCATGCTGAATAAGCATGTTTGCACACAGGGTAAGTCATGAATAATTGCTCTCCATAGCTCTGTCTGCAGACATGTCTGGAGAACTTTTTACTTCAGTTTAATATTGTGAAGTTGTCTGTAAATGTAGACTTATATTTTAGGTATATATTCATATTCTGTGAAGGGTTCTTTTGTCAATGTAGAATAGCCATAGCTGTAGTTTAAAAGCATAGCGCAGGCCATCTCTTCCTGATCCTTCTTAACATTTTCAGTCTGTGCCAGGTTTCACAGTGCCAGTGCAAATGTTAGGGTCAAACTGGAGCAGTGCTGGGGAACCAGTCCCACACGGGTCTGGTTCTGACCTGCTGCTTGAGACAGGGCCCAGTTGTACTTCAGTAAAGCTGGTGAGAAATGGCTGAGCATTGAGCCGCAGCAGAGCTTTGGTTTCTAGAAATAAAAAGATAAGTCAGAGGAAAGAAGTTAATTCAAATACTTTTCTTATAGCCTTCTGACAGTACAGTGTTATTCACAAGCAGTTTGACCCACAGCATCTTTGGATTGTCATAGAAATCAGAAAGTTTTAAAGGATTTTTTTCCCCCTTATCTGCTACTTATATTTTAAGTCTTTTGACCTAATTGTATTTGCAACCATGAACATTAGAATTTGTTCTTAATAAAGCAGAGCATAAAGGAATGGAGAACTTAAGGAAAACTTTAACACTGATAATAAAAATCCTAAGTCATCAATACTGAAACAAGATCAAGGCAAGCCTCAGTACTTCCCATTCTGTTCTGTCTTACGAAGTACTATGCCATCAATCTAACTCAGCATTTATTGTAACCTGTACAATCACTTAAAGATGAACAGGGAAGGTGTTTTGATTCCAATGGCATTATACAAACAAATTAGTAGGAGCTTGTGATGTTCACAAAAGCAGGATTTCCTGACAAGGTTTTTATATGAAAAGCTAACACAGCTCCTTCCATCCCAGTGCTAGAAGGCAGAATGACTTCCTCATTAATCAGCCTTCTCTTCAGCTTAATAATACTTAGCAGTCACATAATGTTTTGCATCCCCCAAGCACTGTACCAAAATTAAGGATCCTATTTAGTAGTTAGGCATGTAACTACCTGCAAAGGGAGTGCTGATAGCAATCATAAGTACAAGTCTTTTCAAGTTTAAAAAAAAAAGGGGGAGGGGGGAGGAGAAAAAAAGAGAAAGAAAAACTAGATGCTTAAAATAGTGCCGACAATTTTAGAGAACTCTTACTTTTTCCTCTTTTACAGTGATTAGATACCATGTTGATAAATGCCTTGGTGCCTCTGAATTAAAACAGACCATCAGTATGTGGTAAGTTTGCCTGAGTTCCTAGGAATACTGCATCTGAAAAAGCAACAGGGCAATAGTTTTTATGCAGTCGTTTCTCTTACGCTTGTCTGGGTCATTTGGTGACTTTTCCTGTGTCTATATTATTAAGTAATGTGGACAAATAACATCTATAGAAATAGCAGTTGATATTTAAGGCCTGACACTGGCAATATGCACATTTCAAAGGTTTTATATTAAGAATAAACTGGTCCCATAACCTGAGTGCCCTTTACAGCTGGAGTGCATTAAGTACAATTCCAGGAGCACATCTTCCAGTTTAGTTTCATCCAGAAGGAATCCAGGTCATGCACTCTGAGACCACTCTGTGGTGAAAATCAAAGCACAGCAAATAGGGATAATAGGAAATTTGCTTTAAAATCTCACTCTTGCTCTAAACTGAAAGACTAACGTAGGCACCCCTCTGGGACTCGGGTGGAACGTACTGTCTGTAACCCAACAGAAGATCCTGTACTGGCATATGCTGAGTAGACCGTATATAATTTTGAAGCACTGGCTGGCTTGTTTTCAGGGGAAAAGGAATATTCGTCTTTCATTACATTTTTTTTAAGCGGCAGCTAGAAATAGAGGTGGGAAAGCTAGAGTGAAAGACATTGATTTAATAGTGTTTAAGCATATACAGTTCCTAGAGCTCACATTATTTAGTTCTTTCCTGAATCTGAGTCCCTGAAATTTGATGCTTGAAAAGACTGGGGTATCTATAATAATGTTTTCCTGTGGTAGTCCTCAAATACCAATTCCCACTGTGAATTTGGCCATATGTTGCCATATGGATACCAACATGGAGCCTGCTAGGCCTGTGTGCTGTCTGCAGCAGTGTTAAGCTTTCCCCAGAGTCAGGCAGAGGCACCCACCGCAGTAGACGGCTGTGTAACAGTCTGCCCCCAGCATGAGGTCTTCAGTCCTAATTTAAGTGAGAAAGAGATCAGATTTTAAACTAAAACATGATTAACACCTATTCCAGAGTGCTAACAATAGCAGTTCTAACTTTGGGTACAAGCCAGATTTGAATGGTGTGTTTAAGGCGCATCTCTAGCGGGAGTCACCAGGGGTCATTAGACTCTGTAGACATCCATCTAGACAAGGGTTGTTGGTCATTGACCAGCACATCATGAGAACTGTCCAAACATACCCAGAAATGTGCATGTGAGAGGCAGCCTGCAAAAAGAATGTGTAATTATTGACGATAAATATAGGCAGCCACCAAAAAGAGAGAAGGGTAATGTTATTCTGTGATAAAGTCACCTTGAGTGATAGGAGGCTGGAAATCTCACAAGCTGTTCTTAAGGAAGAAGTTTCTTTCTCATTGTTTTGTTTAAAAGCTGGTAAATATCCTGAGGCAGGGGACTTCCATCCTTTCCAAATTTTTAGATGTGTTCACAGTTTATAAGCCTGTAACTTTACATGGTCTCATCCATGCAAATGTTCAATCCCTTTTTGAGTCATGCTGAGCTCCTGGCTGCGTCGCTGCCTCATGAGAAGATGTTCTATAGGCCAAGCAGGAAAAACACATTTCCTTTTACTGGTTTTACATCTGCTGCCTTTCTGTTTCCCCAGATGTCCCCCTGTTACGACAAAGTAATGGAGAAAGTACACAGGAGTGTTCAATTTACCACCTGACTGCTCCTCATTAGTTTGCATGTGTCTATTTTTCACCTTCTTATTTATCTTCTCTTTATCTTACAGTGAAATAAGTCACATTTATTTTTCATTTTTTTTTCTCAATTCCTGAAAGTAATTTTCTCTGGAACCACTTTTTCTCTGTTGTGTCATTTTTGCTGCAGGATAACCAGAACTCAGCACATGACTTCAGGTAAGGGACTTGTCTCCACACATCCTTACAGGCCACCATGATATAATCAAACATAAACTCCTAATCCCAGCATAGGTCTCCTGGCAACTTGCATCTTCCTCTTAGGGTGCTCTGTCAGTGTTATCACTAACCTTAGTATCTTCTTTCCTTCACACAGCCCCAGTCCTGCAACTGGCTTCTTCCACCATACCCTCTTCACCTGCTGCCTTGTTTCTCCTGTGGCTTTAATTAACCTCCTTGGTGCTCTCTGACTATTTGCCCAGGTATGTTTTTTAGAAAGGATGAACTGCAGGAGAGTTTTCCCTATCTCCACACTACCACATATATCCTGTTACCTTCACCAGCTCTTAGCTGTAGGATCACTCCACTGGTTTTAGTCCCAGTATGCATATCCAGTATGTACTCTTCTTCCCTGTCTGCTCAGTTTCCTCCCCAAGCCACACTTGAATATCCTTCTGCTTGTTTCCTCTTTGTGTTGCTTTTGCTGTTCTGTATTAAAAAAAACCCAAACAAACAAACCCACCCTGCTTCTCCCTTTGTATAACCTGGGTTCCTGAAAGACAGTCACAGAGAGGACAAGATACCTCTCGAGCTCAGTGCCCATCCCTTTGTGGTACTGAATATGCTCAGCTGCTCTGTGGTTATGGCACTGACATCTCTGGTGCCCTGTGGCTGGTGACAGGCATGAACTTTGCTGTGTAGGGAGAGGATATAGGGTTCAGACAGCATCAGGAACTGAAATAGGTACAAGAACATGTTTTTAGTGCGTGTGAAACAATTTTCAAAAGTTCCTTTTGGTTGAATTTTCATTGAGATGTACGCTCTTGCTCCACAGAATAGCTTTACTGCTGGTCAAAGGAAATGTCACTATGATTTTTTAACACGGATCAAATCAAGTATTATCTACCCCAGTTTCAGCCCTGATGCAGCCTGAACTGTTTCTGAAAGAGAGAGCAGACCAAGATCCTTTATTAATAATAAAAAGAGGGACTTACAGTGAAAGATGTCAGCCAACCTAGATAGAGGAAAATGTAAAGCACAGCCATAGTATGAAAACTGTAATTTAGAAGTTGAAATGGAACAAAATTTACAAATCCAAGTAAAATGCTTTTACATTTGCAGAGAAACATTTATTGAATGCAATTACTCAAATTCAGTGAAATTATTCAGTTACTCTTCATGAAGCACTTTAACATCACTTGAATTAAACTGAGAGATTTAAAGACTGCCTTTTGATACTTGTTTGTTAAAATCAATATGTTCCTGAGGCAAGTTTAGGTTCTGTAGGAGCCAACTCTTCCAGTGGAAAAAAAAATTCTATTAAAACCAGAACAAAATGACAACCACCTCATCTGTTCTTTGTTTTTTTTTTCTTATGATAAAAGCTGACAAAGATACCAACTCCTTGTTCTAAATTTTGTGATACTGTCCAAGTTGGTCATAAGCCTTTGTGCAAGGATAGGCTATTTCAAAAGCTTCAGTTTTTACATAATGAACAATGTAGATGGTTCCCCTCTGGCTATATCATTAATATATTTGAGGAAATAGCAAACGTGAGTATGTAAAATGGGTTATGAGAACCAACAGACTGTGTTCGTTGCAGTCCTGTTCCTCAGAGACAGTGTACTTCTGCTGTAACATAAAAGGTCGATGTTTTTCAGGTGAAAGGATGAATAATAAAACTCTGTGTAGTAAGAAACAGCTTGTGTTCTTAGGATTGCCTGGCACTTTCCATATACAATGTTTGTGTTAATGTTTTATATTCAGGGCTCATTGCTCTGCATAGAATGGTTCATAGAATCATTAAGGTTGGAAGAGACCTCAAGGATCATCCAGTCCAACCATCCCCCCCCCATCTATTAACCACTAAACTATGTCCTTCAGTACCGCGTCTAACCTTTCCTTAAACACCCGCAGGGATGGTGACTCCACCACCTCCCTGGGCAACCTGTTCCAATGCCTGACCACCCTTTCCGAGAAGAAATTCAGTAAATATCCATTGGGTGTTCTTGAGTAGGAGGTGGAAAGGAGTTTGCTCAGGTTGAATGTTGATATTAATTTCACCTAATTTTACATATCTATACTCTAGAGTTTTGTATGTGAGAAAATCCTCCTAGGACACCTTTATAATGAGCGCTTGGACTATTTTAGTAGTCTGTCTTAGAAATGCCTATCTATTTCTCTCCAACATCTTCGATGTTCAGTGGCTGCAAGCTTAGATAAAGACATTCACATGTAGTTAGATAAATGCTCTCTTGGTATTCTTCCCCTTTAGAGGCCCTAGTGTCCCATAATTTCACACACAGACTTGAAATTTGGATTGAAGGGGTTTGGCCTCCAAACCAGATGTGCCATTTGTCAGTGTTGAAAACCTGCCCAGTTACAAGCCTTTTGGGAAAAATGCAATTTACATATGCTGAGACTTGCTATAGCTTCACAAGTGAGACTTCTGAAAAGTCCTACTCTGTGTACAGTCCTATAATGAGTGTTATTCAACCAGGATTTCTCTTTCTATCTCCAGTCTTTGTTGTTACAGACCTGGTCCTTCCTGAGTCCTTGTGTGGAGAGTCTCTTAAAGCTCTCCAAACTGATTCCTGACAAGTGGTAAAGAATCATAGAACCATAGAATCTTTAAGGTTGGAAAAGACCTCTAGGATCATCAAGTCCAACTGTCAACCCAACACCACATCTACTAAACCATGTCCCAAAGTGCAATGTCTACATACTTTTTGAACATCTCCAGGGACAGTGACTCCACCACCTCCCTGGGCAGCCTGTTCCAATGCCTGACCACTCATTGAGTGAAGAAATTTTTCCTAATACCCAATCTAAATCTCTCCTGGAGAAATTTGAGGCCATTTCCTCCTGTCCTGTCACCTGTTACTCGGGAGAAGAGACGAACACCCACCTCACCACAACCTCCTTTCAGGTAGTTTTGGAGAGCAATAAGGTCTCCCCTCAGCCTCCTCTTCTCCAGACTAAACAAGCCCAGTTTCCTCAGCTGTTCCTTGTAAGGCTTGTGCTCCAGCCCCTTCACCAGCTTTGTTGCCCTTCTGTGGACACGCTCCAGCACCTCAATGTCCTCCTTATTATGAGGGGCCCAAAACTAAACCCAGCACTTGAGGTGCGGCCTCACCAGGGCTGAGTACAGGGGAACGATCACCTCCCTGCTCTTGCTGGCCACACTATTACTGATAGAAGCCAGGATGCCGTTGGCCTTCTTGGCCACCTGGGCACACTGCTGGCTCATGTTCAGCCGAAGAAGTTATTTCACTGAAATCAGAAGAGAGTGAGGTGTGGTTAGGAAGTGCATACCAGCGCAAGCAGCCTTTAGGTTAGCAGTGGGATGGAGAAAGAAAGGAAGGTCTGAACTGACAAAGTGAAACCATTGAGCAGAAGGTGGTAGGCTGGGAAAAGAGGCTTTCCAAGAGGCCATCATACAGCCAGAGAATTAGGGCCGATGAAGCAAGAGGAGGGATCAGGGCGAGAAGTGTGCTGCCAGCGATGGTCTGTGCTGCCCTCAGTTACACCAAGTCCTCCAGTGGGGAAGGCTGCAGCGGCAGCGCTGCAGGCCTGCCGGCCCCTGGCAGGACAGATGGGACATGCCTCCTGAATTCATTTGTTTCCTGTTATAATGTTTTTTGAAGAGTAAAGGCTTTTCTTTTCCCCTCCCTTTTAGGACATGAAAATCAATTGCACAGAAATAAGAAAATTACATCATTAACTTGTATCAATAAACGTATGGCCTTTAAATTTATGATCAGAGTATATTTTTCCTATTTCATTAATTGTCTCATCTGTGTTTGCACCATTATGGTTGACTATCGGGATTATCACAGCCTAGTGTACTACTGCTTTAAAGCACAGAGTTAGTATCTGCTGTTACCAGTAGTTCTTTACTGGCACAAAAAATTCATAAAATTTGAAAATGATGGTATTTGTCACACAGAGATGTATGGAGCTAGATCTTTACCGTTGAATCTTCCAAAGATTCTTGGGAAGTTTATCATATTTTTTTTTCATAATTTTAAGAAGTCATCTAGTTGAATATAGAGATCTGCAAATGTGGAAAGAACCACCAAGTGGTACATCTGACAGGCTCTTACCTTGTGCCAAGAACATTGTGAACAGCGCTGCTGAATGCTTGGAGCCTTAAGGCTGGGCTGCAGTCTTAACCACATCTCTGTCCATAGATGTTCTTCTTGGAGAACTTGGGACTCTGTGGACCTCTGAATGCAGAGTGGGATGCATGTCTGCGTTCCTTCCCGCTAACATGTAAAAGGCTTTATGGAACTGCTACGCCTGCATTTGGCACGTGCTCCTGGTGCCATATGTTTAGGCTTTGTTTCTTGTTTCTTTTTTTCGTTTTCCTGTACATTCTGTGTTCAAGTGTGTGTGGAAACAAACAAACAACCCAAAATGTAAAAAGGACTAGGACAACGAACGAGCCCCTGAGGAGCACAGGGCCTGACAAAGGCAGCAGCCTGATGAACGCCTCAAGGACTCCGTTTTGCATTCTGCTCTCATCCCCTGTATCCTAAGGAGACTAGCTGCGAAGGATCCTGGGAAGATGCACCCTGTTTGTGAATGAATAGCAGCTCTTTTCCATTTACAGTCGCTTCGGTTCATTTCCCTACATAAGCACAAAAATAACCACTTTGAATCTTTAGTGAAGGGAGGGGGAGGGAAAAGAGCTCCCAGAATTAACGCAGGGAAAGAAAGCCAGGTGCCATCTTTGCATTATACCCAAATAAGATGCAGCTGTTTAAATGTAAATATTAAACAAGAGAGAAGAATGCCTTAATTAGCCCTCAGAAGGAGACAGGAAAGCTGTAAGAATGCACCTGACACTAAGCAGTGTGAGATAAACTCATTCCAGCTGTCATTGAACTGACTGTTTGAAGGCAGAGCAATGCTATTTTGTGCAAACAATGTAAAATGCTTAGGGAACTGCAATTAGCATCAACATGCATAGTGTAAGTGAATGCAGCCTGCTGGTGTTTACTTGGCTTTGAATTGCTAGGGTTTGGAGTAAAAAAAATAAAATCAGCTATGCATTACACACTGGAGATTTTATTCCAGGCTTTTATGCATTACTGAGAAAAAGACACAGGAGAGTGAAAAGATGAGAAGCCATCAATCTGACTTCAAAAGAAGATATGATGCTCAAAGGTCAGTCTGAGTTTTCTCCTTCCTACTTGAGCAATAAAATGTGCAGATTGAGACTATGGGAGAAATTTTCATACAAGGTGTCCATCACATAAATAAACCTGAAATGTCCCATGCAGCCTGTCAGAGTAATGCATCTTTCCAGGTGGGAAAAGCCTAGATCTGATTACAAATAAAAAGACAAAAAAAAATGCACAAAGTGCAGAATCAATTTTATTTAATAGAATCAAAATCTCTAGCTTATGTCTTTATATATAAAGTAATACATGTAAATTAGCAATATATATTACTGATTGTATGTCAGTGAGTACAAGAAACTGAGATAAATAGAAATATTGCTCTACCAATATATTCCTGTTATGGAACATAGTTTACTCTCAGTAACCTTGACTATAAGCCAAAATTTTGTGTTTTCTATACTCAGGGGAGTTCACCTCAATACTGAAGGTTTTTTTACCTAATCTCTCACCAGACTTGCTTTATTAAAGCTGACATTTCATGCAATGAGATGAAGCTGTACACAAAAGGCCTTTGTTAATTTTTGCCAAATCTTCTGTAAATAAACATTGCTTAAGGAAAAGTAAAACCCCAAAGGGATGGAGTCTACAAGTTGGAGATCAGCTAGTTATAAAAAAAATTTAAATAAATCTAAAGTCAATTTGAAAGGCGAAAAAAGCAAGCATGTAAATGGCCCTTTTCCAGTATAGTTTAAATCACTCATATAGCCCATTTTGATTCAAAGCAGGTATATGCCTGATGTTTTGATCCATTGGGCAAGACTGAAGCCAAATCTTTTGAAGTTAGAGTCTTAGGGCTGCAGAAGAGGAACTAATAAACGTGAGACATCAGTATTGGCAGGATTAGCCCGTTTTTGCTTGCTCAGGATAACGCGTACAATGCAGGGTGGGTCTGTGCTAGCAATCGGAGGTGACTTTGGGACGACTTGATCCAGTGGGCACAGCGTGACACTGATCAGAAATAATGACTAAATTATACCGGGCTCCCGGCCTGTCATGCCAGCTACCTGGTTTATCCTATCTGCTCATGAGACACGCTGTTACAGCTTGCAGCAAGTGTTACAGTTGTGGTAGATTTCTTTATTTTGAAATTTGACAAGCTCTCTCATATATACCGAGATAACAAGCCCAGAATACAAAAATTCGTAGCAGCTAGTGTTCATTATCAGATACGTGCACACGGTGGGAATGACAAGGCCGGGGACTTTCACTGCGGCACCCACAATGTGGTGGGACAGCTACAGGAAACATCCGTTTGTAAACACAGCAGCAGACAGTGTGGCCCCGAATAGAGTGTGTGGTGACATTGACACTCCCGTAGCTGCTTGGTTTGCAGGCTTCTCGGACAGGCAAGTACTGCAAAACCTCTCTCCTGCTGTGGAACAGGGTGGCTCACTTGAGGGGAATGAGCAGTAACATTTATGAGACCAAATTGTTCACATATTTGTATGCGAAATGGATCCTCACCCAGCAAACTCTTCATTTTGTGTGTGTTACGTAAAAAAGCTTTGTATTAACTATTCATAATATTAACAGATCCCCACATGAGGGAGCAGTTGATAAGAGATAGGTAATGTCAATAGGCATATGCAACTGATATTCTCATAGAAGAAACTACATCTAGAAAACTGGTGGATTTGAATGTATACAATGTCTCTTGATTGGCGTGGAAAAAAAAGAGGATGCTGAGGGCAGGCAACCTTTAACCCTATACCAAATTGTATGTTAGTAGTATATAAAATACTTGCCAATACTAGAGAGAGAAAAACCACTGTCTCTAACATTGTAAACTTTCCATTAAAGGCTGAGTGTGGGTGGGGGGAATTTGGGAGCTGGTGTTTTGGATCATGTAGCTGGTTATTGGTAGAAGTAGTAATGGAAATGAGGTCTCCTGACTTCCTGCCAATATACCATACGCTGATCTCTTAGACAGCACGGACGTCAGTGCAGACAGATATTCCAGTGGAGGAAAAATGGGTTTGAACTGGAGCAAAAGACACTATTAAGAAGAAACAACTGAAGAACCAAAAAGGTAGTTAGGTGAAATAGCTATTAAGACCTTTGAAAAAAACCCAGCCACAGTGAAAGATATATTGTCCATTCAGGCTGGTAGATCTCAAAAAAAACAAACCCAAACCCCTTTCCTGATGATGCAGCAGAAAGCAAGAATCTTCCTTCTTCCTGAATTAAACCTAAGAAACTTTGCTTTTGTTTGAAAATACTAGCAATTAGGATGAATTGCTTTAAAAGTAGGTTATCTTTTCCTTGTTACCACAGATGAGTCACAATGTAGGGACTGCATTGTCTTTCTGCATATTCAGTCTTCATAAGCTAAAAGATCTATGCTTACCTATTTTTAGCCATTAAAAATGGCACTGTAGTCCTTCATTAGTTCTCTGTAATACCACCTTCAAAAGGAACACATTCACATTATTTTGTAGGAGCAATCGCACGTTTGCCAACTGCTCATGCTAGTTAGCCACAGGAGTACCCTCCAAACTTCTGTTCAGATGCTTAGCTGTCCTGTTCACCCTGAGTGTGCTTGGCCTGAATTTCTGTCAAGGAGCTCCCAGACAGATGCTTGTGGATTTTGCAGTCCAGCTAACCAGGACGTGATGCCAAATTGTCTTTTGCGCCTCTTCAGAAGCTGCAGGTTTTGTACCATTCATGTACAGTCATATACTGACTTCCAGCAGCCAGGAAAGATGCCAGCTGTGACACTGAAGACCTGACCACTCTGGAAGGATGACTTATTAGTTGCAGCCTGCACAACCATGACTGTAAAAATGATGCACTGAGTTGCATGTTGATCAGCCTACAAGGCTCAATCATACTGTTAAAAAGTGCCCAAATGCCTCTTAAGGCCAGCCAAACTATTTGGACACCCATTTTCTGGAGCCTCTCTACAGAGAGACTACTGTTAAGTCAATAACTACTTTTTTTCGCTTCTTACCAGGTTTGTCACACCTGGTAAGCATGGATGACCCAGGCCAGCCAACAGATGCTGTTGGAAGAGACCGAAAGTGGTTCCTGAGGCTGACAGACTCAAAAGACCTCTTCTAGCACAGGCTCAGCTGTCAGACCTTGGTCCTTGCCTGTAGACAAGGTGCACAGGATAGCATGTCTCTGCATACATGGTCTACCAAGAGAACAGTTAGCTCTAGCCTCTGCTGGCCTCCAGAAGCCATATGTATGTGCTCAGAGTGTTCTGTCCAGGAAGGGTCTGTTTGGGCAGACACAAAGACACCTGCCATTTCCCTGGCAGACTACAGGCTCTCTCCAGAGTTCTCCAAAGTTCATTCTCATCCAGAAACATGCCAGAAGGTGTTAAAGGAAATGTGGATGACCATGTTTGTGCAGCTGCACATTTTACCCTGCATGGACTGCCCTGCCAGGGGCAGAGCGACACACCAGACAGAAGAATCTCCAGACAGTTTAAGGTGAGTTGAACAAGGCATCAAAGCGAAGTGACTGTGATGCCAAAGAAGAGCTACCACCAGCGACAGCAGCCAGGAATATACAAGGACAGCCAGCTGGCCAAAGAACCCAGATTGTCACCTAGCACAGAGGTGACTGCAGCTTCAGAGTATGATCCACAAAGGGAGTTGGATGGACAATAGGTCCTGGAGGGAAGGATGGGAGATAAAACCGGTGAGAAGGGCAGGAAAAGGCATTCAATGGTAATGTCATATTATCTAAGGGTGTAGCATGGCTAATTTCCAAGTGGTGCTATCCACTCGCTGACAAACTTTGAATGACAGTCTTACTCTAGAAAAAGGGCTTCCTCCTAGCACAGACCAGGGACAGTGTGGCATTTCTACTGCACCTCAAGGATCCAAAAGTGTTTTGAGCAACCTGGACCTGTCCAGTGGGGGTGTTGTCATGCCGTGTTAAACTGGAAGCCAAAAGAAGCTATTTTCTATAGATCTGGATCAAAGAACGTGATAGTTATCAGAGAGTCTGTGGCAGACACAGTGCCTGTGCAGCAAAATGGTAGCAGGCAAAATCTTGCAGAAGAGATGACATCTCCAAGGATATTTCATTTGGAGTCCATGTGTGAAGAAAAATGAAGACCATCACCTGGGGTTGGGGACCAGCTCTTGAGGATGTCCTAGAGAGGAGTGTAGATGTAGCTACTGATAACAGCAGAATCTCTTCCAGAATATTCAGTAGGGTCATTACAAAATTACTACAGCTTTCCACAACATGATGCAGTCACTATTAGATTGCAGCCTGACAGCTGGGTTTATAAATCAGTTTTCCTCGGCTGCTGTATAATACACTTAGTGGCAATTACTCCTGGCTCCATAGAGTAGTTCATGCTATTATTAAGTAACACTGGACAGATTAATTGTTATTATTTACTTCCTTCTTTGATTAACTTCAGTCCTGTGCTGGCTGATGAATGGTGTAGGGGATTATTACCAATAAAATATAAAATGAAAAACAATATATTCACAATTTCTAATCCTATAGAGAAAAAACACTGATCAGTATTTAATTGCAAGATGAACACTGCAAGATTCCTACCCACCCTCTGTCTCCCAAAAAGGTGTTAGTTTTCCTAAAGAGAGATCCCAAACTTGCCTGCATTCTTTGCCTCAGTAAAGCAAATCGAACATTTTGTATGCCACGGTAGGAAAAAAGGGGCCAAAATTAATCCTTCACATTTCATGATGAATGAAGGAATTCTTATATCAGCTGACAGTCACAGAGCAAGCACTGCTGGCCTCTCTTTCTAAAGAAGGTCTCCACACAACACAAGTTTGACTTCAGATGAAGAAAACAGTCAGAAATGCCCTGGGTACCGCTGTTGCTTTCAGATAGAAAGTGATTGTAGGTGTTTCCTATGGTGATAGATAGCAAGATAAAGCTGTGAGTACATTTCCATGCTGTAGAGATGTAGTGGGCTTTTGCCTTTCCTAACAAATCCTTTCTTAAAGAGTAAAAATCCGATTTTTCGTCATGGTTCTGCAGGAGAATGCATTTAGGGAGTAATGAGAGTGTTTGCATTGTGAAGAAGACTGTGCTAGTGTTGTGTGAGTTGATAGATCCACACGTGGCAGGTAATGTGGGCATATTAATTAGGCTCTGAAGATCGTGTAACTGTGGTATTGACAAGTTTTTGTGCAAATGTAGTGAAAATCCCTTTTTATTTTGTGTATCCAGAGAAGTTAGTTTTGGGATTTGATGGTACTACTGTGTCATGATTTTGCCCCAGCTGGCAGAAAAGGCCTTGACTCTGTGTAAGCACAGCAACAGCAAAAACATCTCTCCACTATCAACACTGTTTCCAACACAAACCCAAAACACAGCCCCATACTGTCTACTGTGAAGAAAATTCACTCTCAGCTGAAACCAGGACACTCATCAATAACAGAAATGTCTCTATATTATCACACTGTTTTCAGCACAAATCCAAAACATAGCCCCGTACTAGCTGCTATGAAGAAAATTAACTATCCCAGCCAAAGCTAGCACATTCTTCACCCCTTAATCCATACCATTTACGTCATGCTTAGGACCCACAACATTCAGTATGTCCTCATTAACCACCATTACTCCCCTTCCCATCCTTTGATATATTACACAAATATTCCCTTAGTCTATGGATCACCACTGTGAAAGGTCTGTAAAATGTCCATAGACGTCCACAAATGTCCACAAAATATCTTTTGAGTTCATTTATTCCATGACCTCTGGGCTTCATCTGTCATAACAGTCTCTCAGTGAGGAGGGTAGTGGGTTATGTGGAGTTACTGGGCACCAAAGCCGGCTCAGGTGAGGTCACTGCTGCACTTGCACTGCTTCTTGTAAGGCTTGTCTTGTCCTCCATTGGTTCAGGTGGTTCCTGCTATAGTAATTCCTATAATATGTAACTCATATTACGGATTACAACAACTTAAAGGTCTATCCATGACAATCGCCCCTGATCCCTTTGTACCAGACCATTAACATTGCAATGAACTCATTCCCTTGCCCCCGCTCCAGCTTGGACTTATTCACTTGAGTTGCACCTGTTCCTGCATCCCCTTATCCATGGGGTCACAATTCCTTCAGATATATACCTGCTCCACTGTGGCCTTACCCAAAGCCACAGTCCCTTCAGAAGCAAACCTGCTCTGTTGTGGGCTCATCCATGACCACATGCGCTCCAGCATGACCTTATGCACAGCCACAGATGCTTTGAGCCATAACTTCTCCTTCGTGGACATATCCTTGGGCCACAGTCCCTTCAGAGGTATACCTGCTGTAGCACAGACATAACCATGGCCACAGATACTTTGAGATATTCCTGCTCTGGTGTGGATTTATTCACGAACACAGACACTTCAGCGTGTTCTGTTCCCACATGGACTCATCCAGAGGTCACAGTCCCTTTGACTCAGGTTCACTTTGGAGTTCCAGCCTGTCCAGGACAGCAGCACAGGAACAGCAGCAATGCCCTGGCCATCGGCCGGCCCAGGTGCATCGCTATTGCTGTCATCAAAATGTCCCCAGGCACAGCACAGTGAGATGATAAGCAATACGGCAGTACAGCAAGCAACAAAAACAAAAAAACAGCCACTGACAAGCACTAGACCCTAGTATACAGTAAGGCAAGCAGCCCCATGGCAAGCACAGGAACCTGTGAATTAATAGCTAAAGAGTAATAACAGCTATAAACTCGATCTATCACGTTCCAATCAAATCTGTCATCATCTCGTGGGTTGAAGCTCCACCTTGGGTGCCAAAACCAACTGTCATGATTTTGTCCCAGCCAGCAGCTCAGCACCACGCAGCTGCTCACTCACTCCCCCCCATCGGAAAGGGAGGGAGAATCGGAAGAGTGAAAGTGAGAAAACTCGTGGGTTGATGTAAAGACAGTTTAACAGGTAAAGCAAAAGCCACACACAAGCAAAGCAAACCAAGGAATTCATTCCCCACTGCCCACAGCAGGCAGGGGTTCAGCCATCCCCAGGACAGCAGGGCTCCACCACGCTTAACAGTGACTTGGAAAGGCAAATGGCATCACTCCAAATGTCCTTCCCTTGCCTCTTCCCTATTCCTCCCGCAGCCCCTTATACACTGAGCATGACGCCATATGGTACAGAATGTCCCTTTGGCCAGTGGGGTCAGCTGTCCCAGCTGTGTCCCCTCCCAACCCCTTGTGCACCCCCAGCCTACTCACTGGTGGGGTGGTGTGAGAAGCAGAAAAGCCCTTGGCTCTGTGTAAGCACTGCTCAGCAGTAGCAAAAACATCTCACTATTACTGACACCGTTTTCAGTGCAAATCCAAAACATAGGCCCATACTAACTACCATGAAGAAAATTAACTCTATCCCAGACCAAACCAGCACAACTTTACCCTCTGCACAGAATTTGAAGTCTCTTTTTCTTTTTTTGTTCTTGAAATGGATTTGCCAGTGGGCAAACCACCACCACTCCCCCACCTCCGTTTGTCCTTTCATTAATTTCTTTGATCTTGGATAAACCCCATAATTCACTTTGAGACACATTTAGTATTTTTCACAAATCATAGGCAATATAATGAATTGTCACTACTCCCTAAAGCTGTAATTTGAATTGTTATTTAAATTAAAAACATGAAAAAATTGGGGGGGGCTGCCACCTTTCTATCCCTTCTGTCATCACCACCTACACACACAATTCTGCTCGTTCCATTTCCAACGCTCTCTCATGCAGACAGCCGACTGAAAGAGAATGAATATATCACCCATTATTATACACTCTTTGGCATGCCGTTTCAAGCAGTCTGTTTGACAAAGAAATTAATTTGTTTAGATTTTGGAGGGATAAATGTTTATCCCGTAAGGCCTCAATCATAGAACCTAGAAAACCCAAAATGCCTGTTTGACTTGGAATTGTGCACACAGGCGGTGCAGAGTATGGTCTTGAGGTGATGGGAAGTTATGATAGATGAGAAAGAGAAAATAACAACAATTTGGGATGTCAGTGAACACTGACTGCTGAAGATTTTTTGAATCTCTGAGACTTGGCTTTGGTAAACCAGTTTAGTATGAGGACTGGCTACATTTCAGAAAATAAGTACATGAGCTAGAATAAGACTTATCTTTTTTTTTTTTTTGTGACAAAACTGCAGTATAAACTCCTTCCTGTGCTGCACTTTGAGATTTTTAAATAGATGAGAAACAAACTCATCTTCTATGACATTCTCCATATGTGCGAATACAATTGTGACGGGTGGAAAAGTGTCTGATGATGAGCCTACATCTTACATAGTGCTTTTCATCTACTCTCAAAATGTTCTACAAGTGAAGTCAGTACTTTTATTCTCTTTGTACAGAATAAGGGAAGCTGAGGGAAAAACCAGAGAATTATTGTATTCAGGATTATTCAACAAGCCATGAGACAAACCAGGATTGGAAATAGGTCCTTCTCAAGTTCAAGAAAAGCTGAAGTAAATTTAACTGTTAATGAAAATTATTACACATGGGCATTTAAAAGGAGTGCTCAGAGATACCTTTGAAGATGTTGTGCATAGCACAGCCTTCATTGAAGAATATGTATCATTCATTTTATGTGCACATATACTCATACTTCATGCTTGCAAGCAGCTCCCTTTAAACAAAGCTGCCTTATTATCTTTCTTCCAGTCCCTCCTCCAAACCCTGTAGAGATGCTTACAAAAACCACATCTTTGACTGGATTGCAACCATGTTATGACTACTCCCGACCATGCACACCCACATGGCCCCACTCAGTCTGTACTCCCTTTTTCCTTTGTGCCTTCCTATTGTTTTCTGCCCAGATATGTAAGCACTTGCAGGCAGAGTCCTCTTGCTCTGGTTTTGCATTGCAGTGAGATCCTGGTTTATAACCACAGCTGAAGCACTGCGCGGTTGTCTTGGCTTTGTCAGTTCTAGGAAGCGAGGAGGATCTGAGCACAGGTGGTAAGTCTGGCTGCCAAGTCACCTTCTCCACCTTCCAAATGCATTAATGGAGGAAAAAACACCCCTTTGGTTTGTAAAGTTTAGTCTCACCAGGGCAATCTGCTGTACATCGATGATGCTAAGGACTCATCTATGTTCAGGTTACTTGCAGATGTTGAAGCAATGCCACAACACTGGGAACTGTGCAGACCTTTACCGGATGTTGTGTGGGTGCAAGGAATGCAAGGCTGGACCTTTCCCAAAATCGAGCTAATACGTAGAGTGCTAGAAAGAGCAATTTAGAGACTGGGCCATAGGTAATTAACATCACGAAGGTTGCTTCCCAGAAAGGTTTTGAGCTTATTTTTCTAACTAAACTTCATACCTTATGTTGCCAGAGTAAGAGACTCACAACAGAGGTTCACCTTTGTCTATACATTTCGCAAGCATCCTCCAGCAGATGTGACTTCTGCTATCTGCTTTGGGCTATTGTACATACTTTTCCAAACAAGCACAAGTATACGACTCCCATTAATTTATAGATAACTGTCAGGGCTGGGAACTCTTCCAGCAGATCTTATTATAGATGTGTTTTATCAGTGGAGTTTAAATTAAAACAGCTGTAAAAGCACTAGGATTATTCTCTCTCTCTCTTTCAACGACACAAACATGTTCTGAACCGAGATCAATAAAGACCCTGACTCAGAGGATGTGTTGCAATTTACATTAATGTTCATTATGGGAAAATGATAGTCCTGCTTCTGCCTGGTTTAGGATAGCCAAGAATTAGATCTATGCATCCTTTCATGAATGAAAATGTTAGAAAAATGCAACACTTGTTTGACAGTTCATATCACAGACTCTTAAATTGCAAGAGTTGATAACTGAGTAATAAGAAGTCTTTTGAAACAGTCTAGGTTGTTGTGCCTGCACTTAAATTTCAACAGCTGACAAGAAAATGTATTGTCATGCAAAATCTCTCTCATAACAATTTAATACAAAAGGTCATTGGAATCAGGAATGCCAGTGCTTTGCTTCAAAGCAGGAAAAACAAATTAAAAAAAAAAAAGGAAGGGAGCAAAGGGATTTTTGTAAAGTGTTTCTTAAACAAAATTTGTGAATTCAATCCTCTTGCCGGCAAAGAAAGATTAAAGCTTCTGGAAGCTTCCTAAGCTCTCAGTCTAGTTCGTGATACTATTTTTTGCCCTGAAGAAAATTGTAGCCATTTGTTTAAGCAATGAAGTTTCCATCTGTTCTATCTTGGTTTAAAGAAGCAGTATATTTTCAAAAACCTCAAGGCAATGTTTACTGAAAGCAGAAAATGTCCCTGAAGTGACATCACAGAAGCAAAATATAGATGGCAGAATTTTAAAGCTCACAATTGCAGGAAAATGCAGTTATGGTTTCATCCACACACACACATGCATAATTATATCTGTATATATAAATAAAGAATAAACAAGGACAGAAGCAGCACTGGATTTACTTTAAAAATAAATTACCAATTTCAGCTGACTTACCTGGTTAGCAGGGAATCTCTCTAAATAAAATAAATGCATTTTTACTTTGTGTGACAAGCAGAAACTAAATTAAACATCAACCTACATGTATTTTATGAAATATTCAAATTATGTATTTCACTACATCTTTACTTAGCATATATGTCATGTGCATTCAGGCAATTTTGGAACAATACGGAAAGTCTCAAGATAATTTCTAAAGTGGGTTAATTGAGGTTAATTTTTTTATACTGTATGCCACCTATAGAAATGTTAGTAAAAAGAAACTAAGTGCAACCTGTCAGTGCAGCACTTCAGATATAGCAGACAGCAAAATACCTGGGTAGTCTCTGGAGTTTTCAGAATGATTTGAGTGAAGTCCATCTCTCAGACTAACTTTGCTTCCATTATACTAAGAGTGATATAAATACCCTGTGGCAACAGAAATATAAAAACATCCAGGATCTTCCAAAGTCCTAAGCATTTGGGGATCCATTAGGAGCTGTAGCTGAGGTATGCATTTAAGGATTTGTCTCATCCTGCTGAGGGGCTGTGTACCATGGTGGCTCATTTACTGGTGGAAAACAGTGGCCTCCATATTCTGAATGCAGAGACAGACATTCTACTTCTTGACAGACATGTAATTTCACTAACTGGGCAGGTAATTCAACCCATCATATTATTATTGGGATACCTGAATAGTAAGTCCTTGATTCTCTTCTTGCATAATATGCTGAGGACTACCAGTATTTAACCATGACTGTGATGACTGAGTCATAAATAATAATCCTGATGTAAAACATAGCATCAATAAAAATCACTAAGAAAATCAGATTAGTGGAACATTGCACAGGAGCCAGATGAAAAGCTGAAAAGACTGAATATGAAACTTAAACTCGCACAGCTTTTGAAGAAGGTGTTCAGCTACCTTGAAAACAGTCACAAGGAAGGGATCTGTTTCCCACAGCTCCTAATGAGAGTACCTCTTTACTGCTGTGGGGACAAAATTGGGGATGGGGGGAGGGATAGGGAGGCTGGGATGTTTAAAGTAGCCTGAAAAAAGTGTATGAGGATCCATCACCATCACTGCATCTACTTATCTCAGGAGTACGCAACTGCATGTCTCCCGATGCTTCAACTCAATCTGCTCCCTTCACTCAGTCCTTCAGCCTCAGCATCACTTGTGGTCCTGGCTGCACCTCCTGCTTCCTTCTCTGGGGTCCATGACCTTCTTTGCTGACTGTTGCTAAGAAGGAGTTAAGCTCTTTTGCTAGATGCTTTCTGTTTCCTCTCTCTCCTCTTTTTCTCAGTAAGAATAGTCTCATGGGAGCAGAGGTTGGAGCTCTCTCCACCTTTTGCAACAGCCCTCCTGGCTCTTTTGCTCCCGGGCGTGCAGCAGCGGGGCAGCCAGCCAGGCGGATGGAAATTCTCCAGAGGGGCAGCTGGAAATCTGCAGTGACCCACTTGCTGTTTCCAAGCTGTGTTGCCCTTTTCTCTGATCTGCCACAATTTAGACCATTTTAAAGATTACTAAGTACAGTTAGCATATACTGTGTATACACTAGAGGGTATATCCAGCACAGTTATAATGCTGGCAAGCAGCTTTAAGCTTAGTCATTATGCCAGCAAGACTAAAAATGTTATGCTCATTCTCTAACCTTACATCTGTTTATTGCTGATTTTATGCATCCTATTGATCTATGCATCCAGACATAAGCCTAAGTCCCTAGGCTTCCATATTTATACGCTTTGTGAGTGCACCATGCTGTACCATTACCTGCTTTCTCAATAACTTCCATTAGATTTGTTCTATACAGTAAAAGTAGTAGATAAAGACTAAAGGAACAGTACTTGATTCATTATTTTTTAACAAATTACTTTTTAAATCAAGATATTGTAGTTTCAGATCTTTTAGTCCAAATAACATTGAAAGTGTTTGTAGAAAACTGGTAAAAATTGGATTATGTTCACATTTAAGGTTACCAGCAGCCGTTCTGTTTCTGCAGTTCCTTTGTATTACACATTTTCGGCAATAAAAGTTATACGCTAGCCTATTCAGGGATGTTTTGTGTGGGGGGGGCCTGGAGACGACTCGTTAAATGGCAGTAATGTTATAAAGAGTATTGATTTGGAAATGTCTCCCGCAGAATGCTTGGCAACATTTTTTCAGAAGAACCAGTTGATTTTACTGGTGCAGAGGTCATAGTTCATGATGTGTTACAGCACCATAAATGAAAGACTTCAGTGAAACTGCATTAGATTTAACCGAGAATGCCTCTACATCTAACCATGTCTGCTCAGACAATTAAAAGTACTTCAGATTTAGGGTCTGAGGAAGTTTGACATCGTTTGCAACCTATATCCACTGTACCAGTCACTGTATGTTTTTTTCCAGGCCTTTCTAGTACAAACAGTAGTGAGATATCGAAGACAAAGCCATTGCAAGTTCAGATAACCCATCAATCACATGCAAAGAGTGAGTGATAAATAACATACTGAGGACCTTTCCTGTAACAGGACAAATGAGATTAAGAGTAATCACATACAATACTATTACTAATCCTAGAAACTTCCAAAAATAAACCATATAAATATTTAAAGTTAGATATGCTTAAAAATAGTTGGTTATTCAAATCAACAAAGTTGTAGTGCATAAATAATTGATGCGTGTGAAATAGTCCTCGCTTTCAATCTCCAAACTGAATTGTCTCCAAGAGCAGTAACTTCCTCCTGTTCATCTCACAGTTTCAGATGAGCTTAGTTGATCAGATTCGTAACATTCCCCAAGAAATGAAGAAAACTCCAGCTGAGTCCGAAGTCATGAAGATGGGAACTACAGCTGCAAGGATGGAAACTCCACCACCTCCCTGGGAAACCAGATCTAGTGTTGGACCACCCTTACAGCAATCTTTTTTTTTTTTTTTTTTTTGGGGGGGGGGTGGGTTGNNNNTGGGGGGGGGTGTGCATGTTTAAATGGAATTTGCTGTGTTTCAGCTTGTACCTATTTCTCTTGTCCTGTCGCTGGGCACCACTGAGAAGACTCCAGCTCCAGCTTCTTTACTTCCACCATCAGGTATTTACAAACATCAGTAAGATCTCCCTGAGCCTTCCCTTCTCCAGGCTTAACAGTCCCAGCTCTCTCTACATCCCCTTGTATGGCACATTCTCCAAGTCCTTAATTATCTGAGTGAACCTTTGCTAGACTTGCTCCAGTATGTCCACGTCTCTCTTGTACTGATATTTCTTTTCTTCTTAAGGTAAAACTGAAATTTTAAGCCTCTTTTTTTTTTGCTGTTTTTACGTCAGTGAGTTCAGTAGGAATTCTGAATATTTAAAATTAATTTTATTTGTCTGCATTTCAACACAAGTAATTCTTAGTCAGGCAAATACTGGGTTGTTCAGTGCAAGTCTATCCTGCATGATAAAAAATAGCGTAGAGGTAACTCAGGTAGATAAATATATTCAGGTAGCTGAACAACTCTCCAAATGGATGAGAAAAAAATCCACAGCTAAATAATGTGCCATGCAAGCTGCTATGTCTGAATGGTACTGTGATGACTGAACACTCATTTGGAATTAGACTGGGTATCTTTAATAAAGCGCTTATAGCAAAGCACATGTAGAGAGCTGGTGCTTCATCGAAGATATTACTTCACATCTAGGCAGTGACTAAATCTTACAGATTTTCTTTCTCTAGTATCTAGTATCTAAACACTTCAACATCTCATGCAACTATATTTTAACTGTATTTTGCCCACATTCTCTTCTCATTCAGAACTTGCTTCACTTTGCTGCGGAAAAGAATTTTCTTTGTATGCCACAAAAAAAAACACAAAAAACCAAACCCTCCAACCCCCTAGCAGTGAATCCCTTTTTACATATGCTTCCCACCGTTAAACAAAAGCTATTTATCGTTAAAGCCTTCTGCGGCCTGTTGCTGCTCCAGCTCTTGTCTTTCATAGCTGCTGTTGAACCATCGCTCTCATCCATCCTGCACCTGTGATGCTACTTGTCATTGACCTGTAATTCAATGCACAGTTATCAGTGCCTTATTTTCCTGGTAAGTCCTGGGGTCTTCAGGAAGAAGCTGTCCTAGGAACAGTCGAGTTCACTACTTCAAGAAATTGCTTCTTCAGTGATTTGCACAATGTTTGTATTATACCAGCCTAAAAGGTTTGTAAACTTTGAAGGGCAGAGTCAGAATCTATATAACATAAACTAGACAATGTATAAAAGTCAACAAAACGGCATTTTCTAAGGGCAAATGGAAAACATTGGCCTTAAGTTAGAGAAGAATCAAATATATCAGCCTAATGTGGAGAATAACTTCTGTAAGAGTTTCGGGAGCATAGGAACACAAGTCATCAGCATCGTGTGTCACTGTGTATATCGTGCAAATGTCACCAAGCTGTATTAGCAGAACTGTTTTATTTGACATGCCAGCTTGTTTCTCTCTCCAGTAGGTGTTCACTTGTTCTCTCAGCTGGTGTTCTCATCTCTTATACCGCATAAATGGCCCAAAAAACATCTCTGAACCGAGTACTGAAGCTTTTAGCTGTTGCAACAGCAAAAGTAATAGCAAAGATGCATACAGAGTATGTAGCTGGCTGTCTTTTTGTTTCAGGGTCCCATGCAAAAAACATTCTGACACCTCACTTCTAGAAGACCTCTTATTTTAGGGCAAGCCTTTTTCAGAAGTCTTTACAATAATCTGCTGCTTAGTATCACTGACTGTAGTACCAAGAAACACTCACACTGTGAAACCCAGGAGTAATTCTCAGCTCCCAGCTCTGCCTGTGACTGATGTCTAGGTCCCAAGGGAGACCAGGACAGGACTGGCTATTTACAAGTTCCATCTCAGCACCGTTGTATCCTTGCAAAGGCCCTGTGGGGTTGCAGCAAGGAGAGGCCGTGGCATGCCCCAATGCGGGGCTGGGGCTGCAGTGCACACTGCACAAGATACCAAGTTTAGTCTGATTCTCTTTCCTCAATATGTCTCCTGGATGTGGCCTCCATAAAATGGAGCGCTGGGATGAAATACAAGTATGTAGGAACAGCTGTAAGATGTCAGACTTGAGGTCTAGTCTGATATCCTGTTCCCGAGAGTAGCAGTACTGAATGCCTAGGAAAGAATATAAGAACAAAAACTTGGAGAACAGTTAAAAGAGGATCTTCAGCAAACACAAGCAAAGGAAAAAGAACTCCCCTTTAAATATCTCACCAGTTAGATTTATGATACCAGTTTCTCTCTGTAATTAGACTAAAACTGGTTTTACAGCAGTTCCACGTTTTTATCTTCAATTGGCTTTAGTAGATCTGTTCATACTACTGAAAAAACTGTGGCCTATAGCTCAGAATTGACTTTTTTTCCTTCAGCTCTTCATATTCAGTTCAGAAATCACCAGGAGCCTGAGTCAACAATTTTTATCCTTCACTAGGTTCCTCCAATAATTCTATTGGTTTATTTGCAAAGCTTTGCAAAGTCTAAAACAAGAACCTTCCTTAAACTTCTTAAAATATCTTAATATTAATTTAGTCTTATCTTCAGACCTTCCAGATTTGTAGAGAAATTTACTTTTTACAGAGGCGTAAAGGCATTAAAAAAATGGAATTTACTGAATTTATAGTCTCCCTGATAGCACCAGAAACTTATTATGCAAACTTAAAGGATAAATTCAGTGGACATTAGCAAGGGAACACTACATTTAGCTACAGAAAAAGGTTATTGCTTAAAATATTTAAAACATATAAATAAGATGGGAGACAAAACATAAAGCACTTTATTTTTTTCTCACCATCTCATCATGTGGAGCTCTGCAGAAAATTCGCTGCAATTCTCTAGCTTAATCTCCAGAAGACGTTCAAGGATAACTATATGATCAAATACACACTTTAATCCTAAATCTTAACTTTGCTTCTGTAGGGACTATATTAGCAGCCAACCCACCAGCCTGTTTGTTACACAGTCCGTGCACGTTGAAGACCAATCTAGCCCAACGATCCAAAGAGAGCTTTAAAACATGAATGTTTAATACTCCTGGTAAAACTCGACTTTGGTACCACTGCTGCAGTGTTGTGTTTTCCCTCTGTTTATTGTTGATCTTTAGGTGCTTTTTCAGGTTTTCTTAACTCTAGAGATTTTGAAATTTTGATTTTGGCTGTTTGCCATACTGTCATTGGCCAGGTCATAGTCTAATTGCTAACACCAAAATACCCTCAGGAATGAATCTATCTCCATCATCATCACCTAAGAGGTCAAGTGCATTCCTGGTGTAACTTCAGTGAAGGATGTATTAGTCCTGTAGTGTAATAGTAGGTACTTTGTCCATTCCTGTAATGCAGAGAAGTCAGCAAAACCAGCAGAAATATGCCAAAGCTCCTGTGTCTGAACACAACCAAGGAAGCACTTGGTATTTATTTAACGTGTAGCTCATGGATACCTCTCAAAGCACAGTGATTCTTGAATCAACACATTAAGATACTGCTACAGAGGCAGAAGCAGGACATTGACTCTTCAGCACAACGGTAGGAGGGAATAGGAGACTTTGCATACAGTGACAGCCTGTCCTCCCATTTTAGCTGTCCCACCCAGACTAACCAAAGAAAGGAGCCTCTTTGCCCCTCACGCTCCTTCATGATCTCTCAAGGGAAGTCATGATGACTGAACCTCTACCAAGACCACATTCGCCATCCAAGAGCACAAAGAGGAGGCTTGTTTGGTGTCATGCCAGCTACAGCAAATGCTGCCTCGGTCTTTCTGAAAGAGGAATCAGATATTATTAGAGCCTACACACTGAAATAAATCATCAATAAAAATTCATTGAAAGATTGTTTTTACTAACTATCTACAATATAAAAAGCCTTGTGTTAAATCACACGTTAAAATAAAGCTTGCAAAGAGTTCCCATTTGTTATGGCAAATTTTGTGACAGATGGAAAAACATTATTTCATCAGAGATTCCATTAATGCAGTGTGTATTTTTTCAGTGACACTTTGCTTGTATGCTTACTTGATGGATGAAAGACATTAATTTACAGATGATGCATAACTACCTAACTATCTACATATCTAACTGCCCTTAACACGTCAAAATACAATTGTATTTTTTCATATATGTTTCCACTGTGGTACAAACAGAACTTTCCACAGACCCTGTAAAAAGCCTATAACAAACACATAGCCCCACAAGCTACTTACAAATACTAATTCTCGCAAACTCTCAGGGATCTCCTTCAAAGCCTGAGGCTGAGTCCTGATGCCACTATAGTGGACTGGGGTAAGATCTGCTTCAGTCCACGTGGAGAGAGATGTCCACTGCCAAGGAAATAACCAACAGGCAGTTCTCGGTCTCTGAAGACAGCTACCTACCTCAGGCCAAGAGTCTGTGGTGGTGCAAATAAATGAATAGTGACATTAAGAACAAGGAAATGGCACTTGCAACGCCTCCACCAATCACCTCTCATAGCTGCTATCCATAGCGGGGTAATCACTTGAATCAATGATCCTCTTGTCATTTTGGACTTCAAAGTTCATAANGGGGGGCATCTGTCCATCAAGCACACAGTACCAAATCCCACAGTAATGGTTAGGAACACTCCAGAATTGCCACATCACTCCCGCCTGGCCAGTGCACACTTCTGAGCAGCTCTGAAGGTCGCTGTAGATAAAAAAAAATACTATACTGGCTTAATGTAATATAGACTCATAGATTCAGTCAATGCGATTCTTGCCTTGACCTGGCAATTGGTGCATAGCATTTAAGGAAAAAAGGTTCTTGGCAGGAAAGAGGGAAATGTTCTAATCAATTACGCTGTGTGTTCATCAAAAACACCAGGGGACTCAGCTGTATCCTTGGGGAGGGAATTCAAGTGCCAAATTTTAGGTGACATTTTTAAATGGCAGGCACAACAACTCACAAATCCTGTACTCCTATTTCCATAAATAATTGGTATTTAATTAATAACTTGCTGAGAACACAACTTGCCTGTATACAGTCACATGTATGCAACCAATATTTTTAAACAGCAGACATACTACTCCTGCCTGAAAGGTTTGAGCTATTTTTTGTCTGAGGTCTGAGTTATCACAGGGGTAAGCATCAACTGTGGTCAATCTGTGGACAGTGTAGCCCCTTCTATCCCCTTTCCTGGGCCTGTGCTGTCTGGCAGGGGACACGAAAGGAAAACTGAGGAGGCAAGGCAGCACCTGACTGTGCAGAGAGGGTGGCACAGGGCAGCTGGGAAGGGAGATCAGGTGTGGGGGCATGTCTGTGAAACAGGCTCGATTTACATTCAAAATTATCACATCTGTCCATGCGCATCAGCTATCGCATCCACCCTCATCAGCTGTCAGGGCAGATGACACAGGTCACTTCAGCTGATGACTCTGATCTTTGCAATTCAGATCACAACTCCCTCTTCCTCTTGACCAACAGAAAGATGGCTTTAATTCAAGGTGGATGTCCTTTTGAAACTGCAAAGTCTTCCCTCTTACTGTGTGAGTACAAGATTTTCTAAGCTATCTCTTAAAAAACTGTGCCGATACATTTGGGAAAAAAACACGTAGAAAAATCACTGATGAGAGAAGTTGAAACACGTACACCCACAGCATCTCCTTAGCTTTGTGGGAGTGTTCTCTGATGTCCGGGTTTCCATGTTTTCTGCCATTTCACTTACACGTCTGAAGCCTCAAGGTTTCTTCTGCTCTACAAAGTGACAGATTATAACATAATGCCCATAAGGGGATTCTGCTAACAGAATTCTTCCTTAGATTTCTACCTTCCTTCTTCACAACAAGCATTTCCTCTGTTGTCCAAGTTTCAAGACTATTCTCATCTACCTTATCCCTCGAGTCCGCTCACAACTAAGTTATACAAACTCATTACTTTTAATATTTCTTTGGTTTTCATTTTCTTGGTGCTTGGTGAGAGTAAGTGTTCAGACAAATGGGTGAGAAGGCATTTTTCGAATTATATATTCCACTGTGCTCTGGCTTTGTATTCTTCATTTTTAATGTTGAGGGGAGGGGATTACCTACTGCAAACTGGATTGGCTTCTGAAGGATCCATCCTTACCTAGTTAAAAAGGTATTTTTTGCACCGATTCTGTATGTTCTGCTTAGCTCTGTTAGAAGGTGAAGCAAATGAACCGAACCTTTGAGTGATGTTGTTATCTTGGAGAAAGCAGACTTGGTTTTGAGCACAAAACAGAGTTTGAAGGAAGCAGTTTTTCACTTTTAAGAGCTAACGGAAGTAGTTAAGACAGTTAAACTATTGAATTTGCTCAACAATATGCAAAGTTGTTTAGCAGTTAGTTGATCAGTATAGGCAAAAGTTGCAACTGCAGTCACATGACAGACAGCTGAAAATTAAAAAAAAATAGCTGAAAAAATTAAAAAATGGATCAATAAGTTGTCATGACAAGAAGTGGTGAAAAAGAGCTCCTTCCTCCTGTGTCAGGAAGAAGAAGTGAAAGACTGTGGGAAGGGAGGTTGTTTCCATAGCGTACCCAAAGAAACAGTCAGCTTGTACAGACAAATAAACAGAATTGAATAAAAAAATTTTCCAAGTTCTATCATCAGCTTCTTCTAATGAAGAAACAATACCTCCGCCTCTGAATACTAACCAAATAGAAAGAGCAATATGTGTTTTTGGAGAGCTACATAGGAATCACAAATAACACAAGGGTGGTAGGACTTTCCTATGGCTTTAGTCTACGGCCAGCTGCCCGTCACTGCTCTGCCAGCTGACAGAGGCAGTGCTTTGAGCCAGTACACAGCACACAAGTGTTAGCTGGCTACCGGTACTCACATATTGATCAGCCGACTGCTGCCAGGAAGGTGTAATCAATTTAATTGCACAGAAGAACATTAGAGGGGGCACTAGTTTGCGTGTCTGTCTTCTGCTCTCCTGCTGATTTTACCAAAATGTGTAAGAAATTATTTGTTAATTGCTGAAAGGTACAGGCAGGGATGAGTCCTCTACCACTCCTGTGATAGTGGGTTTTAGGGAAAGGGGTTCACGTGCTCTCCCAAAGCTGGCTCTCCTGCTGCCACCTACTGAGGCAGAATCCCAGTGGGTAGACACACCACTGCTGTGAGCTGGGATGGTATTTCTTACGTTCTTAAATACAAGGCATCTGTACCTGTCAAATGTGGTTGAAGTTGGCTGACAGCTTTAGAAGTTATGGGGACTGTGGGAGAATTAATAGGGAGAGAGACTGTATAAGCTTCATTTCCTTAGAAACGAGGCAAAAATATTCCAACCCATTATCTCTTTATGAATTATTCCTGTTAAGATTGCCTTTACGCTTTAAATATCTAAGCTACACTGGTAGAAAATTCAGTGTACAGGCTATTCATAAATGTTGTGAGATTAGGTCTTTATTTGCTTGAGAGACACAAGAAAGCAAGAAGGTACAGATAAATATAGCAACTTTTCTTTTTTTACCTGTCTAAGCCTGAACAGTACATTTCTTGGTTTAGTGTGGCAGCTCCTGCCATGAAGGCAGAGCCCAGTTCTCAGCTGCTCTGCGCTCGCTCCAGATTGCTGTGTCTGCACAGGAAAGGCAGGATCAAAAGGGGTCATCTCGGAGGCTGCACCCTCCAGTAAATCTTTCATACACACCATCACTGGTGGCTAGAAATGGTTAGAGTCCTTGCAGTGCATCAAGTCTGTAGTGCACACAGTCTTCCTGCGCAACAATTCCTGAGTGTTTATTACTTTAATTCTGAAAGGAATATCACTACTGCAAAGAGATCATAGGAAGCAACTGGCTTTTAACCAGCCAGCATGTGCAGCCTCCTTCTGCAGTTTGTGGAGTCTCTGTGGAGGTACGCGGCACTTATAATTAAACCTCAGGAATTTTTTTTAATTTTTTTTTTTTTAATTCACAGCCTAGGACATGAAGAAGCTTTGTGGTTTAAAGCAGGGACTGGTATTTTCATAATGTGTTCTTCCACATGCTTGTGAGCCTCAGCTCAGGTCAATCAGAGAATCTATCAAATACATTGAGGTTAACACCGATAAATCCATATCCTTATTAATTTTGTACAATTAGCTTTAGTAGAATTTCTTCTTTTTATTCTTATTACTTTAGGACTTCATTTGAAATACAGTAGTGGAAACATAACCAAACCTGAACTCTATTAACCTAGTTATAAATCTGTATCCTCTTGCTTCTTTTACAAAGTGCTAAACATATTCAATATTATAATAATGCTTGGAGCGTGGATGATTCAGTATATTAAAAGCTGGCAGGTAGGCAATACTAATTTTAAAAGAGAAAATAGATGTATAAAGATTCAGTGATGAAAGGGAGACACTGGGAGAAGCTGGAAAAGCAGCACTCGGAAGTGATCTGTCTCTGCTGAAAATTTATAATGATTACTTTTTCAGTCCAGAATTATCACTGGCCTTAGAAATGACTCTTTGAAATATATGTTTCAGAAGCATTCAGAGTTGGTGTAATACCCAGCACGCATAGCAGAGGGAGTACAGCCAGTAGCTCAACCTACTTAATTAATGCTGGTTGCAATCCTTTTGAGCTGAGCAGCTCAGCTTCTTATGTGCTACCCCATGATTTTTCATTACATGCAAATATTGCTTCATTAACTGCAGAGATTTATCCTTGGTTGTAGGGCCAAGGAAGCCTATATTTTCTCTTTCAGGAATATTCATTTTAACAAAGTCTGAAACTTTTGGTACTAACCACCGCAATGAAGACATTTCGGTGGTAAGGATAATCAAAGGCAGGTCTCTGCTCTTCAACATCTGTAGATTAAGATTTGATCTCTGTTTTACAAGATATGCTGTCATTCAAATTAAATGTAGAGATCTGAGTGAAAATATTGGTGGCTGAGGTTCTTTAGCACAAATTTTTTACTTTAGTAGTTCCTGATAATCTTTACATTTCTGGACAGACGCAAAGTTCTTTTTGAATTTAAACAAATGACTGCTTGTAAGTGCATATGTTTTGGCCCAGCAAGACACATGTGTACAGTATGCAGTTTGACCGAGGGACCGGTGTTTCAAGGAACTATCTGAAATTTTTCTCTCCTTCGTCTTTGTGTTTAAATGTACAGCCTGCCACTGCATAATTAACAGGAAATTTTCATAGTTTAAATTCAAGTATCACGCACTAATCTGGCTATTGAATTGGTTTAACAATCACAAAGGGAATTTTAGGAATTAAGAATTACATATATAGCATAGATATTAATTTTTTATGATTTCTGTGAAAATTTTAAACCGGTCTTAAAGCAAGAGAAGCTTATTTGTTTATGTGTTCATTTATTTAGAATGAGCTTTTAAAATCCTGTAAGAATCACAGGAGAAACACTAATTTTTAACATTTAAAGAAAAATATTAATGTTCAAATGCTGAAATATAGTTCCTACTTTAAGGCAAGAAAAATAAAGCTGTAATAAAGTGAACTCAAGAATGATCAGGTCAGACAATATCTGAGCAAAACTGACAACCACGGATCTATGGGCCCTGATGGGATGCACCCATGAGTGCTCAGGGAGCTGGCAGGTACTATTGCTAGGCTGCTTTCAATTGTCCTTGAAAGGTCATGGAGAACAGAAGAGATGCCTGAGCACTGGAGGAAAGCCAATGTCATTCTGGTCTTCAAAAAGGGGAAGAAAGATGACCCAGGTAACAACAGACTAGTCAGTCTTCACATCCACCCCTGGAAAGGTGATGGAACAGCTCATTCTGGGGGTCATCAATAAGCATGTGAAAGAGAAGAAGGTTATTGGGAACGGTCAGCGTGGATTCACTAAGGTGGAATCATGCCTGACCAGTCTGATGTAGCTTTCTATGATGGCATGACTGGCTGGGTGGATGAAGGTGGAACAATGGATGTTGTCTACCTTGACCTCAGCAAGGCTTTTGACACTGTCTCTCATCCTCATTCTTAAGCTCAGAAAATGTTGGTTGGATGAGCGGACAGTGAAGTGGGTAGAGAACTGGCTGAATAGCAGAGCCCAGAGGGTTGTGATAAGTGGTGTAGAGTCTAATTGGAGGTCCGTAGCTAGTGGTGTGCCCCAAGGATCTGTACTTGGTCCGGTCTTGCTCAACATATTCATCAATGACCTGGAGGATGGGACAGAGTGTACCCTCAGCAAATTTGCTGAGGATACCAAGCTGGGAGGAGTGGCTGATACACTGGAAGACTGCGCTGCCATTCAGCGAGACCTGGACAGGCTGGAGAGTTGGGCAGAGAGGAACCCTATGAAATTCAATAAGGGCAAGTGTAGAGTCCTGCTCCTAGGGAAGAACAACCCCAAGCACCAGTACAGGTTAGGGGCCGACCTGTTGGGAAGCAGTGCTGCGAAGTAGGACCTGGGAATCCTGGTGTATGACAAGCTCTCCGTGAGCCAGCAGTGTGCCCTTATCCTCCCCCTCTACTCTGCCCTGATGAGGCCACAACTGGAGTGTTGTGTCCAGTTCTGGGCTCCCTAGTTCAAGAAAGACAGGGAACTACTGAGTCCAGTGGAGGGCTACCAGGATGATTAGAGGACTTGAACATCTTCCAAATGAGGAAAGGTTGAGCGACCTGGGTCTCTTTAGTCTGGAGAAGACTGAGAGAGGATCTGATCTACACTTATAAATACCTGAAGGACGGGTGTGTAGAGAAAGTGGAAGACTCTTCTCAGTGGTGCCCAGTCTCAGGAGAAGGGGCAATGGGCACAAACTGGAACACAGGAAGTTCCATCTCAACTCAAAGTGAGAAAAAGCTTCACTTTGTGGGTGATGGAGCACTGGGACAGGCTGCCCCTAGGGGGTTTGGAGTCTCCTTCTGTGCAGATATTCAAGACCTGTCTGGATGCAATCCTGTGCAATGTGCTCTAGGTGATCCTGCTCTAGCAGGGGTTTGCACTAGATGATCTCCAGAGGTCCCTTCCAACCTCTACGCATCTGTGAATCTGTAAACTAAAAATGGTTAACATAAATCAATGAATAGCCCCTTTTCTAAATACCCTATTGTTGCTAAATATTCATTTAAAAACTAAAACATAAAAATCATGTTATATACAAATTAACTTGTGATTAATTGTGTCATTCTTATTAACAGCTGTTGGACATTGATTACTTTGTAACTCTCAGCCTCGTATTGGCTGTAGTTGCAGCTTCTCCTCAGAACTAAAACTTCCCAAAAAAATCACCCTTGGAAAGCAAATTTTTTGGCAGCAGAGGTAACACACAGAAGTGCTTTCTTAAATTTCTCATTTTATTTTGATTGTTGAAAAAAGTTATGTTTCAGATTTTTGGATCTAGCTAAGCAGTACTGTCACCAAAAATCCGGGAATAAACCTTGTAACCCAACGCAGTGTGAAAAGGCAGGCATTCTTTATTGCAGCGCTGGATGCATGAGGGATAGCTCCGCCCAATGTGCATACCAGGCCATCACCAACTCACAAGTTATATAGGACCAAAATATACATATTCATCATATTCATCATTATAGCTATACATATTCATCCTCTCTAACTTGTGATTGGTCAATTCTTTGCTCGCTTCAATTTAAAAACACAGTGCCTTTTAAATTCATTGCGCATGGTCGGTGAGTAGGGGTCTATATTCGAGGAGGGGTCTCTAGTGGACGTCAGTGGTCGCACGCCCGTGTCTGCTGACGACCCTCTTCTTGCAGGCGTGTGTAGTATCACTGCTGTCCCATATCGTGGACACACCTGTCCAAAACAACCTGCTCCATAATATACCCAGACCTATTGTCCAGTTAGGTAGGGACTGTACATGGAACACAGCAGCTTTGTACCTTGCCATGGTCAGTTAGCTCCAGTACCTATTACCTTGGTTACAAACCGATTATTCCAAAGTTTCTACCTCACGGTTTCTATCCCATGGTTACAGTACAAAAGAAGCAAAATTAGCTTTCTGGCACTTCTATTTTGAATTGAACTCTTCTTCTGGGTTTGTTTCTGTTCCTAGTTGTTAGGAAAGTCAAAATGTTTTGGATTTACAGAACCCAAGCTAGAAAACGTAATGAGAAGAAGATTTATTATGAAAAGCCAGCATGCCATTCTCTCTTACTTTCTTTCCCTCATTGGTAGGCATTTTCTGAAGCATAAGACCATGTTTTTAATGTCTTCGAGCTCATGAGCAGACCAGCCAAAACACACAGGACAGAAAAAGCTAATGAATGGTTTTGGTTTTGTTTTTTTTCTTTGTTTGTTTTGGGGTTTTTTGTTTTTTTTTGGGGGGAGGGGGATTTTTTGTTTCTTTTTGGTTTTGTTTTACATTGTTTTGTATTTTTTAAATATGGTTTTCTGCATGTGAATGAAGTCATCATAGTCTGGAAGTTTTTTGTTGACTTCATGTAAATTTGCCAAGCCCTGCCAGTGGCTGTGTATGAATACCAAAAGAACTTTAATGCACCTTTATTACACAGTTTATCCTTTTATGTTGTCAAATTCCTTGAAACACTTCTGCGTAATTACATGTTTCAGTGCACACCGCAATGCACGCAGGTAGAGTATTAATAAATTCTCCTTTTCTCACCTCCCTCTTACTGTGGCACCAAAGCTTGAAATTATTCCAGCTGAAATTAGGCGAAACTCCCCATGGTTGGATACTGCACAGAGACTGGCTCTAGAGGAGCAAAGTCTTGCTTTCTCCATCATGGTGCTGCTCTGGTGGACCCCAGCAGGACGTCCTAGACTCTGGCAGATGCAGGTGTTGGTGGCTGGAGTCGATTCAAGTCTGACTTCCAACAGAGCCCCTCTCTCCTCTGAAGGCATTGACTTTCATGCCAGCGCCCAGCCTGACCCACATGGCAGGAGTGCTCAGCTGGAGGACGAGTGCATGGGGGACAGATCTCTGATGGACCAAGGGTGCAAAGCTGCTGGAGATGTAGGGCATGGAGCCTTTTTCACAACACCTTCAGGCCAATGGATAAGGATCCCACTAAAAAGAAACTTTCTTGGTTGTATATATGAATGTTGGCCCCTGGATTATATTGTAAATGTGTGTCCTCTCTAGTGCGTAACAGGGGATATCTTCTCATCGCTTACTGACCAGGAGAAGAATGTACTGTAACTTAACTAAGAGTGATGTGAGCTGGCATTTTTACCAAATCACCACCCAGAAAGAAGGGGATGGGAAATGAAACATATTTCTCTCACAAGGAGAGAGAAAAGTTGAAGTAATATAGCAACAGGATAAAAAGAAAATAACGACATGTATATAGTTAATAAACATAAAAAGTTAACATACAGTGAGAGAAAATAAATGTAATCCTTTGATTTTTTAACTTAGGACTTTGTATTCAGTGGAATTTGAATGTTTAAAAGATAATGTTTCCTAATTAGCTCTTTCTTTAGCCCTTGGTAAGAATATCTAAGATTTTCATGCTGAGAAGTATAATCCGGTGAGATTCACGTGGCTGATAGCTCTCATGGTGTTACCGAGGGCTGCCTGCCCCTGACTGATGCTGCGGGGAAGTCGGAGCAGTCAGCCCCCACCCAGATATGAAACCTAGCAGATGCCAGAGAAAACTTTCTGTGGTGTTTTATAACAGGATATTTTGCATTAACAAGGAAAGAATAAAGAAGACTTAAGGCAAAGGCTGGCATGTGGAAATCCCACAGTCTGTCACAGCAGAAGAACCATGCGTGTGCTGAGCAGGGAATGTACCACATCCCTCCACTTGGCCTCAGGTGTCCTAACAGAAATCATCTGCAGTGCCAGAAAAGGACCCAGTGACTACGAGGAAAAGTTTTTAAAGCATTTTTCTCCTTTTATTTCTTCCTCTAGACAAGCAAACTGCTGCTCCATGGTGGTTATGAGAACACATGAAAAATGGCAGCATTTATTATTGAGTGGAGATTTTTATGCTATCATTTTCTTTAAAAAGTAAATGTCATTTTCACATTCACTTATATGGAAAGGAAATCAGTATTCTTAACTGAAAATGCTTTAGAAAGCAGTAATGTAGGGGATCATTTACCCCAGGCACAGCATCTGAGTTAGATGCTCAGGGTACTTCTGTGATGAAGAGTGGTAGACCTTTCTAAAAAGAAATTCCTCTCCATTCCATCCCCAGTCAGAGGACTTCTTACTCTCCGATGAATTTAAGGGGAGCTCAGCCTGCCAGCTTAGACCAGATGCCCAACTTCTAGGCAGTTAAAGTGAAGCGAGATAGTCCCACAGATAGTAGGTGGAATAAAAATGTCTGTGATAAAGACACTGAAGTTTTACAAGGAGATAGAAGCAAGCAGAGTGGGCTGGTGTAGGCAAGTACATCGTTTATTCCAGATGGTGTTTTGCTTCAGTAAAAGCTGCAGATTCTTTTAAAGGCACTTCTGTGCCCCTCAATGTAGCATTTGAACAATCTGCAACTGATGTATTCAGAAAATTTATAAAAGAAATTGCTAACAGAAGAGTGTACGGTGGTTGTCATGAAGCATTGGTCTTGGCAGGGCAGAAGACAAAGCAGGAAAAGTTGGTGTAGCTGCATTAATAGCGAGAGGACTCGGGAACACACGGCAATCCGCAGTGAAGGACTGCAGCTGGAAGCCCCTGGAGGAAACAGCTAAATAAACTCACGGGCCACAAACGCAGCTGCTTCTGGGACAAGCCAACATTCAAGAAAAACCTCTAGTGAACACACAGGACATTCTGGGGAAAACTCTCAGTGTTTTGAGCACAGATTTATGTAGAAATTATTCTATCTACGCCTACAGTAATTCCTGTCTCAAAAGTGTGTGCATTTGTAGAAAGTGCCTGGGGACCTTTTAAATTTGTTTTCCTGTTTAAACAAAATTCCTTACCCAGAACCATAAACAAGTTTAAGAAGGCAAATAACAGAACATTCACATGGGTACACAGATACACACACACACACAGACACTCCAAAAGCATTTGGTCAGCTAACACATGATGTGTCTTTTAAGTATTTTTTTTCCCAGAAAATCTAGTGTCTTGAAAAGTTGGTGATCAACTTCACTCCTGGATTTCAACTGTGGGCAAGAGACTGTGGGAAATACCAAATTACATCCTTCTTATTTCTTTTAAATGGTCCACCTTTATTAGTGCTTTCCAACAACTTGCATGTAAAGATAGCATAGGGAAGACAACTCCAAGACAGACATGGCAATCCTTCTACATTTCCATCCAAATTAGAGAAGAAAATTAAAACAAGAGTCCTCTTGCCCAACTGAAAGCCTAAGTAAGCATATTAAAAAAACATTAGTTACAGAATTAAGAATCCATATTTTAACGTGCATTCTCATGGAAAAAAAAAGTGATAGTAGAGTCAAATATGAGATTTTCTGTTTAATAATGTTAAGGAACCTGATCATACAATATTGCAATTATGCACAGAAATTGTGAATAAAGATTAAACATGTTAAATGAAGATGAGATGTGGTTTAAACTGAAAACCCAAATACAGTAAGGGCCAGAGCTAGATAATCATGGTTCCAAAACACAGTGTGCAGGAAAATCAGTTAGTTTGAAGATCAGCTCAAATTTTTGACTGCATGGCCTCGGCAGCCTTAGCTATAACAATAAATTGCCAGGCTGTGATAGAGTATTTCTGCTGAAATCAGAGGTGCTCATTGACCTGTGTGTTAGGAGTCACTTCAACAATTTTCCTTCAGTTTTTCTGCTTGTTCTTCATCTGTCTTTTCTTATACTCCAGACTAACCTTGGATTAGACTTTGTCTTAGTCGTTAGTACTGGCATTATTGTAATAAAGTTTCTAAATAATAAACCAATGCAGCTTATACACAAAACTACATTGTTTCAGACCAACATGGTCCCCAGGCACTTTAGACTGTTTATTATTATTATAATGTGAATAAAACTTTAGTTATCATGTTATCACAGTTTCTTTTTTAAAAGAATCAACAGCAGAGTTTCTGTTATTGCTGGCAAATAAGGACTAAGTACGCTTTGTCCCCCTCACCCACAAAAGCACAATGAGAAGAATACATTTTGCAATGTAACGTTCCTAATGAGTTACACGTGTCTTTGGCTGCATCTACCAATGTGACCGTGGAAAACACTGGGTTATGTCCTTTTCCTGGCTCACCCAAAAGGAAACAAAACAGAACATTAAAGGTCCATGGTGCTGTAGTATGGTTTTATTTGTCCTAGGAAGTGTATATCATGTACCGCTGAGAAGAGATATTGCTCTGTTTTCTTAAAAGACAAAAAAAGCAGAGATGACTCTGCTGTATGACTAATAGCAGAGTTCTGAGGAGATACTTCAAACTCAATTTATAAAAGCTTTGCAGCTCAAAAGGTGACATGAAAGTTGAAAAGGATGAAAGAACTGGTATTTTAAATGGAAATAAAAGAAGAAGTGCCTTTGATACAAATAAGAGAATAACAGCAATTTCTGAAACACAGTAATTCTATCCAAGAAAAGATAGTTTAATGGTTATGGGTAATAAAGGTAGTTTGCAACCGCAGAGTCAGTCAGGTGCATATTAAATTAATCAAAATAAACCTCTAGCAGTCACCTCTGTGTGTGACAACCAGAAAATAGATAGAATTAGAGATTCAAATGAGGTTAAAGGAAAAGAGAAGGCAGAAGAGCATTAATAATGAAGAAAAATAATAAAAGCTAAATAAGCTAAGAGGAAGGGTATTCTTGGCCCTCACTTTACATATTGCCCTCTTCTGTGAGTAAGAAAAAAAGAAATAATGCAGTAATAACATTTGCTAGACTTACCTCACAGGCAAGTTGTGGAGATTCATTAAGCAATATTCCTATGGTAGACGAGGGCTGAGAACACTATGTAAGCATAAATTTTATACCACTAATCAAGTGATTCAAACCAAAAATTTACATCCAGGCAAAAAAAAGGCACATAGCATTGCAGAAAAAGGGAAGGTTATATTTGAGATAAGAGAAAAACTAGAGAAAAGGTAAAGCAGATGACAAAGAGTGGGATAGAAAAAAGGAGTTTAAGCAGAATATAAAGAAAAAATTGTCTCATGTAGAAGATATAACACAGGAAAAGAATGAGCGATACTAATGTCGCAGTCTGCTTACTGCTGGGATTTACGCACTGAACTAAGGCACCCCAGTCAGGATCCTAAGCTGGGATCCAGCCAGCTGAGCTGGCAGCCTTAAATTATGAGTTACCCACTGAAACCTTCCTTCTGAAATAAACGCCCGAGCTGTGTGGCCATGAGGAGGCAGGAGTGAGTGCCTCTTCCAGAGGAAAAGCCAATCTGCAAGGGTCCATTTAAAATTTCCGTTAAAGCTTCATGCTTGAGGTGGGGGGCTGCTTTCCTTTGCCGTTTCCTAGTTTAGCATGTCAATGAAGTGCCTGTAGCTTGAAGGCCCCAAGTCTGCAGCCTGAGATCAAATAATGTCGTTACCCTTCTCTTAAATAATTGAATTAACAAGCTGTGTAGGTGTTGTGAGCAAACAGAGCATCAACAGTTTCCTCAGTGTTGGTGCCCTGTTCCAGAGACAGATATCAGGCCCTGGGTTTAGGGCTGGATGGAAAGCAGGACTGTCCAACTGTGAATGCCCATGCCAGCAGCTCAACAGCAGAGACAAGACTGTGGGAGGCCCGGGATCAAGTTCATGCTTGATCTTGACTGGAAATCCCAGGCTCACAGAACAGACTTGGGACTGTCTGTTCTGCCTATTCAGGGAGTCCTTCACCTTGCATGCGAGTCCATCGGTTTCTCCGAAGACATACATACGCTTTCTCCTCTCTTACGTGTTAAAACAAAACTAACTGAAAGATCCTACTTTCATTCTAATGTAAGGTATAAACAATTTTGAGCATTTTAACCTGAGAGTTTAATTATTTTCAAAAGACTCACCACTTCCTGAATATAATGGGAGTTTTCTCATTTTTTTTAAATCCAGGAAAATGAAATCAGCAATGTGTGAATGATTTTGTTGTCACTGTATGAAGGCCAAGATGAGTAAAAATAATATTAAAATGTTATTGAATTTTTTTTTGTTCGAATCTAAATGCAGGATAGAAAAAATAATAGCTAGAAAAGTGCTGTATCTGCTTTTCTATAGCCATTCAAAAGAGAAAGCAGAGGGAGAAGTTTACTGTCTATTGACAATCTGAATCGTTATACTGAAGTATGCATCACTGAAGGAGGGACATCTCTGTATAGAAAAGGAAAATTGTCATGAGCTCAGACTTGACAGTGGAGGGACATGGAGAATAACTGTTCAAACTGGCATAGCATCCTCTGCAGCTTTCCAGACCAAAGCATAAAGGTTATACGAGGAACACACTTACTCTCCAAGCAAAATAGAGCACAAATCATTGAGACTTCATGGGTTTCCTCATTTCCGAATAATTACTTCTTTTCTTAAATTGATTTATTTTGGTATGGACTCATGTTGGCAGGGCCTTGTTAAATCCCTGTGTACATTAGCTAAATCTCTGCAGACAACAGAACTGCTTCTGTTTGACTGTTTCTGTGGCGTGTTCCCATAAAAAGAAAGCGTGAGATTGTTAATGTGACAGTCCTTCAAGGCAAAGTCTATTTCATCAGTCAAGAAGAAATCTTTGTGGAATACTACTAGGAGAGATGAATGCATTTTTATTTTACGAGACTTTCATTATGAAAGGAATTTGAATAATTTAATTTGAAAGCGTGTTCTCAAGTGATTTTTTAAATAGTTTAAAATTTTATTTTTTTGCTTTTTATTGTTGAGTGTGCCCTATAAGAAGTCTGAAAATAATTTCCCCCTACGGACTTCTTTCCTGTTTTCCCACATGACAAATTTTATTTCTTTTCCTCCTGTTCTTTCAATGCAGTCGAAGTGGTTATGATGACTTTTATTTAAACACAGTATCTCAAACCTATATGCATAGAATCTTAGGCTGCCAAAATACTGTTGCTCTGAGAACAGCCAAAAGATAACCATCATTTTAGTACTAGCTGGTTGCTATGACTCCTACAGGAGAATCACGAAAACAATGATGTCTCCACTGTTTACATGAATCTAGTGCCCACTATTTGTATTGCTTTAGGCCAAAGCAGATGAAGAAGGCGGCAGCTTCTCTGCCTTGCAGCCCTCTGGAAACACCGTGTTTAATCTCTTTGGTTCAACGTGTAAGCAGTAGCAGGACTTCTGGCTGTAGTATGCCACTAACACATGTTCAATGATGATCATAGTGTGATGTTGTCATGCTGTTCTTGTCACTTGAGCTCCAGGTTTAGTCACAATCATTCTGAGGTTGATATTCTGCAGTGATCAGTGCTGAAAAAAATCGAGATTATTCACCTCAGTTTGATCTCCAAGGCATCTGTGTAACATTTTATGAGATTCCGATTTGACACTGTAACGTGTTCAGCAGCAACATTTGTCTTTTCCTTTTCCTCCTTTCCTTCTTTTCCTTTCCCTTTCTTTCTTGCCCTTGTCTTTACCTTTGCCCTTCCCTGCCCTCCCCTGCCTTGCCCTTGATCTGTTCCACATTGTAGGTCAAAACATGAACCTTTGCCAGCACAGATGGTGAGAGAGTGAACTGAAGTTCTGAGTTAACATCCTGGATTATGGTGGGACTTCCTTATGCCTGAACTTCTGCTGAAACTTCTCTTTTAGACAAATCAGAATTTCTATAGATTCAATTCAGCAGGTTATCCTGACCTACTGAGAAACTGAAATGTTTTCATTGCAAAGACCTGAGAGGTCAAAGTGAGTTTCTTGATGATTATAGGATATAAGGAAGCTCCTTAAGCCTTCTGCATTGTTGTTACTCAGACTACATCTTCATTTTTCCAAATAAAATGTCCAACAGTCCTGAACTCGGGGCGAGTGTCCAGTTTCCATTTTTTTAATGCCATGATGCTGTAAAATCCTTTGTTTCCTGAGACGAACTGCATCTCTTCTGTTTAATTCCAGTCAAGAAAATAAGGAAAGGTGTTGGTAGCCCATCAGAGATGGCTGTAATGGGAGAGGCAGCTTTCATACCCGATAACTTTCTCAGTCTGTAGAGTGAATATAGACTCAATTTTTGGTACTACAGATCTCTGAAAAGTAGAGTTTTAAACAATGAGTTGGATTTTAGAAGATTCATGTCATTTAACAGCGACTGGAAACCATTTCCTCATTTTAAAACAGATTTGTCTTGAAATATTTTTCCTCACAGAAATCACAAGTCTGTATAATCCTAACTTTCCTCAAGAAACCCATTATTACTTCATAGGCAAAAACAGATGAGACAGCTCTTTAATTGTTTTAATGCATTCAGTAGATCTCGTGCTATTAGAGCCATTAGAGCAATGTAAATAGTACAGGAGTTTATAATTAATTCTAATGTACTTCAGATCTGGGGACCCAAAAGCACAACACTGACACTTTTGAACAACATTTGGTCAGAGGCATATCTGTAGTTTGAAATTATTTCCATCACAGCTTACTTCGATTTAATAAATTTATACATTTATGCAGTGTGCCATAGAATGACATGAAGACGTTTTAATCCATAGAGTCTGTTCCAAGTCTTTTAATTATCCAGTTTTATTGTTAATGTCTGAAATCTGCATAAATTCATCTTGCAGTATAAGTCTGCAACATTCAGTAATGCGCTCAAAATTACTTCTGATCTATAAATATTTTCAGCTAGAAAAAACCTTGGCAATCCTTTTCCTTAAATCAAGCTTTAAAAAATGTGCTTCATTAAAACAAAAATTTTCAAGGATTTATGTCCTGAACGATTCCTTTTTGCAACATCCATAACTCTTAGGACAATCCATTATGCTCAGGTCCGTGCCCATGGGTTTTGATTTGAGAATGTTGTAACCTTGATCTCCCCATTATGGTCTCAATGATAGACCTTTGTGCCAGAAGAGGAATTATGCTGTGCAAATGGTTCATGGTTACACAAAATGATGGCTACAACTGATGAAGTATGACACGAAAACCCCACAAGACAAGACTTTTACCAGAGGACTTCATGCCTTGAGGAGAGAAAGTAAAAGGTCAGTATGTTATTCAGCTTTGCTGGGTTGCTACAAATGTTCCCTTAGACCCTTAGAAGTAATTTTAAGGAGCAAGAAGCCAGTTGTCCACTTGTCAATAGCTCGTTTATGCAATTTGGTTTTGTTCCCAAGCCCGTTTCCCTTTTCTTTCTTCATCTTTGTATGGAACTAAAAAAAAAAACCAGCCGCGCCCCCCCCCCAAAAAAAAACCAACCAAAACAAAACAAAACAGAAACAACCCTGAAAAACCACCAAAGTGAAAGAACTAAGCACACACTGAAAAATAAACGTTGTCCATTCTTCCAAACTATCTCTAAAAGCTTTTCCATCCCTTGGCTCTCTCTTCTTTTGCTGTCTTATCTCCGTTACTCTCCAATTTCAGCAACTCATAAAAATACTTTTGGACCCCATCAGACATACTCAGTTTGTAAAGTTTCTCCCTTATATAAGTATTTCTTGGATTTCTTGCCTTAGCCTCCAGTCTCCATCGTTAGAGAAGCAGGTAAAAGGCAATGCAATAGTAGTAGTGCTGAAGGTGATTTGGACTGGACAGCCAGTTAAGAAAAAATTTGTAAAAAATGAAAAAGTAGGAATTATCACACAAAGCTGGACTGTTTCTGTCAATCCTGTTTCTTACAGCTCCTGCATTTTCCCTGTGATTTTATGTGGCTTTATGCTCTCTTTGCTGGGCGCTTGCAACCACACTAGGAGAAGATACCACTTGATGTCTTAGTTCCTTCCAGCACAGTTCCTCACCCCGAGCTTTGCCACTTGGCAACATTATTCTTCAGTGTGGAAAGAAAGAAACAGTATTATGAAGAACAGAAAGGAACAGTATTATGAAGAACAGAAAAAAACTTGATTTCTTTCTGTATTGTGCCTCCTTTTCTTCAGTATTTTTTCTACTTTCTCTTCTTTCTTGTGTCTATTTGCCCCTGTGTACAGGATTCCCACAGAGTTAGAACAGGCAACAGAAAAAAAAATCAAGTGCCTTCTTCCACGATTGTTGTGGAAACGCTGTCTACAGGAGGGGAAAAAAATACTGACAAGGGAATTTATTGGTAGGGGAATCTTCCTGAAATGAACCGAACCTTTCTCCTACTTCAGACAAAAAACCTTTTGCCTGTAAAGCTGCCAGCTCTCCAGCCTAGGTTTATGAAGGCCAAAATCAAAAGATTTTAAGGAGAGATAGAGAACATTTTTTTCTTGGAGTTATTCCTCTCTCACTGAAATAGGCCAACTCCTTCCTGACTAAATAAACTGCAGTGCTTGAAGGTTTGCAGAACTTCTACTAAAATCACTTTCCCAAGTGTAAGCCAACCAACATCAAGACATAGTGTTTTTGAATTAGTGATATAATCAAAGAGTTTCTCAACATGACTCTGTTATGCTGTTTTCCAGATGGGATGGAGTTCTGTGAAACTTCTGTTCTTTTTGTGCCGCTAATCTTGCCTCATGACTCAGAGGCTGAAAGCCCTAAATAATGTTGATAATCCTCTGCAGTCTCTTTTCAGTCTCAGCAATGCCTTTCCTCTAACGAAACATGTTATATGCTTTGCAGGAGAGATCCCATGATTATTTTTGCTATGAAGCCTTCATTCCATACTTACTGACATTGCAAGTCATTCTTCTGATTTCTATCATAGGAAAGGATTTAAAAATCTGGACTTTACATACGTTATATGATCCGTATATAATAAAAAGTATAATTTTCAGAATCCACAGAATATTTGTCATGCAAGCCTAGCCGGTTTCTCTGTGAAGAACATAAGGAATTCATGGCTTGGTCAGAGGCACCTATTTTTAGGTATCTGCATGTGAACTTGCAAATGGATGTCTAAGCTGTCCCTGTAGTCAACAAAGATCTTCCTAAACATAGGTGCTTACTGCCATCTGAGATACCAAAGGACAACAAAGATATCTGCAGATGACCGGCAGATGGGACACGGGACTTAAAGGAGACACATAGCCTCAGAGGCTATGGCTAACTGGAGGCTGGGCCTCCACTGACTACACTGAAATGATGTCAGTGAGACAGCAGACACTTATCTGATATAAAGGCACCTACATGTAAACTCTAAGATGAGTTGCTCCCAAACAGCTTCCCATCCCAGTTCATCTTTGGCTCTGCTCAGTCATTTCAGTGCCATTTCAGATGGCTGGTGCCTAGCTGCCACTGAAGAAAGGCAGGGATCCTACTGGTCCTGCGTTACATCTGACAGCTCTTTGCAGCTGTCTCAGGTACCCTAGGTGCATTTCAGATACCTGAGCATGACAATGGAGTCAAGCCCATCAAGTGTGCGCCTGGCAGTGCTTGTGTACCGTGTGGGTCCAGCTGTGCTGCTCGAACATCTGTAGAGGACACAAAGATTTCTATTGCGGTGTTAAGGCTCATGCAGAGAATAATTAAGCAAACGCTAAACTTTGTGTGTGTTAGTTAAAAATTAAACTTACTATCACTGTGCATATAGTTATGTATTATAGTGTAAACCAGCTCTTCTAATTAATACACTGAAAAGGTAATTATCTGCTGTGAATTTTCTATGTGGCTGTGATCTATAGATCCCAGTGAAGAAGGCAGAATTTTCCCGTGCTCCTACTCGAGTGTGCTGGCAGCAGCTATTATCCACGTTTTCATGAGAGCCACGAAAAAACCCCACACTGAAGATGTACATACACGCACTCACACACAGAAGTGCCATCCAGCTGGGGGTAGATCAAACTGTATTTTACTTCCCTAATTCAATAAAATTTTCATTTGTATCTTCTTTTTATTGTAACTCAAATTGTTTAAAGGAGCAACTGTATAAACAACAATCAGTGACAGAAGTAATTTTCATGACACATGGAAGATGTTAAAGAGTAGCACACATTTTTAAAAACATGTGGTGAAACAGGGCATTTGTTTTATCTCGAGTTCCTCAGCAATATTAAGGAAAAAACATCCATTCTCTTCTAGAAGCTTATTGAAATAAATATTTTCCCCTTTTCCCTTTTTTTTTTTTTTTTTAAGAGATTAAGGCAGCAAAAACATTAACTTTCTGGACTAGCTCATGAGATGCTCATTAAAAAAGTCTGTTGACCCTCTGGTCTCAGGGCTGCAAATAGTCTGTACATAACAGAATTGCACTATAAAAACTATTTTTGTTAAGAAAAACCTCTTTATCTATGCATAAATTATTTATATTAGTAACTGCAGTTTAGGATAATGAATATTCAAATCTTTAGTATTGCTAAAGCTGGACAAAGCTGAAACATCTATTTGGTTCCATAAAATACATGATCAAAGGATACCTATCAGGTTACGTTATCGAAGGAACTTTCTAAATACTTTTAGGTCATGGAAGAAGCTCATCCCTATGAACTTTAAGTGGATGCAGTCTCCTAAATAGAAGGTACATAAGATGTGGAAGGAACCTAAGGAGCATAAGTATCATTCAAGAAAGCTGGATATCCACCTCGGTTAGAGGGAAATTCAGCTGAACTAACAGGTTTGGTGTTTGGTGTCTATTCCAAGGTAGTTGTCTAGTTTTACTCTTTCCTCTTTCCAAAGACAAGTTGATAAGATAAATAACTGAATTTCTGTCTGGAGACAGACACGTTTCTCTCTTGCGGACATTGTTATTACAAGACATTCTGACTTTAAGGGTGTCGGAGCAACCCAATATTTAAGGAACATCAGTGCACCCAGAAGGGGTTGTCACCAAGTCTATATCTAGACTGAATGGCTGGGCCACCTCATACTGAGTCTCTGAGATCTGGTGCCATCTCTTTATTGTCCTTGTGGGGATCCCAGATGATGTGTGCATCCACAAGACTTTAAAAAACATGGGTACTAGTTCTCAGCCACTTTCTAGTTGGTGAGGGATGGGACTTAGGGAGGGAGTATTCCTGGACCTGGTCCTCCTGGAACAGATCACTGGTAGCCCAGCTGTCCCTGAGACTTTTACACTGTTGTATGCATAAACTAAACTTTCCCAAGCTGTCAGCATGTCAACATTTGCAAGCAGATGGACCCTATTCTTTAAAGTACCAGATGCCACCATGGAAGCAATGAGCATGTCTTTCTGAAAAGACAATGAGAAGGGCTTTTTCAAATACAGCAGGAGCAAAAGGAAGACTAGGGAAAATGTGGGCCCACTGCTGCATGAGGTGAGTGCCTTGGTAATGGAGGAAACAGAGAAAACAGAGTTACTGAATGACTTCTTTGCTTTGGTCTTTTCTGCTAAGGCTGGCCCTCAGGAAACCCAGAATCTGGAGGAAAAGAGAAAGTCTGGAGAAAGGAAGACCTTCCCTTGGAGGAGGAGGATCAGGTTAGGCAATATCTAAGCAAACGTGACAACCACAGATCTATGGGCCCTGATGGGATGCACCCATGAGTGCTCAGGGAGCTGGCAGGTACCATTGCTAGGCTGCTCTCAATTGTCCTTGAAAGGTCGTGGAGAACAGGAGAGGTGCCTGAGCACTGGAGGAAAGCCAATGTCATTCCGGTCTTCAAAAAGGGGAAGAAAGACGACCCAGGTAACAACAGACTAGTCAGTCTTCACATCCATCTCTGACAAGGTGATGGAACATCACATTCGGGGGGTCATCAATAAGCATAAGAAGGAAAAGGCTATTGGGAACAGTCAACATGGATTCACTAAGGGGGAATCATGCCTGACCAGTCTGATGTAGTATGATGGCATGGCTGGCTGGCTGGATGAAGGGAGAGCAATGGATGTTGTCTACCTTGACCTCAGCAAGGCTTTTGACACTGTCTCTCATCCTCATTCTTAAGCTCAGGAAGTGTGGGTTGGATGAGTGGACAGTGAAGTGGGTAGAGAACTGGCTGAATAGCAGAGCCCAGAGGGTTGTAATAAGTGGTGCAGAGTCTAGTAGGAGGTCCGTAGCTAGTGGTGTGCCCCAAGGATCTGTACTTGGTCTGGTCTTGCTCAACATATTCATCAATGACCTGGAGGATGGGACAGAGTGTACGCTCAGCAAATTTGCTGAGGATACCAAGTAGGTATCAGGAGGAGTGGCTGATACACTGGAAGACTGCGCTGCCATTCAGCGAGACCTGGACAAGCTGGAGAGTTGGGCAGAGTAGAACCCTATGAAATTCAATAAGGACAAGTGTAGGGTCCTGCACCTAGGGAAGAACAACCCCAACCACCAGTACAGGTTGGGGGCTGACCTGCTGGGAAGCAGCTCTGCTGAGAACGAGTTGGGAATCCTGGTGGATGACAAACTCTCCATGAGACAGTAGAGTGCCCTCGCGGCCAAGAAGGCCATATGTATCCTGGGATGCATCAAGAAGAGTGTGGCCAGCAGGTCAAGGGAGGTTATCCTCCCCCTCTACTCTGCCCTGGTGAAGCCACAACTGGAGTATTGTGTCCAGTTCTGGGCTCCCCAGTTCAAGAAAGACAGGGAACTACTGGACAGAGTCCAGCGGAGGGCTATGAGGATGATTAGGGGGCTGGAGCACCTCTTGTATGAGGAAAAGCTAGGAGAGCTGGGTCTGTTTAGCCCAGAGAAGAGAAGACTGAGAGGGGATCTGATCAATGCTAGTAAATATCTGAAAGGTGGATGTCTAGAGGAAGGAGGAAGACTCTTCTCAGTGGTACCAAGTGACAGAACAAGGAGCAATGGGCACAGACTGGAACACAGGAACTTCCATCTCAATATGAGGAAAAACTTCTTCACTGTGAGGATGACCGAGCACTGGGACAGGCTGCCCAGAGAGGTTGTGGAGTCTCTTTCTCTGGAGATATTCAAAATCCACCTGGATACGATCCTGTGCAACCTACTTTATGATGTGATCTTGCTCTAGCAGAAGGTTGGACTAGATGAGCTCTAGACGTCCCTTCCAATCCCTACCAATCTGTGAATCTGTGAATCACTGATAATGTCCCATATTTTCTGGGAAGATCGTAACTTTAGAATTTCATAAGCATACCCACATTCACTGTGGGGTGTTTAAGCTTGTAATTTTATAAGGGACACCTGTTTCCGTTATTTGCTTTAAAAGAAAACAGTCTACTGCTCCTCTGTTTTTAGAAAATGGGGGTAACTATGCACAGAATGCAGCTAATTTGCTATATGGATTATATTGATTGTGCACCTTTAACAGGCCAGCTTAATTTGATGAGGGATAAATAGCATAATTAATTAGTGACTATTTCTATCTGTAAGACTTAACGATTGATTTCAGACCACCAGAGACTGCAGTGCTTTTGAAGGACATATGCAGTATTTAAATGCTAATGTACTGTTTAAATTCCCCACAGTTCAGGGCTGTCTGAATTCAAGTCTTGAAACACAGTCATGCCTCCATTTTGCATGAAATGTTTTCTAGGTTCTTAACCTGAATATCTTTTGCATGGTTAGAAGTGAGAAATGTCTCAGTTCAAACACTTCTCACATCTCACCTATACAAAAAGTCCAGAGGAGGCCACAAAGTTGATCAGAGGGCTGGAGCACGTCTCCTATGAGGATGACCTGAGAGGGCTGGGGTTGTTCAGCCTGGAGAAGGCTCCGGGGAGACCTGATTGCGGCTTTCTAGTACCTAAAGGGGCTACAGAAAAGCTGACGAGGGACTGTTTATCAGGGCAAGTAGTGATAGGACAAGGGGTAATGGTTTCAAGCTGAAGGAGTGTAGATTTAGTTTAGATGTTAGAAAGAAATTCTTCCCTGTGAGGGTGGTGAGGCACTGAAACAGGTTGCCCAGAGAAGCTGTGGAGGCCCCATCCCTGAAAGTGTTCAGGGTCAGGTTGGATGGGGCTTTGGGCAACCTGGACTAGTGGAGGGGGTCCCTGCCCATGGTGGGGGGGTTGGAACTAGGTGATCTTTGAGGTCCCTTCCAACCCAAACCATTGTATGATTCTACGATCCTATAAAAGTCATTGGGGAATGACCCAGAAGTTAAGACCTCTCCTACCAGTGGGACTGTCCCCATACGTGCACTACCAGTGCAGGTTACTCCTTCACTTGTTTCCTCTCCAGCCTCACACATTTTTTCCTGTTTGGAGGTCTGATTTCAGCACAGAAAAAAAGTGGCCCCATGTCCTGTGCTGGTAAGGTGACCATTTCAGATGTTTACCTGTGATTGTCCCCTAGACATGAGAAAAAATTCTCAGTCAGCACTTCATCAAAAATAACACATTTATACAGAAGAAGTTTTGTTTTACACGAACCAGCATTTTCCAGAAAAAAAAAAGTTTTGCCAAAAGATTCTCATCTCACTGTAATAGCAATATTGTATAAATTACAAATGCAGGCCAAATGCCTGCCCGCAGCAGGATTATAACCTCTGTATACTCTTGCTTGTTCAACGTAGTCCTGGAAATCAGATATCCTACCGTTGTCTTTGGGATTGCTCCTGCCGTGCAGCCCTCACTCATTTTCAGCTCCTCATTCCAAAAATTTATCTTTTCTTAATTTCATCTCATTACTTAATTTGTAACCATTACATAGGTTCATAGCTAACGGTTAGAATGTCAATGCAGTATCACGCTGATAAGATTGACAGTATCAGGACACATTACTTCTTTCTGAATGTCTTCCTCTACCCTTTGTGAAAATTAATTTATGGCTGATTGGGGATGTCAGGTTCTGCAGCAATGCCACACAGCTACATCATGTTCTGGTTCCTGGCCGGCTTGGCTTATTAAAGCCTTTTAAAAACTTGGCACCAACCTGTACTGGAGCTGCGAATCGCTCTGCGGTAGCAAAATAATCTTTCTGTCAGTTCTGTTGATTTTAAAATGAGACTGGTCTGATCAGACCTTTCACATATGGAGGTGCACAGCTGGTTTTGTTGCTTTCAAATGCATCCAGAAATATGCCCACTGGGGCTTCAAGGGGCTGAAGGGAAATGTTATCTCATGAAACAATTTTACCTTCTGAGGTGAGATATATCAGCTGGTAGTGACAGCTCTGTAGAAACAACAGAGGTAAAATATGCTACAAAGATTTTCAGCATATTCATTTTTAATGACAGTAGAGCTTAAATACTATATGTCATTAAAAAAAAAGAAAAAAAAGGAATTAATTTATTTACCTTGTTTGTGAAAGGAAATTGCTGTGGACTGATAAAAAGAGCTCAACCACTATGTTAGTTACTGCAAATGTTCTTCCACTTGCTACTCTGCACAGATGACAGATGATGCTGGATCTGCTCCCTGCTGCATTAATTGCTGGATTATGATTTAAGCACAGTAGCTTTATTTTCTACTGTTCTACTCACAGTGTAGGCTGAGGTTATTTTCCAAGGGAATAGATGTATGTGCGAGTGTGTGTACGTGTTCTGGCATGATGTCCCTAGTAGGAATGTTAAGGTTGTCTTTTGTACATCTCAATTCACTAATATCTCAGCTTTAGCTAATGTATTCCAAATGCTCAGGACCAGAAACTTTGTTCATCACTTGGGATCAGGGTCTTGGCAGGCAGCTAAATGCTGCGTCGATATGAAAAAGATATAAAAGAAGGGAAAAAGAAAAAAAAAAGAAATAGAAAAGACATACCTGTAACATTTCTTGAGAAGGAGGATCTGCTGCTATTAATGCTGTGTCCGTATGAAACGCTTACTGGCGGTTCCATGTATGGCCATAAAGAGGATGATTTGACCAAAAGTAGTCCTTGCTGTTTAGAAAGGAATTTCTGGGCAAACTCTATGTGATTCTTCATCTTACAATGCAAGCCCCTGAGTCGTGTCCCTGAAGGCATGCCCATGTACATACAGCCCAGTACTCTTTGAGGAATGAAATGCTTACCTTACCTCTCATCACTGCTTTTTCCACAACTGCCTTGCTGTTTTGAGTGCAGTGCAGGCACACCATAGAATAATGATTTTTCCCCCTCCTCTTCTTTATTCCCTTTACTATTTGAGGATAAAGACAAATTTCACAAATGAACACAGGTGACTAGTCTTTCTACAGTTCCATCAAACAGAGAAGACAAGTGACGAAAGGTTTACCCCTCCATTTAAAATGCTCTGCACAGGCTTCTGTAGATGTTTATCTATTTTTTTTCCTCAAAACCATTGAAATGGAGCTGGTAGACAGATACCACCAGTCCATCTGGGGTCATATCATTGTCTTAATTTAGGAGTAAAATTAAACTCTTTTGATTAGTGATTCTCCAGTAATCTTTAACTTGAAGAACTGAAAGTATAATTCTCATCTTCATCACCTCTGCCAGTACAGTATGGGCACAATTTTCAGAGTACCCACAGAATTTGCTGATAGGGTTTAATGAATGTAGGGTTTTTTTCAGAAAACATGAGTTATTTGTTCCAAGGGCAGTGGAGGTGGTGACACCTATTACTGTTTGAATTCTTAAAAACAGCATATCGTTCTTCAGTACATTGCAGGAATATTGGCACAAATTGTGCTACAAGTCAGGGAATATGTAGGTTACCAAGACAAATTGAATTCTGCTTCCTAACTAGGGCACACATTCCGGGATTTAGCTTACACATACTTTAAGCAATTTCCCCTGGAGGAGGAGATTCTCATTGTCTAACTCCCACAGGATGAATGGCTTGTTGTGGTGCGGTATGACAGATCCCTCACTCAACCTCTTATCTGTAGCAACACAAGAAATATTTTGAAGTCTAATACGGAGGTGGCAGGTAGACATTAATGAACTCATCTGCCACTATTTCAGAGAAACATGACAGCTTGCAGACTACTTGCTTTCCACAGGAAGGTCTTCTTCATGCAGTCCGAACCAGCCTAGCTTACCTTTCTCTGACACGGGTTTTACCTTCCTCCTTGGCCTCCCAGAGACACTTATTCTGCAGACTGATGTTACCAGCTCTTCTGTTGCTTTTGGGAAGTCAAAGGAGGGCATACGGCTGGAAGACGAAAAGCAGACTTCAGAAGGGACTCGCCTAGAAAAGACTGGAGTGCAAAGCCAGTTTCCAGGCACTCTGGCATCCCAGCTTGCACAGCATAGCAAGTTTTTTCCTGTTCTTTGAGCTCTCATTTTTGGTGTTTCAGGGCAGATTTAAGAGACTGAGGAGTTTCTTTTCCATGTGGATGACAGATGGGTAGTGGCAAACAGGTTGTAATGGAAGAAAGACATGACAAATGAGGCAGCTAACTTTGTTTCTACAGCTCTCCTTAGCATCTAAAAAGCACAGTAATTCAGAGAGAATGTAATATTGTTCCTAGTCTATCAATAGAGAAAGTACATAATAAAGCTATGGAACTGATTGGAAATGGGTAATTCCACTTCACCTAAGTTCTGAGGTTTCAGAACAGAAGGAATAAAGCTTGCAAAGTCAAACTGTCTATCCTTTTCTTTAATCTTCATTTGTCTATTTATCTATTACCTTACTGATCACTTTGAGGTAATAGACCAGTTTGAAACAAATTTAACAGGACAGTTAAGGTATCAAAGCTGTGACATTACATTATGTTGAGCTGGATAATGGAAAAAGTCCTTACAGGTAACAGCAGTTAACACATCACTTCTCACCTGCTTTGAAGGTCCAAAGCTCAAATCGCTTTGCACCTACTGCGTGTAGCACTTGTGTGCATTTAAACCAGTGAAAACATCTTTTGCCTCTTGTTTCGTCCCAGAGGCAGGAGGGGAAAAGCTCAGGGAACAAAGGATGCAAGCTCACAGCAGCCCTGGCTGCATCAAGTTGCAGTTCATGGAACAACTTGTTTCCTGTGCATTAAAATGAAAAATGAAATCGTTCTGTTTTGGAATGCACAGAGACGTTTATGACAAATGTGTATGTTCCAGAAGGAAAAAACGTAAGAAGACCTGTGCTGGGTGAGATCAAACCTCCACTTACAAATAGTGAGGCTAACACTCTGTTTCCAGCAGTGACCAATGCCAGAGGCCTAAGGCAGAACAGAGGAAAGGGGCAGGATATAGTGATAATGGTGGTGATACAACAGTAGGGAACCAGACCTCTCTTCGCTCCTCCAAGGGCTAATGCTTCCCAGATGACATGAAGGGGATCTCTGCATTTAGCAGGTCTTGGTGGATTCCTCTCTTTGCTGTCTCAATTTGGTTCTTGATCTCATACAGAAGTTTACATCCATGTCGTGCAAGGAAGAGGTCCACAAGGAAAGTGTGCAGTGTGTGAAAAGGTGTATCTTTTCAGTTCTTTTGAATCTGCAACCTGCTGGCTTCAGCTAGTGCCTCCTAGTGCTTGTACAGAAGGGTTCTACAAACAACCATTCCTTATTGGCTTTTCCACTTTATGCATTATTTTCCAAACCTTTCTGGTACCTCTCTTGAAGTTAACACTTTTCTGTAGACTCCTGGTACTTGAAAAGAAGTCTTTTCATATCTTTCACCATTCTGTGTATTTTTGACTGTTGCTTTACTGGTTCAGGATTGTTTGGGACTGGAACTATGCATTAGATATACATTTTGTCTTCTGTGTTCCAGCTGTTATTTAGTTTGGGGCCAACCTGGAATTCGAACATCTTTCTCCCCTCCCCTGGCTTGGTACGTGGTACTCGTACCCATATACTACACAGCTAGTCTTTTTCACGCTCAAGAACCTTTTCTGGTTTTGCAATTTCACTTTATTATGGAAGCAGGAGTTTACACAGGGAATGGTGACCCTGGCTTTTCTGTGTGACCATGCTCATCTCAATCCTACATATACATCTCCACACGTACACAGTGAAGAAGACAGTCATTCTTTCTTTGTCATAGACAACACTTTTTTTATAATTTAGACTTTTTGTTTTTGCAACAGTCCCTATGGCAGAACTTTGCCTTACCAGTGCTGAGTGATATATCTTAAAATTACTTAAAGATGAATGCAATTTGAGAAAAACCTCTATAGAAGCATTTGATCCTGTAGCCAAATATATAGACTACAATACATTGTTCAGAAATGCCTTTATGTGTTCTTTCAGTCAGCTGTTAGGAAATGACACAATACCATAGCTATCCAGTCTGGCTGAACTAAATAACTGAGTAAGCTGCAGCAATGCAGCCAATATGTAAAATGCCAATATGTATTTCTAAACAGAACAGAAAAACTACATATACATTTATTTTAAAACAATTTAAAAATTGTTAACATAAAGGTTAATGATGAGTTTTAATTTTACTCATAGTCCAGGCACGATGAGATGAGGATTAAATTCTATGGACAGTTGATAGCAGTTCCAATTTATGTTGACTGGAACACTAGGAAACAGAAACTGCTGACTAAAATTTCAACAAGTGCCAACTGCACATTAAAGTTTCAGATGTAGAAACCTGCTTACTAAAGCTGGATAAGGAACAATAAACCCTTTTTTACTAGATGCATCCTTCTTATTGGTCTCTAAATAACAATTTTACATAGTTCACCATTGTGTCGTTTTAAAGGATTAGCATTTAAAACATAAGAAAATGTTTTGGTTTCAGAATGAGGCACATTTTTTTCTTCAGTGCTTACAGAGAACAACAGATTTTTTAATTAATTATTTACAATCCATTTATGAGCCAGGATTTGCAAGCCTTAAATGGTTAGAAAATACTGTTGAACAACAACTTTACATCCTTCTGGTGTTTTCACAGGATGGATAGTACAGACAGACCCATTCAGGGTGCTTTTTTTCTCATAATGCCCTTCAGTTCTTAATACTTTGATCTAACTTAAGAACGAGCAGGTCAGGGAGTCGCTGGAAAAGGTGCATGTGATTTTTTTTTGCCTCTCTCACCTTAGCTGTACATTTACTGACTGGCAGACTATATCTGGAAAGCTGTTGATAGAAAATACACAATGTAATATTTAAAAAAAAGTGCTGATTTTAATTTCAGCATGGATTTCATCCTGACAAAATGTACCAGAAGTTTTTCCTCTTGGGCCCTCATTATGTTCCAAGTGTGCACTTAGTGCGTGCAACTAGTTATCGTTCCCTGTAGTGAGAAGACAGTCTGCAAAACATACATCACTATCTGAGTTCCATCTGCACATTCTGCAAATCTCAAAGGCAGTTACCAGAGGCACCACGGTGGCACTGAGAAGATACTCTGACACAACATAAGGAGCAGTGTCTGCTCATTACCTCTCAACGTTTTCATGTGTGTGTTAAAACAAACAAATGAACAAAATGCCATTCATATCCAGGTTTCCACTGAAAAATTGACCAACATTTCATAGAATCATTGAAAAAAATGAGACTGGAAAGGAACTCTGTGTCCTCCAGACTCCTGTTCAGGGTCAGATTTGTTTTTAAATTAGAAAAGGTTGATAAGGTCTTGGGCAAGTTTTGAACATCTCCAATGATGGAGATTCCCAAACCTCTCTTAGAAGCCTGTTCTAGTGCCTAACCACTCTCACTGTAAATATATTTTCCGTAAGTTCAATTTTTTTTTGCTATAATATCTAAGAGTTACCTCTTGTACTTCTGCTGTGCACCTCCTAAAAGTCTGGCTCTACCTTCTCGGTAGACTTGCAGACTTGCTGAGGGTGTGCTCTGTCCAATGGTCCAGGTCATCAGTGAAGGTGTTAAAGACTACCAGCCCTTGAGAAATGCCAGTCATAACTGGTAAATAGTCGGTGTTTGAACTAATTATCCTTTAGCCATCATCCACTGTATTTTACTCATTCAGTAGGTAACTCATTCAGTCCATGTCTTGACAGGCTGGCTACAGAGTTACTATGTCAAAAGCCTTGCTAGAGTCAAGATAGATGGTATCTATCGCTCTGCCCTTGTCTCCTGAGCCACTCAGTTCATCTCAGAGATCTTTGCAAATCCATGTGGGTTTTTTGCCATCACCTTTTTTCCTTCATGTGCCTGAAATGGCTTCTGTAAAGACTTGTTCCACAATATTCCCAGGGACTGATGTGAGGTGAATAGCCCATGGATTTTCCTTCTAAAAAAAAAAAAGCTTTTGCATTTTCTGCCTTTTTTTGAAGATGGACAAAAAATCTGTATTTTTCCAGTCATTGAGGACATATCATGTATCACTACAGCTTTTCCATGATCACAGAGATGAACTTCACAGTGATGTTGTCCAGTCCCCTCAACTATCTTAGATGCATCCTGCACACCAAGGACTTGTGTGAATTCTGCTTATTTTTATGTAGAGCCTAATTCTGGTTTCCTTTGTTATTGTGGATAGCACTTCTCCAGACATTGTGCAGTACTTCTGTCCACTAGATTTTTCTATGGTAAGCCATGGATGTCTCTGAGCCAACTGAAACAATGATGCCTACTTATCCTCAACAGAGACTAATACTTGAAAATGTCAAATTTTGCCTCTATTTTTTAAAAATCATACACTTGATAAGAAAATAGTGTTTAAAATGTGATAATATCAAATACTACAGTATCACTATGCAGAAGAAGTAGTATTAGCCTATGAAAGTGCAATGGATTTTCTTGTATCCTTGTCCACTGCACACTGCCAGAAAATGAAATCTTGTCTCATGTGACCTGAAAATATATCAGTTTTATGCCTAACCATAATCTTCACACACACAATTCCAGGAATAATGACTCTAATAAATCTACCCTTCGTTAATAAGTGATGAAGTTTGCTTTCATGGTACATCTGATATAACTCTTTCCTGAAAGTAAATACACCCCTTCCAATCCCACTGCCTTCTTGTGTCTGTGCTTCCGGTAAACTGTTCTGAAATTGTTACATGGCGCTGCTGGTACCAGCAGGATTTGTAGAAAGAATGAAGGCAGGTTTTAACTAATCCATGTGGAGTTGAATGTCCTTGCTTTTTTTGTTATTTTTGTTGGGTTTTAATCATCATCTGTTCCATGGGCAATTCCAGATCCTATAGTCATTTGTAAATCCCACAGACATACTTCACAAGTTCATTCAGAGAAGGCAGATGGTGGGTGGAAAAAAGCCATAGGAGTGGCTAAAATTAATTCTTCACCTGTCTGATAAGGATTTGTATTTTCTTTTTTTCTTGTTGTTTGTTTGTTTGTTTTGGTTTTGTTTTTGCACTTTAAAGATGTTTTTACCAATGGTGCAGCTATCACAGTTATTTCATAGTCTAACATGACTACATCAGCAAGTTTCTCCTAGTTTTCAGCCAGCATTTAGTTTTTTGTAATTTCATTTACTTTTTACTAGGTTCACCACATGAATCACCCTGAGAAAACTGAGCTTCTCCTTAGAAACACACCTACAGACATGCCCATATATCTTTAATGTCAATTGGCTAAACTGATCTCAGACTGAACATAAGTTCTCCTCTATAAATTCAAACATTCTCTTGCTTTTTTGTCCCAAATTATTTCCAAGTAGGCCATATGTACTAATAGGTGCTTAAGCAAGGATACTCAACAGTTTCTACCAGAACCCAAGTTCACAAATCTGGTGAACTATGAGGTTCATATAAAGCCTTTGTGTCCTTCATATTTCAATGCATACCTCTTGAAGCACCATAAGCACAATCAAAAAAGTTCTCCCAGTTTGCTAACACCCTATTTCTCAGCCTGTGTATCTGCTTTCTACGTTTTTTTCCCTGGTTTTGGAAGGAATTGTTTCTGACAGCCTACTCATCAGGATGATTAGCAGCACATATGAAGCAGTAGCAAACCACCAACTCTTAACTTTTATTAAGAAAATAAATTACCCTAGAAGGTACGTTAGCATATACTGATAGAAAACATCAATCATAGTTTGTTCAGGGGAAGACAAAGTGCAGATGAGTGAGACACAGTGGAGTATTTTGTGATGAGGAGAAATGGAGGTTGATAAGCTTTGTTTGATCCTTGTAGGAAGAAAAGAATCCTGAATACAGCTATTCACAAGAACTGTGAATTATGTGTTTCCTACTCTGTGCTCCTAAAGGAAAAAAGAAGAAATGAAGAGGAGAAAAGTCAAGGTCCCACAAAATGCTGAGATGGGTATTCACACCATAAACCACTGTGAATTGTAATTGCAGACTAAGATTCCAGTACACAGATCTTCTACCAGCTACCTGACTGGTCAGGATTTCTGGAAAGAACACGATAATTCAAATTGTTTCTGGTCTGGGATGCATCTTTGCACAGGCAGTCCATCTGCCTTAACCCTGCCCATTTTACCAGGAAAATATCCCTTTCATTTTTCAAGTTTATTGTCCCATGCAAGTAATGAATTTGATGGGTCTCAGTTCTGACTTACTCCTTACTGAAACGACATACTGGATTTGCATTATCTACCAAACTGCAGTGAGGACAGCAATTGCATGGGCTAAGATGACTAACAAAACTTGTGTGTTCCCCACAGATCAGGACTGACTCATGGTGATGGGACAGTATCTATAAGAAGTTGGCTTTGCTGCTGCATTATAGATAAACATTGAATTTCATTTTCCAAGTATCACCTGTCACCTCCTTCTACTACTAAAATCACACAGGATTTTAGAGGTAAATTTTATTGCCTCATGCACTTTTATATGCAAAACTCATTCAGTATAAAATATCACACAAGACGTTCCACCAAATTAAATAGCTATATTAAATGGTTCAGTGATCCTTGTGGAAAATTCCTAACAAGATCCTGAATTGTTTAAGATTTAATTTTATCAGTTATAAGACTGTTTCATTTTTTATCTTGCTTGAAATGTTATTTTAGAAACAGGAAGGTTTATACATCAAAGCTGTGGTTCCACCTTTTCTAGTAACATCGTAAATGTCCTGTTTGTTTCCAGCTGCCTTTCAAATAATCACAGTATATTTTACTTGCCTAGTATTTTTAAAAGTAAAACTTAATATTCAAGATACAGTCCCCAGAATGACAGGCTCACTTTGAATATGTTTTGTTTCATCAACATTCAGTGAGAAAAAGAGTAAGGAGCAGTCTTTGTGCCAACACAGTTCAGGAGAATAGATGAAAAAAAAGCAGTAGGAAAAGAAAGAGTTTTTAAGTGCACTGTGAATACAGACTGAGCTCAACTTCTTTTCTTGTCAAATAGAGCATAGTAAGAAATAATTGGGTTACTTTGTATGAGAAATAAGGGCAGGTTCAATGTTAAGAAATTCTCACAAACCTATGAATGGTTAGATAATGGAGGCAGCTGCTGCAGGATGCTGCAGAATCAATATTATTGGAAAAGTTCAAGGTAAAGTTTAATACTCTTCTATCTTTGAGGGTGTTCTCGGTTTTTTGGCTAGAATACAGTTAATTTTCTTCCTAATAGCTGGTGTAGTGCTGTGGTTTTGATTTAGGGTGATAATAATGTTGATAACACACTGATGTTTTAGTTATTGCTAAGCAGTGCTTACATGAAGTCAAGGACTTTTCAGCTTCTCATACTGCCCTGCCAGCAAGATGGCTGAAGATGCACAAGAAGCTGGGAGGGGACACAGCCAGGACAACGACCCAAACTGGCCAAAGGGGTGTTCCATACCATATGATGTCATGCTGGACAAGAAAAAATGTGAGGAGTTGGCTGGGGGATGGCCACTGTTTGGGGATTGGCTGAGCATCAGTCAGTGGGTGGTGAGCAATTGCATTGTGCATAATTTATTATTATTATTATTATTATCCCTTCCTTTTCTGTCCTTTTAAACTGTTTTTTATCTCAACACACAAATTTTACCTTTTTTTTCCCAATTCTCTCCCCAGTCCCACTGGGGGGGAGCATGAGTGAATGACTGCTTGCTGGGTTAAACCACAACAGATGGATTGGGAGAATTCAAACTGCCTGTGCCCATCCAGGGATTGAATGTTAATAATACATAGTTTTCAAATGCTTACAACAAAAACACTACAACACAACTGAACAATAATCATCTTCCCTCAGAAAAATTTGTGGTGAGTGGCAAGAAGACTGTCCTAACGCACAAAATGAACAGAGCCCAAGGCAGGACAATGGAAGAAAGGCTGAAAGATGAAGGGTTAAACTACAGTGAACAATAAGTAACAAAAGGCAGCATGGGATATGGAGAAGAAAGAGAAAAAAGAGAACAAGATTGCATTATAGAAAGCAAAGTTGCTTGTTCCTGAACATTTTTATATTAATATGGTGCTACATCACAGCTGAGAAGGGCTTAAACAGCATCTGGAAGTGGTGGATTTTGGGGAAGATAATGATATACTTGGATGGGGATAGGGTTCACACAAACAAGATGATATACAAAATGTACAGCAGGGCTGCAGGAGGTATGAGAGAAAACAGTCGTGTCCAAACGAAAGGAGTCAGATGTTCAGGACGCCTTTCAACCTCCAAATTCCTATGCCGAAAATCACTGAAAGGTCTTTGGGGCACAGCTGTACCACAAATGCATTAAACAACAGTAAACAATGTTCTTATCTGAACAAGACAAAGCTCACAATATTAGGGAAAGGCTACACAGTTGTCTGATGAAGTATGGCCTTGAAAAATGCAAGACTTTCTTAACTGAGATCAGTTGAACTAAAATGTCAGCAACAGATTGCTGTTATTACACTGGACTAACAGAAATGCACTGGATAGCCTGAAAGCCTGTCTGCACTGTCCCAGGTACAGACTGGGTACTTCATATCAGACATCACTTTCATGACCTTTTGAGAGAGACATAGAAAACACATGAAGAAGGAGAAGGAGAAGGGGAAGTGGAAGTGGAAGGAGAAGGAGAAGGAGAAAGAGAAGAAGAAAGCAGAAGAAAGCAGAGAAGAGCAGCATCCTGACCAGCATTGGGAATGGCATGGCCAGCAGGAGTAGGGAAGTGATTGTACTCCTGTACTCGGCTTTGGTGAGGCCGCACCTCGAGTACTGTGTCCAGTTTTGGGCCTCTCAATACAAGAAGGACATTGAGCTGCTGGAGTGTGTCCAGAGAAGGGCAACAAAACTGGTGGAGGGACTGGAAAACAAATCTTATGAGGAGCGGCTGAGGGAACTGGGCTTGTTTAGTCTGAAGCAGAGGAGGCTCAGGGGAGACCTGATCGCTCTCTACAACTACCTGAAAGGAAGTTGCAGTAAGGAGGGTGTCGGTCTCTTCTCCCAAGTAACAAGCAACAGGGCAAGAGGCCTCAAGCGATAGGCCTCAAGTTGCACCAGGGGAGGTTTCGATTGGATATTGGGAAAAACGTCTTCACGGAAGGAGTAGTGAGGTAGTGGAATAGAGAGAGCAGGTATTGCCCAGAGAGGTGGTTGAATTACCATCCCTGGAGACATTCAAAAACCGTATAGACATGGCACTCCAGGACATGATCTAGTAGGCATGGTGGTGTTAGGTTGACGGGTGAACTTGATGATCTTTGAGGTCCTTTCCAACCTTCGGGATTCTATGATTCTAAGAAGAAAGAAGAGAAGAAGAAGGAGAAGAAGAACAAGAAGAAGAAGAAAGAAGAGGAGGACGAGGACAAGGAGGACGGGGAGGACAGGTGTTTGTGAATTGAGTCAGGCTTGGTAGAAAAACATTATATCAAACCCTTTATTCCACCTCATAACTCTTAATTTATTATTTTTGATTTGTGTCTGATCTCTGATATTTGATCCAGGTGCAAAGTCTTGGTATTCCATATTACTTTTTGTTGAGCTAATAGTCCACTTCATCAATTTGAATTTAATCGTAATTATTACTGCTATTCTTCCTATTTTTCTGACGGTAAAAAACTGCTGACTTCTAGCTGATCTCACTTATTTCTGTGAAATTCTATTTAAAGATATACTTGAGCTTTTCAGGTTTATGACGACCACACTGTGAGGAAAATCAAAATAAAATACAGCAGCATTAAAACTTGGTTTCCTGCCTGCTGGATGTATCCCTCTTTTTTTTCCATATACGTATTCAGGAGACCATCCCAAACCAGAGCATGATCTCTGCTTGTTCTTTCCAGGCCACGGGGGTAAGAGGAAGCTCTGCCCTCACCTTGCATCACCCATAGACCCTGTCATCACGGAACTGAGGCATTGATTGCTCCAGGGATTCAGCCACTTCCTCTGCCAGCATCAAAACCGATTGTTCTTCCATAAGCAATATGGGCCAAATGCATAAATTCTTGTGTTTCTTCAAAGTGCTGACGGCTGGCAGGAGATGGAGAGAGGACATTGGAAGGGTATCTGCCAGTTCTGTGAGGCAGAGCAAAGTTCCGTAGCCCTAGCTGTACAGTCTGACAGATTTATTGCCATGCTGATGGCCAGATTTAGGGTCAGGAACAAGAGAGTGTTTTTCAGATTACATCAGAAAATATTAACAACATTTTGCCTTCCTTTTCTGAATTTAACATTGACTGTTTATGAACATCTAGGGATGTTGCCTTGCTTTCTCGGTGGCACCTCACTCTGCCCTGCTGCTTCCACAGGGAAAATACCACACCAGCCCCCCCAGTGAAGCACACTTTGCTGGCTGGACTCTGAATAGGATAACTGATGTAAACACATTGTCCCATGGCAGCTGAGACAACAGGTCTGAGTGGTTCCATAGTTCTTTCTAGCCTCGGTGAAAGTGTCAAAGCAATTGTCCCACAAAATTACGCACAGTATAAATAGGTCATTCCCATTTACTTTAAAGTGAAATTTTGATCTTGCTTACCCTGGTTTTAACTGGGAGTAAGCTCACAGCAGTGAGGAGAATGAGACTGCTGAGATCTAGTTTTAGTAACTGACAAGTAAAATCCTTGCAGTGCAGTGCGCTCCCCTCACCCTCCCCCAGCTCCGTAAAGGCACTGCCTCTGCGGTTTTACCATTCCTGATCCACGCAGGTAACTTCACAACCCTGGCACCACACAGACTACGGAATTATTCCCTAATGGGAAATTGCATGGGATGGTGATAATTATCTCATCACTTTCATAAGCGCTAACTGGATTCCTGTTGTTATGTTCTAGAAGTTTTTCTGTCTTCCTACTGCCCTTCCTATTATCCTCTCTTCAGTGCAGCCCTTAAACTATGAAGTAACCTGCTGAAATTCATATTGTGACATAGATTTGAAAAGAATGGCACTGCTATGAGACTCATTTTCTGTATCAGAATACAGTACGTCCAAACCGTAAAAACCTCAAGACTGCAAATATGAAACTATTTTAAATAGGAACAATATGTAGCTCAGAAAATGTCAGAAATTTTCCTACAAAAGGAGAAAATTATTGAATCTAAAGTGTATGTTTGTCCCTAAACACAGATCCACATGTATGGTTGTCAAAGAAAAATAAATCATAAGCAAATATACATATAGTAAGGAATTTAACTTATCCCAGCTAAAACAGACTATTTAATGTACAATATTTTTTATTTCATGTTTATTTTGTGAAATCACTTGATTTTATTGTATGACTGCTGTCATAAAAACAAGCTTTCCTGATGAATAACATTTGGCATAAAGCCAAAGCATGATTTGGCGCTTGATTCTCTTGGATTAAGCGAAAAAGGTGTAAGCATTCTGTACTTTGTAATGCTAAATGAAAAACGTCAGCTTATCGCTGGTGATCACTTTGAAAAGCGACCGCCTGAATGAAGTGAATAGCCTGTGTGATTACAGATTCAGCATCATTATTCAAGGACAGGAGAATGAGAGGAAGAGTTGTATTCATTCTTATGTAAACAAACAAGAAACAGAGTAAGCTGGAGGTGCTAAAGGAATGGAGATGGGACTGCCTCATCTAAAACCCCCAAGGTATCGTTAAGGCCCTTAGATGATTCAATATCCTTCCCTGAAGAGAGGAAGCTCACTCCACCCAGGTACTTAGATTCTCCCTCCCTTTCAGCCTAACACACCCTCACAAATAAAGCAGAGGAGAGAGCGGGAAGGGGAAGCACAGCACAGTTCTGCCTTACAGATGTTTGCCACTGAATTGCTGTGGGAGGATAATTTCTTTGCCCGGATAAAATCTATGGTATTAGAAATCTAAAGCATTTGAATAGAAGAAAATAACTCAACGAGAAGGACAGGAGTAGTTGTGGAAGGAGGTTAGTATGGTGAAGACAAAAGTTTTGGCAGAGGTATGTGGAAAACTGGGTTGTTTTGAAGTCAACATGTGTGGTAAAGCTTAGTGAAAGAGAACAGGCACAGGATATTTCATCAGAGGAAGTCTGAATTGCAGATTTATCTCATTCTTCATTTATGCATTACTGGCTTTTCAAGTTTCTCTTTCCCCATGAATATCCAGTCACATTTTCCCACTTTACCGGCATTTTCCTCACAATTAATCTCATCTTGCTATGACCTTCACAGAACTGTAGATACTTAGTCTTCAGAAAATATCCATGTGTACTATCATCTGCAGTTTGCATTACATGTTAGTTATGTCCTTTCTCAACATGTTCATTAAGATGTTAAGTAAGTCCAAACACAAAGGTGACCCATGTAGCACTTGACAAGACATGCCATCTGCCTTTGGGATAGATACTTATCATTATTCATTATGCCTTATTTTCAGCAAGCAACTGTTTTTCAGTCCATATGTCAATATTACTGTCAGTGTCAATATGATGTTATAAACAAAATTTCATGAGATAGTATGTACGGTACAATCTCATATATTATACCACCTGGCTTCTGTTTGTCTGCAAGTTTTGCCATTATCGTGAAGAAGTAATCCATTCTGACAAGAAAGATACATTCTTTTATTTCTTGTTTTCCTTTGTCAATGAGATGAAGGTCCCAACAAGATCTTCAGAGATAAAACAGCAATGCCCCAAAAAGAGCCCCATCTCCTCATTTGTAGCCAAGTGCCCTCATTGTTGGGCTGCAGCAGCCTGACTCTCTGTGCTTGCTCCCCCCCGATCTATTAGTCTTGACTTCATAGATCACCTGGTTTTGGCAGGAGGCCTGAACCTGTCCTCCTTTATGCCCACGCAGACTCCTTCCATCACGGCAATAATGTCACAGCTAGGGAAGTCTGGCTGCTGGGTAGACCTCTCGGTTTGATATCCCTTGGTTTGAGGAGGAACCTGTATCTTCCACAGTGACTGACTAGACCTTAAACTCAAATTTTGAGGTCTGTAATTTCAGATTAGAAATAAATCTAAAGGATCACAGAAAAGTTGTGTTACTTGTGAACTAGATTCTGCAATCTTACAGAAATCTGTATCACACTTTCCGGTTAATATTTAGTTTTCTTCAAGTGTATTGTTTACAATCCTTCACCATTCTGGCCACAGACATTTTAAACAATTCTGACAGTATATTCTCATATTTCATTGGGTAGGACCAATGAAAAAGCCTTATTAGTGCTATCAGAAGAAGGAACTTTTCTTTCCATTCCATCCTTATTTCTCAATTTTCAGAGTAATTGGTATTACAGTGGAAAGACAGTCACTTTCTACTGCAACAACTGGACAGGAAGAATGACTCCCCCGCTGCCCTTGAAAGGAGAATATATACCTTTCACATCACACTCTTTATTCACTATTACCCACAGAGACACAGGAGTCAGCTTGTCCGTATTTGACATTCCTCCTAAAATTATTTTGGCTTTTCACTTAAATCTACTTAATTATTTATCTGTATAATCGAATCTGCACAATCTTCCCAGAAGAAATAAATGACATAGTTTAGATATGCAAAGGATGCTTAGTTTCTGAGAAAGAACAAAGCCTTCACAAACTCTTCCCGAGAGAACATAACATTGGAGAGAGATCAAAGGAGAAAACCCAATCCAACACTATTAGATGGATTAAATTTTATGTGTAATCTTGCAGTGGTATTGCTCAAGTTTCAGCACCAGAAAGGTTTTGTGAGCATTCCCAAGAGAGAAAAAGGAAGGAACTGGCATGATTTGTTCAAGACATATTCCAACGGCAGAAATGAGCAGATCTGCAGTTTGGAGCTTTCTGTTTACTTCTCAGCACCTTTATCATCCTGGTGTAAGAACTAGATCTAATGATCGTTTGGGGGAGGCAGAGCTGCAGTCATTAAACAGAGATGCTTTAAGTTCTTTTCTGGGGATTTTTATGACTTGTTCTTCTGCCCATAGAGATCTGAAGAAACAGTTTCTGTGAAAAAGGTGGTTTGGTAGAGTTATCTGAGCATGTTCCCTCCCAACATCTCTGCCTTCTTTATGTTCTTTTCTGGGGTTTGTCAGATTTGTTCATGTTTGTAGATGTGGGAAGGAGACATGATGCTTTGACAGTATTCCTTTCCCTGTTTGCTTTTTCATCAGCCCTTTTAGGGGAAGAGTGTGTGCCACCCTCCAAACCTTCCCTACCTGACTGCTGTTTGTAACTCGAAATACCAGTCACTTGTGCATTTCCACTTTCCTACTGTAACTCAACCAGTACATGTTAAGAATTTCTGCTGCATGAAACTATTTTTTCTACTATTTTACTAGACCATTAATAGCTACTGAGTATATACAGCAATAATTGCTGTATCACAGTCCTGTCTTAATCTGTTCATATTTTCTCTGTTGTGAGTGTTTACAACAAGAATGATATAAACATTATAAATTCTGACAGGGGACACATTTATTTACTTCAAGTATATGTAAAATGTTTATTTTTACTGTTCTGTCCCAGTTTGATACACAAGGTTTTACATTATGCTTTGAAATATGAATGTGCCCCTTGTTGTTTTAGTCTGCATGTGGGAGGCTAATATCCGTAAAGCAAAGTGACAAGAGAGGAGCAAAGTAGGGCCCCTGGGACATGAAGAAATATTGATTCAAAATCTAGAGCTTCCTCATAAAAATATTTCAGTGGGGCTTAAAAGACTACATGACAAAATAAATGTAATACACATACTCTGGAATAGACGTTTGCGATGAAAATTATTTCCCTTGTTTCTGAGAAATAATAGCAAAAGTATATAATGTCTGACATAAGGTGTTATCATATTTAATCACAAGCTACTGTTTGTGCACAAAACAGTGCTTTTCTAGTACTGCAGGCTATTTGGATATGTCTCACAAAACTCTGCAAGGTATTGTACTCACTGCGAAGTGTATGCTATGCCTGCAATTCGATATTCTTGACACAAAAGAACCACTGAATGTCCCAAGGAAGTGCTAAAGGATGACAATGCAGCTGTGTGTTTAAAATTCCCATTTAAGATCATCGCAGTTCGTCTTTATAATTGTGAGCTAACTGCGTAATATAAACTAGGGAAAGTTGTTGAGTCTTACATTAAATAAAACATGCTCAACTAGACTGGAGAGACTGTGCACTGAAACACATTTTGAACTGGAACATCCACAAAATGTGATAGGTATTTGTGGTGAAAGAGTTAAGCCATTCAGAAATTAGAAAAAAACAAAAAATCCAGAAATTTAGTCTGGAAAGACATTCTAAGGAAAGCACTAGTCTGTCAGTGTCCCTTGTTTTCATCTTGAAATTTCATTCTCAGATGAGTGCATTAAAACATTGCTTCTGTTGGAACTACACGATTTAGTGCTGTAGATATTCAGATAATGGCAAGTGAATTTGACCTTAAAGAACTTATTACTTCAATCCTCTTTTTATTACACAAGTCATCGGCCTGCTTAATTTCAACTCTGCAAATCACTACATAAATATATAGTAGGTTTTCTACTTAAACAGAAATGTGTTTTGAATTTTTGAAAGAGAGGCAGCACCTCCTTGATTAGGTTTAATGATATACAGATTCATGTATGCCAGCTGAATTCCAACTCTGAATCTACAGAAATGTAAAGCAGTGGTTTATATATTTTATATGCAAAACATTACATTAATATCACATTAAGGCCATATGATCAACTTTCCTGAAAAGTCATGCAGGGGCCAAGCAGCACAAAAGAAATCCATCTCTTTTTCTTGTATAAATGTCTTGCATTTTGCCTGAGCCAATACTACTTACATTGATCCCTATTATTTTCCATAGAAAGTTGAATCTCATGTGAATTTATTAGCTATAGATCAGAGGATAAAGACATTTTGCATTGCTTGCACATATTCACTGTGCTATCAAGCCTGGAGGTTCAAGACTCTCTATGTCTCCCTAACACAGAGGGTTCTGGTATTCCCATCTGTAAGTATTCAAAAATTGTGAGTCAGACTGTTAAAGAGTCACAAGACTGGCCTAAAACAATGATGTAAAAACCCCACATTTTTGGGTTGTTTTTCATTTGTAATTTTCAATGCTTTATGGAATACTCAAGTAATTTTTTCAAGCTTCTGAAACCACGGAGGTCAGAAAGCAGAGAAGAGAAAACAGGCACTTGAGTGGGAGGACTAGAGATACAGCTGGCAGTGATGATTCAATCCATATGCGGATTACAAGACTTGATGGGATAAAGCGGCTTCTCTGAAGATTTGCAGACAGAATGTGGACAAGAACATCCAAAATGCCAATTCTTGGAGAAGAGAATAGAATTATATTTTGACCTTCAGGAATAGTGAATGACTGAAGTACAAAAAAAAGAACCAAAAAAAAGGAATGTCAGGAAATCTCAGAAGTAAAGGAGATAGCCAGGAATCAGGGCTCTGTGGTGGTGACGTGTACAAGACTGAAGAAAGAGGGTACAAGCAAGTCTAGAGGCTAACGGAAAAACTGACAATTCTTTAGCAGACACTCACTGAGCCACCAGAAGGTGCTGCTATTCCACTTGCTCTTCACAAGTAGCAAAACATCTTTTGACAAGACAGAAACACCAAGTTAAGAAATGAGTAAGGTGACATTGCCAGATGACTACAGCAGCATGCTGTATGTGCTTGTTCAGTCTTGGGTCCTATGTTTTGAACTGCCATTTGGTAAGTATCTTCAAAGTGATGGATGATGTGTTAAGAATTAAAACTCTGAAAAAAAAAAAAACACCAAGAGTTGGGGACCTTATTCAGTTGATACTTGCATTGGAGCTAGCATCTTGGTAGCACATTGTAGTCCAAGGACAGACAAACAGGTAATTGTAATCCCAGCTGAAAGGAAATACCTAAAAGGATGAACCGTGTCCTACAAGTGCCTTTTGTCTGCATTGAAAAGAGATGATTAACTCAGATGTAGATGTCCCTACTTAACTCTGAGGTTGCTTTCTACTTAGGACAAGGGCCATGTGCTTAACTAAGAATTTCCAAGACAAAATTAGTAGAATACTCTTATGATTTTGTGTGTATCAAACAGTCCTGTTTAGTGGACGTTTTTGATCTTTTCTGTTTGGTAGTAGGATGGAATATGTCATAGTCTACACGTATGTTCTACATCTTTCTGTAATGGAAGAGTTAGGAAATTGGTAAGGTACTCAACAGTGTTTTCCTTTGAGAAATTATCAATGAATCCTTTATTTTGTCAAGATGGCCTCCTGTGAAAATGTTGCACAAATATACCAATTTCTGAGCCTAGGCATGTAACAAAATTAATTTATTACTCTAAGTACACCTACCAGAGATTTTGTTATTTAAATTTTAGTTGCATCAAAAAGCTTGCTCTTAAGTAACCAGACGGGCATAACACAGTCTTTATTTTTTCTAAGCCTGCAAAATGAGAAGCGGAAAGCATTTTCTTTTTACACTGGAGTCAAGAAGTTAAATTGCCAGAAAGAAAGCTCTTATTCAGAACATACAGTATAAATAGTGGCTGATACTGTTTAGCATAAGTTTCTTCTAGTTGAATGGCTCCAAATCATATCACCTCAGATGTTACAAACAGTACTGTAGAAAAGGAACACACCATCCATCTCCTCCCACTGAAGAGCATGGTATTTAAAGTGTTTATGTTTCTACCGACTCAGCATTAGATTACCATTTCTTTGAACTGACTTGCAGGTTGTAAGGGGTGCAGTAACAAACCTCTGGCTGCTGGACTAACAGTGGGAGACCTGAGGACAACTACACCCCACAGCTGGTAAATCCAAACTGACCATGCTTTTTCTCTGCTCTGTGTGTCTTTCAGTGGCTGCTAGGTAGCCTGATCCACAGAATCACAGAATGATAGAATGGTTTGGGTTGGAAGGGACCTCAAAGATCATTTAGTTCCAACCCCCTGCCATGGACAGGGACACCCTCCACTAGACCAGGTTGCCCAAAGCCCCATCCGACCTGGCCTTGAACACTGCCAGGGATGGGGCCTCCACAGCTTCTCTGGGCAACCTGTTCCAGTGCCTCACGACCCCCACCATGAAGAATTTCTTATTTTGCAAATGGAATTATCTGAATCAGAGGAAAACCTTTTAATTAGTAGCTAAACCAAGGCTGCTCTGGAGTGCTGTTTTTATCTTTGTCCTTTTTCAGGGAGGTCTGGTTACTTCTCAGTCTTTGGGACTACCTTTACTTCAGCTATGGCTGTCTTTAACTAATTGAGGATTTTCTAGTCTGATTCTCTGTTGAATATGTGAAAATCTTTTTTGAATATATGAATATGATGAATTTTCTACATACAGTCATTGAATGTAATGGTAGCTGAAATTGTTAGCACAGCAAGTACATTTTTAAAGAAAGAAAAATCAGACAAAGTATATTCATCCTTCCCTGCACTTTTTCCTTGTAGTCTTCCCACTAGCAGGCAAGCAGATTCTTCACCTCCTGCCACAAACCTCTGGTGTATTCCACCATTCTTTCCTGTTCTCCATCATAATGAGCATGCTCCCGGGGGGCTGTGATGTGATTTTGACTGCTTCCCTTAATATTAATTAATTAACACGTTTGTCAATGCTGTTTTTGAGAGGTCATGGGACTATAACCCTATTCATCCCCTCCAGTAAATCCAGATCTGCACCAAGCACATCCTTCCCATGACCTTCAGTGGGTAATAGGTGTTAGTGGGACTACATGATCCTTGAGGTCTCTTCCAACCTTGATGATTCTATGATTCTATGATTCCCCAAACCAGTCCTCTGGATCCCAACTGGCAAAGAACAGTTACCTGATATGGAGATATAGAGGGCAGTTTTTTAGTTTTACTACTTTGAATACAATGTATAAGTTTTAGGAACTAGGGATGCTAATCCACATTAATAATTTAAATATTTCCATGCACCCTTATCATTGATTGGCTGAAATAAATGTATAATTCACTGAAATCCCTTGGCAGCAAAAAGGTGCTTGGTGTGCAAATAACTGACGCATCTTCTGTATAATCAAACAGAGCTGGCTGAGTAAGAGAAATGCTTTAGCCAGAAGAAAGTGATCTTTGTTTTTTGTGCTAAAATTATTTGGATATTTACTTCCAATTTTTTACTAGATTTGTACATCTAGAAAAGTGTGCATTATCTATTCTGAGAGGAAAAAAAGAAAATTATTTAAGCCAACAAAACGTGGTGGTAAGATAGGATTAATATATACAATAGCTGAAAGGAAGTTGAATGGGGAGAAGCTCAGGAGTGTTCAGGAAATGCAGAAAGCATTAGATTTCGCTGTTTGTGAGGACAGCAGACATTACTTATATATGGTATTATGGTACTTAGTTTGGAAGATGTACAAAGCAGTGCCTTGAAACTTGCAGGCCTCAGTGATACAACTCAAGCAATGAATCAGGCTATACTCAAAATGAAAACAACAAGCACTGATAATAATTTGTTGGTGCTTACTTATTAGCAACTGTCGTCAAGCATTGAATGGTAACACCAGGAAGACCAATGTAATCACTTTGGTGGAAAATACATTTGCACATTGCATTTTACATTGTTTATTGCTATTCTAGGGGTTACTTTAGGTCCATTTAAAATATTAAATTATTAATACTAAATTAGGACATTTTTGCACCTCACATTTACACATGTCATCAGTATCACCCTCTTAATGTCCCTTCTTTAGAATATGTATAACTTAAGAGCAACTAGAAGGCTGCATTCTCTAAATACCAAAGAAGTTAATCCACCTAAAGAAAAGAAAAAAAAACAGTTTCATGATTGATGGTGAGTAGAAAACAAAGGACTTTGATCTGTGCTTTTGGAAGCTGTCTGAAATATTATTTTTGACATAAGATATAGGAAAGTACCACACAGAGCAGTTCCCAGCTGCTCCTTTCTCAGATGAGCTTCTGTACTCAAGTGACAAGGCAATCAAGACTAGTGTTTGGTACTGAACTCCAAAGGGAGGAACAGACACACTAATGAATACAGTGATTCCACATTATAGATGGCAGTGCAACTTCTTCCCTCGGTAAATCATTCCTTATCTTCATCTTTCAATCCATTGGAGGTCCAGGATGGTCCTCTCATTCCAGTCATCCTTCCTTCTGCCTGGCATTGGCCTTGCCATTATGCTAACTCAGTGGTTTATTCAGCTGTGCTCCGGAAGTCATTTCTTGAAATGACCTGGTTTAAAGATTAAGTGCCACCATTGTCCCTTTTCACAAGGAAAAATCAAAACGTATGCTTTGCTTGACTCTCTCCCACAGACACTATTTTTGTTTTTTTCCCCATCCTGATAATCAAGTAAGGCATTCTAAGCGCTAAATCTGTTGGCTTTTCAGTGATTTTCATGAAGCAAAATGACCAAGACATATGCAACAAATGATGAATAACACTGGATTGCAATTCATTTGGACAATTACACATAAATACCTTAAGGGAAATCACATCATTTCCCAGAGAGTGTGAAACACAAAAAATAGGGAAAATACTTGGCTTGGTAAAGAAATTGCTTATCCAACTCTAGTAGTAACACATTTAAAAGTTTAATTTTCTCTGCTGAAAGCTCTTCTGCAATGGTAGATCTGTCCTTTTCCTCCCCTGCGAAATATGGAAATGTGCCTACAAAGATTGGTAAAAATAAACAATATTCTTTGCCAAGGAAAACATAAGTTGAAAGTGTCCTGGTTTTATTTCTATGTGGATTATAAACCATTCCCTCCAGAAATTTATCGTTTGTTATCTTAAATACATGTGAACTGTAAAGCAAGGTATTGTTCAAATGCATTGTTTAAATGGGACTTTCATTTGTTATGTCACTTTAAGGCTTCTTGAGGGAGTTGGCTGTAAATTGTTATTGGCAAACCTTAAAAGATGGAAGGGAAAAATGTGTTATTTATTGAGTGTTGACTGTGAGTTTAGCCCGGCACAACAGAGGGAGAAAAACTTGTTGTTCCCCAAGAGAGATACTTGGTTTATATTAGGTGATATAATATGAACACAAATTTCCTGTAGAACAAGAAAAGGCCTGGCTTCAACAAAGTGTTAAGGTATAGGGTACATGCTGGACATTCAATTTACAGTGGATCATCTCTGGAAGGTGTGGTGGAAAAATATTTATTAAAGAGGGATTTGAAAGAGCAAAAGCATAAAGGAAAAAACAGAGATACAGAGATGAGCAGAAAACAAAGACTCCATCGAGAGAACACTTTGCGGTTACCTGAGAGTTTCTTAGTATTGAATTGTTCTTTAACAAACAAAAACATTTCAATTCTTTCACCATTCTGGTAGCAGCTTGTGAGAAATCTCTGTTTTCTACACATCTATTATAATACTGAGCAAAGGGTTACATATTAAAAAAATTACATATATTTGCATGGATCTGAATTTATGTGTATAAAATTGAAGGGAGTTTTGCATGTATATTCTCTCTGAGCCACTCATGCTTCCAGTTTTGCAATATTTTAAGGAGTCTTGACTCTCCTTTACACATATGCTATATCTCCTTAATTCCTTGACCTTTCACTCTTTATATACTCAAAGTGCATCAGGAAAAAAAAAGTGCAGAAAGGAAAAATTGATCTGAGGGAAAGAAGTGATTGAGACAGTGTGAGAAAAGATGAAGGACTTCCTGATGCGAGAGATTTTATTTTTCCTGTTTAATTATGTTCTATATAACACCAACTAGCCCCTGCTTTACTCTCTCACCAATGTTGTTACTCTAAAACACAAGGAATTTTATTTCAGTCTTCCCATCACAGTTTCAGATTTTTGCTGTTCCATCAAGCAGACGCAGCACATAGATGCTTCCTCTCATTCAGAAAAATCTTCCCAAAGTTTTCTGAGCACACCTATCCATTTACCAATCACTTTTTTCTGTCCTTCTTGGAGTTCACAGTTTCATGAGGACTCTGTGGGTGAGAGTAGTTCTGGGTTATCAGCAGTGCTCAGCCAAGGGTCAAGGTTGACTTTTTAGGGACAGAAGTAAAAAGGAAGCCAGCTGCCCATCAGCGGTGCAAACGGCATTTTGATATCATTTCCAGAAAAGGTAGAATGATTGCCAGACATGGGTATCTGCTGATCCGTATGGATGCATGCCAGGGGACATGCATTATCCATTAGAAAAACCTGCAGACAGAGCAGGTCTGCAATGCACCTCTTATGTGTGGCTTTAGTGCTATTCATTCCATGGTAGAGTTTCTGTGATAAATTAATTCCTCATTAAAATGTGCACATAAGATATGTCAGGCCAGAAGTTTAAGGACTTTGTTGTTTGTTTTCCTACTTTCGTTCATAGAGTGAAAACCAAAGAAGTTTACTATTTCAGGTGCTACTTTGCATTATACAGAGTAGCTACAAATCTTTACATTAAAAATAACCAACAGAAAAGGGCTGAGGCTGCATTACAATCTAATCAGTTTTAGGATTATAAAAGAAAAGATGAGATGAAAGAGTAGTGCAGAGCTTTTTGCTCTGCACTGTTTCTGCATAAACAATGTCTACATCTTCTTGAGATTTATAGATTTTATATGTAGGCTGAGGATTTGCCTGAGTCAAAAAGATCAGAATCAGATGCTGCTGTGGTAGGTGGGGGGAATCTAACCACACTGTGAATGTGAGAGCTCTCATGAGCTTCGGTGTCTTTTGGTTATGTGACATGAGTTGTGTCATGCCGGACAGTGCTCATGGCTGGGAGGGAAAGAGCTTTATCTAGCTCTCTCATATCTTGGCAGAGCCATAGCTGTGTTGCGTGCATCATTAATACTGCATAAGAGCAGAACCAAGGTGGTGTAATGATTTGTCTCACGATGCTGGTTGTTCCACAGCCACAAAAAGCAAGACCACACTCACTGGTGCTTATCTACTAAGGGAATTAACCCGTCTTCCATCCCACTGCCTTCACATAAGCTAATGAGCCCACGAGACCTCTAGAGTGTGACCCAGGCTGAGGTGCAGGCCTCTGGGTGCTGCAGTGACTATTACCATTGACCACTGATCAGTGGTACCAGGATTAGCCTGGTACTACCTGCAAACACAGAAAACGAGGCGCTGGAAAAGGAGAGACAGTGGTGGTCACTCTTCTGCAACTGTGACTCTTCAAAGTGTCAAACTTCACAGTTTCCCCTACAACAGCGGTGTGGGTAAGCTCCCATTTTGCTTCTGGTCTTCATTCAGTGCTGAGGTCCAGTGTGATGGATGAGACAGTCAGATGTGGAGGAATCTTCACATAACAAAGGAGTTAAAAGGCACTAGAAGAGCTGAAGGCTAGGAATGAGTCTGCATGCCAGTCACTCATCACCAGCTGATCAGTACACTTAGTTCAGCCTTTCTTGGGCTGTTTGCATTTATAACAGTGACCAAGTTAGGGAAAAGGGCTGGGTTGGCTGGAGTACCTTTTCTTGTGAGGTTTTCAAATGTGTTATAATTCCAGCGTAGAACAAAGTGCATGACTTGTAAAAGAAACTCAAGGAAAGTATGCAAGAAAGTTTTGGGGGTTTGGGGTTTTTATTTGGTGTGGTTTTTTTGGTGTTTGTTTTCTGGTGGGTTTTTTGGTTTGTGGTTTTTTGTTGTTATTGTTGTTTAAACGAAACAGCTCACCCAAAGTAACTAATAACTCCTCTCATTTCTGAGAATGACAGGTTCAAGCAATAGATCTTCCAGTGCCGGAGCAGGGTCTCAGAAATGTCTTCTTTGCCAGGTGCACTCTCCTGACGGATCTGGGGAACTTCTTCCTTGCTAACTTGGAAAAGCAATGTAATGTGGGTAAACTACCTGAATTTGCCAGAAGGTTTTAGATAGGAGAGGAGAAAACAGAAGAGTCACAAACATCCCAGAGGATATGTCAGCTCTGAATTAAGTCCTTTTCTGGAAAAGACTTTTGCCGTTATAAGTATTCTGATCAACGTTGTTGTAGAATATTCTGAACTAGAAAAATATTCTTAATAAAGCTATTCTATTTTATACAAATAATTAAGCATGGCAGAAAGAAGTAGAACAAAGGTTTTCCACCTCTTGACAGTGTCTGAATATCTTTCCCTCCCTCATCTTATCTTAACTATGATACTTTTAATTTGCTATTCTACTTTCTCCCCTGCTTCCTATTCTTAACTGTTCTTGGACTGGTGAACTCCAGGGGCAGTGCTCCTTCTACCCAGGAATGTCTTCCCTGGACGAAGACGATTTTGTATCCTCCTCTCGGACTGTCCTTAGGGAGACGTAATGAGGCACTTCATTCACAACTAAGAAGCTCCCGCACGTCTAATATTTGTATCTACCCTTTTCAGTTAACTATAGAAAATAACTTCTAAAGTGTATATAGCGTACAAGCGTGCCCATGTGAAATCCATCAGGGCTATCATCTCAAAGATGCAAAGGCTTATTAGCTGAAGTATCTGGAGTACTTGTTCCCAAACTGGACTGCCATTAAATGTCTAGGTAATGACACTCTTGAGCACATCAATCATCTATGTATAGAATAAGCACCACCATCACATTGTTAAGATTTCCATTATCCTAAGTGAAATGGCGACACAATGTCTATATGTCCTTTCTCCTTAGCATTTTTAAGGACAGTTTTGATGTTGTGAGTCAATTCCAGCAGGCACAAAATAGCTCTATTAAGATTTCTGGGTCAGCTCCAACTCATCTCCAATCTAAACTCTGATCTTCCTCAGGAAGGTTTTGATTTTGCACTCATTAAATGAGAACCAGGTGAGGAGTTAATTAAGTGAGTTTGCTTTGATAAAGTCTGACTTATTCAGTTTCATGGAGAATAGTCATACATGTTGTTTTTTCTCCCCTTGCATTTTGTTTTATTTTTCTGGAGTTAGATTTCCTAAACCAAGGAAAACAGACTCTACATTGATTTCTAATCAATATTTTCTTTTCATCCCTGCAACTAAGAGCACAGGGTGACAATGTCATAGTCAAGACAAATATGCTTTGGAAATGCACTTTTCCTATATGATTGAAAACAGAGCTACACATTAAAAAATCATTTGCCTTTCGATGTTCTTTTGTACAGGGGAAATTGTCTGGCAGAATGTGTATAGGTCTGTGTTTCAAAGAGATAAATACCTCTCTGATCTCTCCCTAGGTATGCACCTCCTCCATCATGCTCTCTGGAAGAACAATTTGTTGTATTTTTCCAATTCTATCAAAACAGAAAGTCCACCACTTTTTCTTTTCTAATTTTTAAATTTAATTCAAAATTATTATTATAGGACATGGTGCAACAGTTTACACAGGCAGTTCATGCAGGCAGGGTGTGCACGTAGGGCCTAGGCACCCTACGGGCTCAAGAAGAGAACGCCATCATTGGTCATTACGGCCCCACTGTCGGGGAAGGAGCTCAGAGGGCTTGGCAGGAGAAGATCGGCCATGGTTACGACTCGCCAGAATGCAACTTCCAGAAGGAATGTGGAGACTCAGACAGAGCCCCTGTCGAAACACATAGCTGTCCAGGTCTCTGGCTGCCAGGAGTGCGTGAGTCTCTCGCTTGGAGCAGATAACAGCAGGGACAACAGCTGTCTCCAGTGCGACCAGGTCGACAACCTGTTCAGCTTGGTGGCTGAGCTCAAAGATGAGGTGGAAAGATTGAGGACCATTAAGCAGTGTCAGAGGGAGATAGATTGGTGGAGTTGCACTCTGCCATCCCTGAGGCTGAGTGTGCTGATGGATGCTCCGTGAGCAGCAAAGGTTCCCCTACCCTCTTGCCAATGAG
>VWZZ01003685.1:5898-16646 GCA_013399095.1 Psophia crepitans | reverse complement strand
GGAAGGGGGAGGAGGGCTATTCTTCACATCCCTCGAGTCGAGTCACAACCTGCCTTTGTACAGAAGAGACAGTTGGTGAGCAGAGCATCTTTTCAAAGCACTGGAGGTGTCCTTCATCCCGCTGGGTCATCATCCCCCAACCTACCCACCCATCGTTATGAGAAGTACCAGGGCTCCTTCCCAAATGAGCAGAGATTTTCTTCTGGTCAGACCGCGCTTAATGCTAGGATTTTTTCCTCTGGAGCTACCTATGGACCCACGCCCATGGAGAGCTCTGCTGGTTTTCATAGGGATCAGTGGGACAGAGCTGGAAGATAATGGCACGCTGATCGCTGCCTTGCCTAAAGCTAGATGACAATGCAGATAAAACCACCAGGGCCACAGGGGCTTTGCTCATCATTGCTCTGCCTGTTGCTGCTCATGGAGTTGAACAGATGCAAGCATCCCTAAAAGGTGCACATCCCACCATAAACAGCCTTATTGAGATCAGAGTGACATTTATTGAGATGAGTCAAATTATGTCTGGGGTGTTCAAGGGCATTTTCTAGTTCATCTCAGGCCACTACCTGGCTGGTTTTATCCCAGCCACACCAGCCGTTTCTGCTCCAGTGTCTCTGTCACCCCAGAAGGTGACGTTGCGCAGGGGCATGTTGATCTGGACACGCACAGGAGCTCTGCTGTGATTTTTTTTAATTACTATCATTATTTTATTTCAAATGGTGTAACACAGAGATTGAAATATTCTGCTGAACTTGAAATAGCAGGTTTTATTTTGTGGTTATTAGGCTCTTGTGTTTGACCTCTCGTCTTTCAGCCTGGATCAAATTTTAAACGCAAAATGCTGGTTTGAAAAGAAATGTCAAAAATTCCCTTTGAAAATGTCCATTCACAACATTTTGGCATTTAGAAAACAGAATAATTCAGGAAAATTGTCTTGAAATGAAATGTTTTGATATTTTAAAAATCCCCTTCCCACACTTGCATTTCAGCCAAAAATGCTTGTTGAATTAGGTCCGGATCTGCAACTGGTTTCATTGCTCTGAAGACTCATTTCTTGGCAAGTTATTTACCCATAAATGCTTGCTTGGTACCCGTCATTCCCACCCTCAGATGATACCACATCCTTGCCATCCCTGGGAGGTCTCAGGGTCTCCACAAAGTGCTGGATGTGCCTGGATTTGTGGTTTCTCCAAGTCCCACCTTGCCACAAGTGATCTGGGGACTCGTGGCATGCCTGCCATCAGTCTGTGCCACCCTCTCCCTGAAGGTCAACCTTAAAGCCCAGCGCTGGCACAGCTGTAGCTTTGTGCCCTTAAAAACTAGAGGCTTAAACTCATATAACGCAGTCGCACGTTTGTGCGGCTGCAGCTCAGGGTGTTTCTGAAGGGACGTATGAGGAGCTGAGTGGCAGGGCTGAGAAGGTGTGAAGCTGTAGAAGTGGAGGAGAGGAGGGAATGGGACAAACTCTCCCTTATCGCAGGAGTGTGTGACCATGCACGCAGGGGCGCTCCTTTCAACCTGAGTGGAAAACGAAATGCGCCAAAGCTGAGAAAAAATGCTGGATTGATTAAAGCTAACACTTTTCATGTCCTCTTCTCCCATGTAAACATAAAATAAGAGAGTGAACCATCCCGGTGGCCACATAGAGATGAGCCATGATGAGAGTGATGACTGGATTATACAGTAGTCAGCAGCTTCCCATTTCAAGAGAGGTTCAGCTCCTCACCTCCTCCTCTGTCCATCACACTCCTTCTCCAAGACAAGTCTGATCTGCTTCTCTGCTATAGGAAATTCTCAGACCTAATGCTGACTTCCTCCGATCAGATACTGCTCCATATCCAGCAGGGACCTCCATACCCAGTGGGATCCAAAGTATCTTCATCTAACCTCTGACAAGAAAGAATGAGTAATTCCCACCAGCAGTTGGTATCACAACTTGTTCAGACACAACACCCAGGTCCACCAGTCCTTCCCTTCCTCCCATCCAGTGAGAGAGGACTTCATAGGACTTCTGGATTACAAACCCAAGGAGTTATAGGGTTTTCCTTGGAAAAAAAAGGATCAAACAATGAGTTTAGCAGCAGCCTGGAAACAGAGTACAGTTTGCCTGTGCCAACTTGAACCAGTGGCAACATCAACCCTAAACCTGAGCTGAGCAGTCACAGGAATGTATGGAAGCCCAATCCCCTTTGAGACTCTCATGTCTCTCTTTTTTCTCATGGCTGGTAGTAGCTTTGCCTAACCTGAGGCTCCCTACCAATCTCATCTGCTCTTGCAGCCGGTGGCAATGGTGGCTTTGAAGGCGATGCTCTTGTCTGCCCAGAGTAGGTCACGTCATGTCAGAGAAAGCAGGCAAGTGCACCCCTGAGTGTTCTCAAAGGCAAAGTCTGGCCTGAGCAGCTTTGCCTGAGAGCAGCATCTAGATCACACCACAGATGTCCCCAAGAGCATTCAGTGGGTAGCAGTGAGAACCAGCCAGGCTGCCTCAAGGCTGTGCCTGCAGAGCACTGTAGTCTGTAGCAGGGAACACTTCTCCTTCCACATCAGCAGATAATGGCAGAGAAAATAAATTCTCATCATGCGCTTGAAGAGGACATCTCATCCCAGACAGTGTGGGAGATGCTTCTTGGACACTGAGGTCTCAGCCTTGCTCATGGTGGGCCTGAAAGCCACTCTTCTTTCAGTGGCATCCCTTGGAATGGAGACAGGACTGTGGCACACGCCATGAATTTCACAGTCCAAGCAGCTGTTGAGAATCTTAATGTTAGGGTTTGTTCTCCAAACCCCGGGGAAGTTCAAGGAATCACTTATCTGCCAGCAGCGATCTGGGAGTTTTAAAATGAGTATCAACGTTAGGCTGGAAATTCCTAATGAGCCCAGATCAAGCTCTGAATCAAGAGGTACCTTTGGGATGTTTTAAACCCAAGTGCCACCTCTTGGGAACAGCACGGGCCCTGTGCCACCGCGGAGTCTCACACCCTGCACGTTCAGCCCCGAAGCGGGAGAGGAGTTACAGCCTGTCTTCCCGCGGGTCGTGCGACCCGGTGACGAGAGGAGCATGGCACGGCTCGCCGGGCGTCCTGGCCCAGACGGCACAGCTGAACCTGCCGGGCGGCAGGACTCCCCGGCACCGCCGGCTGCACCAGGGCCTGCTCCTGCGCTGTCCGGAGCACAGCTGGCTTGTGTCCCCTCTTCTGCCTACCCCCAGGGGACCGCACAGCATCCGTGGTCCTCTGGCCACCAGCGTGGCCTCTCCGTCAGGGGTCCCCTCGCTCACCGGTCAGCTCTGTTTGAATCGAGGCATGAGAATTTCTCCCTCATTCGCACAATCATCTTGCCTCCCCCCCCTGCTCCAGCCATCAAAATCCTCCTTCCCTGCCTCCCTCCTTCTCCTTCCCGCCGCCTCCCCCTTCTCTCCCTGGAACTTCCCTGCAGCTGCAGAGCTGGCCAGACAATCGGGTGTTTTAGAGAAATACATTTTTGGGCTAATTTGCCATGCATAAGTGTTTCTCTTACCCTTTAAAGGCAGGGAACAAAGAGCGCATTCTGCGGGAGCTCTGCCCTGTTGTGAGCAGCCCTGCAGCTGTACAGCACTGTGCTACCCGCCGCGCTCCTGCTCCGCTCTCCGCTAGCCGTGCGAGGAGACGGCGCTTTGCTTCTCCCCGGGACCACACCATCTCCTACCCGTCGCTACATATTTCTTCCTGTTTTTTAAAGGCAGAGCCAGAGCAAGTGTAGAGGGAAGGGATTTGGCAGCACTGTCACCTAGAGTGACGTGCCAAACCATCCAGGTACAGCCTGTTATGTTGAGACATCGTTTGTTTGGAAACAGTCTGAATTTTCCTTTATTTGGGGCTTAATCTTGTGTCCAAGTTAAGTATTTATTTTGCCCCCTCGATAAGTTACACTGCGGCAATGTGTTACACACACCATGCGAGACAGCATGAAATTTTGCACTACCAGGGACACCTAGTCATTAAAAAAAGAAGTCATGTGCGAGGTTTTCAGGTCCTATTTCCTCATTTCAGACACTGTTAGCCATCCCTGGTTGGGGAAATTCTCAGACAGGAGGATTTTCCTTTATAAGGCTAGGATGTTGAGTGATGGACAGATTTGACCTGGTGGACCAGATCAGGAAGAAGATGCAGATGTTCTGGCATGAACCCCTCACAGGCTGTGGGATAGGGAGGTGACCTGGAGCAGCTGAACCCTGAGGAACTAAAGATTTTTGTCAGCCTTTTGGGGATCCCATTTCAGCACTTGCTGAATAATCCTTTTCCTATCCATGGGAAGCTGGTCCAGCAAATGGCTTCCCAGATGGGGCAGCAAGTTCTGGTATAAGCAGAACGAGGCTTTTAAACCAGCCACAGTGAAGTCACTCGCCCCATTTCAGCAGCACTGTGTCCAGGCACATTCTTCCCATCAGCCCACTCCCATCCACTGAAAGTACTAACTCAGTCCAAACTAGTCCTATTTCCAGCTCCAAATTCAACACAGTCTAGGGCAGCTAAACCTGCATTCAGATTGCGCTCAGTCCGTGTGAGTGTAGCTCCGCTGGATCAAAGGCAGCGTAACTCGGCCCAAGCCATTCTGACCAAATTCAAGCCACACTCCATTCAGGAACTAGCGTACTCCAGCCTGTCCCATTGCACTCAGAAGTCTAACCCAGTAAGGGGACGAAGCAGGGTGTGCCAGCTGCAAGGCAACAGAAGCTCAGCTCTGAGACACTTGAAATGGGTTTTTCAGGTAAAAATGTCAGGATCTTAGAGAGGTCACCACGGCTTTAAGAGCTTGTGGCACTTTATCTCAAACAGGTTAACAGCACTGGTCCCTCTGAAATGCCCTGCACATTATGCCAGTACAGATGCACTCATTCTTCTGTTCTCTCCCACACCTTGCGCCCTATTGTTTTGCCTCCAGCAGATTCTCTTGACTCAAATCCAATGAAACTCTTNGAGAAGAGAAGAGAAGAGAAGAGAAGAGAAGAGAAGAGAAGAGAAGAGAAGAGAAGAGAAGAGAAGAGAAGAGAAGAGAAGAGAAGAGAAGAGAAGAGAAGAGAAGAGAAGAGAAGAGAAGAGAAGAGAAGAGAAGAGAAGAGAAGAGAAGAGAAGAGAAGAGAAGAGAAGAGAAGAGAAGAGAAGAGAAGAGAAGAGAAGAGAAGAGAAGAGAAGAGAAGAGAAGAGAAGAGAAGAGAAGAGAAGAGAAGAGAAGAGAAGAGAAGAGAAGAGAAGAGAAGAGAAGAGAAGAGAAGAGAAGAGAAGAGAAGAGAAGAGAAGAGAAGAGAAGAGAAGAGAAGAGAAGAGAAGAGAAGAGAAGAGAGAAGAGATTGCAGTCAGGAGAAATGCATTTGGGAAACATGTAATGCAGGAAAAGGTGAAGGTCTTATGGGCTGGAGACTGAGATCTGGAACTTCTAAGCTAGGAAAGTCCAGCTTGGAAGAAATAATACCTGGAGGAACGTACAGTAGAAGAAGGTGTAATTTGTAACACCACCCAAGTGCTAGGACAACAAGACACGTTGAGCCTCACCTGGCACAGGCCACTAAATCCCTCAGTTCGTTCTTTATTCTTTGAGCTTTCTGCACTCAGCACAATTGGGAGCCATATGCACGTAAGAACTCTAGTTACAATAGTTAGTGGAGCCAAGGCTCAAAGACATGCATTTACTGATAGTGTGGTGCTAGTTGTTCTGCACAGCACACCTCCTGCTCTTAGCTCTACTGAGGTCTTAAACATCTGAGACTCCTGCCTTGCTGTACTGCTGTGAATGAGTTGTGTGAGGGAGCCGTGGAGAACTTCAAGTTTCTTAGTTTCCAGACTGCATTTCAAACTCCAGAACTCGTGGTTCTGACCTTACAAGTGACTCCAGTGAGTGCCAGTCAGGTATTAAGAGCCTAGTGCCAAGAAAAAGTCAATTTCCGCCAGACTCAGGGCTGCAGTAGTGAAAATCCCACTGAGCAATGGGTTTAATCATATTTAGCATCCCCTCTGGGTAAACGTCCTTCAATCCTTCTGGGAGGCTGAACTTGAAAATTTCGCTGGCAGGGCTGCAGGAGACATCGCACAGCACAGGTGGTCTGAGTGGCACAGGTTGGTTGGACACCAGGACCAAGTGCCGACACGACCACCCCAAAGCCCAGGATGAGGTTAGTGGGAGCAAAATTCAGCTCGCGTCTTTGTGGTTACCATCTCAGCAAGACAGAGAGAGAGATAGAAAGGAGAGGGCAGGGAGGGAGAAGGTTAGGGAGTGGGGGAGGGCCGGGAGCCTGCAGACTCCTGTTGCCACATGATTTTCCTGGTTGTTTTCAAACCGCTGCTCCAACACACACGCACGAGTCCCATGTGATCGCTTATTTACGAAAGCACAGTCGTAATGTTGTGTGCATCTCGCATCCGCTCGGCAGCCCACCTGACTGCGGGCTCCGTGGGCAAGCACTGCATGCTCCCCATCTGCGCCATCGAGCCACGGGGGATGGGCGACCCATGATGGGTGGACACTGCCCCTGTCCTGGCGAGGCGGGGAAGCCGAGAGTCTTTCCATTTCCAAACTGCTCTTTGTTTCCCTTTGCCTGGCACTATGTGAGGAGGCTCCAGAGGCAGGGTGCTGTCCCTTCTGGGCTGTCATGGGGAGAAAAAGCTTTTATTTCAGATCTGGGTGCCTCACTTCTTTTAAGTTGTAGAGCACCTGGAAGCAAGCTCAGATACAAACTGACCTAACATATGCTGATATCCCATGTTTGATCTTCAAATAGGTCCAGATTCTTTTTCCTTGGGTAGAACTTTTCCTCATACTATCATCACGGAAGTCCACTTCTACCCAAAGATCCACTCAATAAAAGAGGAAGCCTGCTTAGAAAGGGCAGGGAGCAGGCTAAGGTAGAGTGTTCACAATGAAATAAAGCTGGTTGTTTCTTTGGGGAATTTGGCCTACTTTCAATTAATTTGTACAGAGAACCCCTAACTCCAGTAAAATTGTTCTTGGCCAAAGGAAGGTCTGAGGCACAAGCAAGAGAGATGCAGCGCATGAGAACGGAGTTTTGAAGGCAAACAATAGGAACTGAATTCATAGATGCTGTGATGGGACAAGATTATGCTGCAGTAAAACATATATTTTGGGGGTTGTGTTTTCCTTCCCTTTCTCTCTCTCCACAGTTCTAGGTTGTCAGCATCCTTAGAAAAAATGTCAATGGAAAAGAGTCATTGCCTCATATGCTGAAAAAAACTCTCCAGTGATCTTTGCCAAACCCAAAGATCCTATGAAGAAAGGACATCTGACATTTTAAGACTTTGGTATGGTCAAACCACCCAACATCATTCCTACTTCCTCTTCCCAGACAACCAATTCTTGCTTTAAATTGCCCAAGGGACATTGCCTCTACCTCACCACACAAATTACGCCTCCCATGGCCATGCCTCTTTCCTGCACGCTCAGTAAGTCGCCTCCATGAAGGGTTAATTCAACCAGGGCCTTTTACTCCAAGTTGTTTTCCAAGTAGCTGAGAGAATAGGTCTCTTGTTACAAACATGGCTTCTGGGCATTTGGTGATGCTTTCCCTTTTCTCTCTCTCTGTATCACAAAAGAATCTTTTGTTCTTGTCCCTCTGTCTCATTTACTCTCCCCCACCCTGCTCTCGCCTCTTCCCTCCATTGGCTGCCAAGTGACTAAGGAATGGCAAAAAAATGACCATAGCGCGGTCATGGCAAATATTTCTTCAGCTATTATTTGATAGAGACCTTGAGCATCTATGTGAAGGGCTCTCTGCCTTCCCTCAGGCTTCTCCTAGAGATGGGGAAAAATGAGTCAGACACAACAGGGCAGGATATAAGTTGAATCAGCCCAACATGCTAATGGAAATGTCTTGCGAATGGAGTCATGGTGCCTGTTTCAGGAAAATCAAATGATAGGGACCCAGAGCTGGCAGGAGTCCAGTGTCAGCTTCAATGGTCTAGATTTTTATAGGAACTCTGTATTTATTATAAAACACATGGGAGGCACAAAAAAAGTCACTTTCTTGCCTCCACATTTAACTGATTCATCTGTTTGTAAGCTGGAGCCAACACTCTTTGTTGGATGGGCTGTAATGTCGTATAGTTTCTCCCCAACGTTGCTGTAAATCATCTTGTGCATGATCTCCTACCACAGAGAAGCTGTGGTGAATCCCTATGGCCATCATGTCTTCCCACACCCCATTGAAATCCTGCCTCAGGAATTCCCACAGACATCCTTCTAGCTATGGTCTCCTTGCACATGCTGCTTCACTGAGTCATTTTACACGTGTGCTCATAGATATGTAAAAGTTCAGATGATGCTAAAGTCAGTGCAACTTCCACAGTGACCCCTCTGCAACAGAAACAGTTCCCCAGCCAAATTACCACCCCCCTATCTTTTACAGCATTTAGGTATACACTGCAGTGATACTGCCTTCTGCAAGAAAATCAAATTCTTCAGTCTCACCTGAAGCAAATCTTGTCGCTTCTGCCTTTCTGCTCATCTTCTCTACTGACCCTCTTCACTCCTCTGACTACCCTTTGTCCCGAGTCCCTCTCAGTCTGTGTCGTGCTTTAGGTGAGCATGGCATATGCTGCCGGGCTCCGTCTGCCAAGCTTTCTGCGCTCTTCTCCCATTCAGTGCCTTAAGCATTAAGTATAAGTATTTTGGAAGGTCCTTGAAGCAATCATTAAATTTCAGCTTTAGTGACTTCCCGCACACATGATACAAAGCTGTGGATGTAAGCGTTATCTGGAGAATTCTTACTCCTGTAGAGAAGGGGAATGGACTATACAGATAAAAGGGCCATTATATTCGCACATTAGAGGGACTTCTTGTCTGGTGGATTTTAACCAAGCTGGTTAAAACGTCATGAAAGTGGTGCACTGACCAACTCCGTATATTCGTATGACTGTGCGCACAATAAAGATTTGTGCTAAGTCAACCATCTCTGTTTCAAAACTGCGTGCAGAGCAGCTTTCATTGTAAAACATCAAACCCATCTAATATGTAATAATTAACGAATATATAATAATCCTCTTCCTGCCTCCTGGCTTGATAACATCTAAATGAAGCCCAGCGAAACACAGAGACCCTTACTGCAATCCCAGCTCTGCCCCACTGCTCCCACAGTAGCTTTGTCCTGCAGGGTGATGGCCAGGACCATACAGTCAGCCTCTGTAGATAAACACTGATCATCTCCATCACAAAGGACAACTAAAGCACCCTGAGAATTTTACCCTGGTCAAAAAAAACAAGTCTCTTGCTGATCCAGAAACTCATTAATTCAAATGTTTGTGCGTCTAATGCTATAAACATAAACCTCCCCACCAAGCAGTGCCCACGATGAAGCAATGTGATCCTGGATCATCTTAGAAACCCTCCTTTAGCAACGGTGAAACAAGGAAGAGTATTTGCTTCTCTGTGGTCCCAATTCCCCTTCACAGGGTGGGATCTCACAGTCCTGCAGTGGAGACTGCTGTAGCCAAAGGCGTTACACTGCCTAGAGAGCCCTCTCAGGGTCATTTTGCACCCTGCGAAGATCAAAAGGTCAGCTGTTGAAGTCTCTTTGGAAAAAATAATCTACCACCATCTCTTTCACAGATGAGTTGCCCAAGGATGGATTGTGGATTCTTACTTAGATAATTTTGGATGAATCAAAAAAAGAGAGGAGGGATAGCTGGATGGCTAAATAAAGCCAATGAGATCACATGTTCCGCCTTTTTATCTGCTTTTCTCATTCTGCTTTTGATAAACAAAGCTTCTTTTGATACAGAAGAAGAGGGGGGTAGGGCGGGTGGAGAGAGGGGGTGCCAGAGTCACCCCAATGGCCTCCGGTCACTTATCCACGCTCCTTAATGTGATGTTCCCACTGACAGAGACTGAAAAAACCAGTGATCTCATGATTCCAGAGACGATTCGTACAAACAACCCTGGGAGATGAGGGGTGAAGGGAACAGGAAAGAAGGGTAAAGGATGAGTGAAAAAAGGCAAGAAATGGAAAGGAAAGAGCAGGAGTGGTAGGGAAGGGGGACACGGGAAGCAGGACCTTGCAGGAAAACTGTGGACAGAGTTAGAAAATGAAGGTCAGAATTCAAAAAAGGATGTGTAGAGGGATTGCAGGGAAAAGGAGAAGAAAGAAGAGTCTTGAGACCAAGGGTAACAGAACCAGTGGAAGAAAGTTAGGTATCGTATGGTAGGACTGAGGGCAGGGGCAGGGATAAGAGCAAACTGGGTTGTCAAGGATGTAGGAAGGGGAGGCTGGGCTGAAAGGCAATGTGGTGGGATGAGGAACGAGGGCTTGGTGTGAGTGAGAAGGAAAGGAGGGAAGGGTACCTATGGGGTTGGGAGCAGAAGGGATAAAACTTACTGAAACTTGTTACATCTTCATTATCCTTACACAAAAACAGGTCAACAAATCTGCCAGGAGAATAATCCTGGTCTTTTGCACCCCCAGATGCCAGGAATGTGATGGGGAGAGAGATTTATTACCTGTGGCATTCGCCCATGTCCAAAGGAGGCAGTGGTAAGGCAGTGGGGCTGGAGACAGGCAGCCTGGTTTCCACTTTGGTTGGGCTGTTGTCTCAGCGGAGACCTTCACACCTGCACAGAGGAGCACTGCGTGTGTATTACACCTCACCTGCCAGCAGTCACTTCAGCCTTTTCCTTTCCTTTCCTTTCCTTTCCTTTCCTTTCCTTTCCTTTCCTTTCCTTTCCTTTCCTTTCCTTTCCTTTCCTTTCCTTTCCTTTCCTTTCCTTTC
>VWZZ01003682.1:35649-52600 GCA_013399095.1 Psophia crepitans | reverse complement strand
GAGATCAGGAAAATGTTCTTCATAGAGAGGATGGTCGGACAGTGGAACAGGCTCCCCAGGGAGGTGGTCACAGCACCAAGCTTGACTGAGTTCAAGAAGCATCTGGATGATGCTCTCAGTCACCTGCTCTGATTGGGCTGGTCCTGTGTGGAGCCAGGAGCTGGACTCGATCTTTGTGGGTTCCTTCCAACTCAGTATATTCTATGATTCTATAATTTCACTGCTCAGGATAGTCCATGTAAACCACTTGGCCCCACTGTGGTTCCATCAAAAGCCTCAAAGGAGAAGAAATTGAAGATATTATATGATTCTTTGCTGAGACATGGAGGAAAATGCCCAGAGCAGGGCATTTTATCTGCCGTTCAGCAGATAAAAGAGGCAATGCACAACAGGTGAGCACTGCAACACAAATGCACACCAAGTAAACAGGAGATTCAGCATATCATTCGGATATTTAAAAGGTGACAAAATAATGCAGTCCAAACTAAAGATGGGGCAGTATATAATGCCACTGAACGCTACCCTATTTCCCAACGCTGCTATACTATAATCCCCCAAACAGGTGTTCCCCTGTTCAAGTCCCAAGCACTTGGAAACAATATACCAAGCAGGGTTTGCACACACTGGAATGAAGTCTTTTGTCATGGACCTTTCTGCTCTAGTAGATTAGTGACTACAACACTCATGAAAGATGTGGCACCAGATTTGTAGAAGAAAGCGTGGTTCAGCTCAACAAGGCTTATGTGGCAGAGTAGTGCCCAGTTCCTCTTTCTGCTCCAAGGACTTTACAAGTATTTGATGAACTGTTGCCACATGCAGTACATAAAGGATTTCACCTCATCATCTAGTCAGCTGGAAGTGAGGTGTCCAGACTAGGCTATTACTTAGACCTCTGTGCTGGTTTTGGCTGGGATAGAGTTAATTTTCTTCGTAGTAGTTAGTATGGGGCTGTGTTCTGGATTTGTGCTGGAAACAGTGTTGATAATACAGAGATGTTTTTGTTACTGCTGAGCAGTGCTTACACAGAGCCAAGGCCTCCTCTGCTGCTCACCCCACCCCACCAGCGAGTGGGCTGGGGGTGCACAAGGAGCTGGGAGGGGACACAGCCCAGACAGCTGACCAAAGGGATATCCCATACCATATGGCATCATGCTCAGCATATAAAACTGGGGGAAGAAGGAGGAAGGGGCAGGGGGCGTTGGGAGTGATGGCACACTTAGGAAAGTAACCATTACACATGATGGAGCCCTGCTTTCCTGGGGATGGCTGAACACCTGCCTGCCATGGGAAGTGGGGAATGAATTCCTTGTTTTGCTTTGCTTGCATGCATGGCTTTTGCTTTACCTATTAAACTGTCTTTACCTCAACCCAGGATTTTTCTCACTTTTCCTCCTGATTCTCTCCCCTATCCCACCGTGGGGGAGTGAGCGATCGAGCTGCTGCCTGGGGCTCAGCTGCCTGCTGGGGTTAAACCACAAAAGCTCCACTTACAACAAATGGAGAGAGAGCCACCTCCAGCGAGCATTTTATTCTGCCTGCCTTAGACCCTTATTTAAAAACACTTATCTTGAGGTGACACTATGTACTGGCTATAGGGTTGATTTTTAGACACTGAAGTTAATATCACTTCAACAGGCCTCACAAGGATTTCATTTACTGTAACCAATACACACTCACATAATTGTAATAAGAAACTCCACACAGAAATATGTGAAGTTTAGGTTAAAGCTTCAATTTATGCTTTAAGATGTTCAGAATAGCTATGGTGCATACTTGGAGAGGAAAAAAATTGTTTGAATAAATTTAGGAAATTTTTTTCTAATATTTGAACTTTGAAGAAGCATCCGGATTAGAAGGTTTAACTTTACTATTTATTTAGGGGATTTCTCTGCCTTCCTAGTTTCAGTCAAGGACAGAAAATATGCTATTTTCAGAGTGATTAAACAAAATTTAGGAGAGAAATTAAAATTCCATACAAGGATAATTTTTTTTTTATTTTCCAAGCAAAGAAATTCAGGTACATAACTAGACGAAGCAGATTTGTGAGTGAAACAGCCCAAAGCATTTTAGATTCATGTAAAACTATAACTCATCATATGTATGCTTTCTAAATTTACAGACTAGAAATAAGTTCCACGAGTTTTATAGTAGTTTACATTGAAATAATAATGGACTTTTCTGAACTTCATACACTTAATACTTTGACATGTATCACCACTGATTAGTCCTATTTAAATAGGCAGACAAGCATGCATATGGATCCTCCTTCCTTTTTACCTTTTTATTGGGGGTAACCAAGAGACATGATCTAACATAACCCTTTTAAATTTAACTTATTTTATTGCTTTTTAAGAAATCTTGGTTTCTTACTTTTTCTCATCTGTGCATTAGGTCTTGGGTTGCTTTCATGAGGAAAACACCACCAGCGTCAGACTTTCATTCTTCATACTTCTTCCTTACCATTACAGACAAAAGATCTTTTTCCTTCAATGTAGCAAGACTTGAACAGAAGGCAGTCTCTTTGCTTATCTAACAGTTTTATAGTCAGAATTTGGCTGAGAAAGATGTCTTTCTCTTTACTTTTTCTAAGAAATGCATCAACAGATTTTTTTATTACTGTTTGGTACTTTCTCTTTTCTCAGGTTCAGTGTTCTTTTTCTATTTTTTTTCACAGAAATATAAATATTTATGTATACTACCCAGTAAGGTATTTCCAACATATATGCCCTGCTTGTATCTTTATTTTGAATGGAAACATATACCTCAATTTGTGTAGACAGTTCCTGAGAAAGCTTGAAAACCATTTATGATCCTATCTCAAATGCAAGAAGGTATTTATACATCCCTGTGATCTACTCTAGTGAGGTTGAGCCTAGCTCAGAACAGTGTGTAATTATTATTACCTTTGAAGTTTAGCTGATTTAGTCACTGGTTTTCATTAGTTAGACATATTTCTGGTTCCTTGAATTCTGAATACCAGATATATCAGCTGTTAAACAGATACTGTGATCAACCTAAGTTAGAATCATAGAATGGCCTGGGTTGGAAGGGACCTCAAAGATCATCTAGTTCCAATCCCCCCACCATGGGCAGGGACACCCTACACTAGATCAGATTGCCCAAAGCGCCATCCAACCTGGCCTTGATCACTTCCAGTGATGGGGCATCCACAGCTTCTCTGGGCAACCTGTTCCAATGCCTCACCACCCTCACAGTAAAGAATTTCATCCTAATATCTAATCTAAACCTACCCGCCTTCATCTTAAAGCCATTACTCCTCCTCCTATCACTCTCTGCCCTTGTAAACGGTCCTCTCTGTCTTTTCTGTAGACTCCCTTTAGCCACTGGAAGGCTGCTCTAAGGTCTCCACAAAGCCTTCTCTTCTCCAGGCTCAAATTTCATTTACCTTTTTTTTTTTTCTTCTTCTTTCTCTAAAGTAACACAAATAGCCTACAACACTGATTACTAAAATTGGTAGAACTTGATTATATCACTACTATTTGCTTTCATCAAACTATATATGTATGTGCACAAAAATACCTAGTTAGGATTTTCAAGGCAGCAATTAAATGATTTTACTTCGATACTCTGTCTAAACATCGTTGTTTCTCTAAGTTGAATGTCTTAGCATGATCAGCTATGAATTATAATTAGTTATTTTTCTCTGTGGTAATGTGTTAGTGGCTACGTTACCCAAAAATGTCTAAAGAAGATATAAAGTAAGGACGGTTAACTACCTAGCCATTACATTAATAATACTTTTATTAAATGCTATGGATATAGAGTTCATTATACACGCCTTGTGCCTTGTCATAAATAACCCAAAATTTACCTTTCTTTAGTGTATATTCAGTGTATATAGTATATATACTGTGTATATAGAACACATTCCTAACTTTTTTCAACTTATGACATTAATTCATATTTAGAGATCTCAAAATTTATAATGTGTCAAAATTTCAAATTGTAAGAATTATAAACAGCAAGGAGAAGTAATCTGGCCAAAGTGTAATTTATGAAAGACCTCCATAAATTAAATTAGTCTCCTTACCCACAAATTTCATAAGTTGTTTAGGGAACTGGCTATAGCGAAGCTTGGGATAAGATCCTCCCCCTTCCCTGTAGAGTGGAATTTGACACCTAATAAGAAAGGTATTTTCTCCTCTATTCCTACGTACAGATAATTTGAAGCGTGTCAAGGCCTTCACAGTCTCTGCGTGTTCCCTGCTTTTAACTATAGTGAACTGTCCATATGCACATTATTCTATTTTCAAAACTTCTGCATTTCCACTCAGAAAGCTGTAATGCAGTTATTAGCAGAGCTGTCCAATGGAGCTATTGAATCATACTGGTAAGTTTGGTTTATGCCAAGGTGCTGTGACATGAATGCACATTGCCTTGAATTAGCTAGCAGGCTAGCGCGTTGCTGAGCAATAGCTCACTGAAGCTCTGAACAAGCTGTGCAGATGAACTTGGTAAGTACTTGGTTAAGTATCAGTGTGCCTAGTGACATACAAAATAAATAGGAAGAAAGTACTGCACTGAAATATTTATAGTCTAAAGGTTTTGCCCATTAATAGTTCATAGATATTGTCTTCAGGAATGAGTCCGTTGAGGTGACTGGAACTACTCGTGCAAAACTAAGTTACATATATGCTTGCAATAAAGTCTTAAGAGACTTTAAACTTTAAAAGAGATTCCATTTCAGGATAGGGCTCTAACTGAACTTCAGCCATAAAAGCAAATCAAAGCGTAACAACATCCATCCCAAAGGAATCCTACTTCACTCAACAAAAAGTTTACTAGAGACATTTTCAAAATATTTTCCTTTTTGTCACAAAAGGTTTGAAAATTTTATTCAGTAACTCTGTGAGGAAGAAAATTTTGATGTTTAACACTTAACATAAGTGTTATATATATTTAATGTAAGATATGTTGCCATGATTCAACTTATGTTTTGGATGTAATTTCCAAACAACAAGTAGCTCAATTATTTACATTTATGTTTCTCAACTCATACTTTAGTTTCTATGCAGTATGTTCATCTTTTTAAAGCATTGATTTTTGGCATTTATCAGTATCTGTGTATATCCAAACAAAAATCCTTTCCAAATAATGTTCAAGGATAGTTCGCAGTTATATCTAAAATCTGTACTTAGAAAAAAATTGATTGTGGATAGATATGTCACAGATATGTACATACTAGAAGATTTTAAAACAAAACAACAAATGGAAACATTGCAAGCATCAGATTCATAAAGTCAAAACACTAATTAAATCATCTACTTTCACGAATCGTCACAGATATTTGTAGTTATAATTTTTCCTAATCCATTGATTTTCTACAATAGAAATGATAATGAGAAATTAGAAATTAATATTAAATTAAATTAGAAAAATATCTGATTTTTACCCTAATGTCTGTTGAAAGATCCTCTATACTTCTGCACAGGAGTTGAAAACCACAACGTTTTTTTTTCCATCAGCAAAGATTAGGCTACTATTTAGTACATTACAGGTAAATACGATTTTCTTTCCAATGAGTTGTAAGTTAATCGAATATATTTTCATATATGCTTTACATGAAAATATCAGAGCCAGTTAATAGGCAGAAATACGATAAACATAGACCTCCCCTATATGCTATCAGTTCCAAATGTTGCTTTTTAGTGCACATGCACAACTCCTAATGAGAGAAGCAGGGAATGTATTTAAATAGTGCACATTTTAAATTACTACATTTCAATATAGTGTTTTTCAGACTACGTGCATATAATCAGATTGTTTTCTGAGCCAGTGCCCATTTGGTTACTTAGAAGTCCAAATTGTGGTCTGGCTATTGAGTATGCAGAGGTGGATAATGGGGAAGGGCAAAGAAAATACAAGCCTTTTTGCATCAACAGGTGATAATGATAAATAGGGGAAAAAAAACAACCAACAAACAGTAGGCTCAGCGGAAAATATCTTCCCTGGATTGTACAGACAGACAAGAAAGAAAAAAGATTTGGCAGAACTTGGACCCTTTTTCCTGCAGTGACAATCGTGTTGCGTGTACAAGGCTCGTGTTAGGTGATATGCATGAGAGCAGGGGGAGGACAGCAGCAGGACTTCACAGAGGTTTCTTCTTCTTTGGAAGTTCTCAAAGTCCTGCTGGGACTGTTCCGAGAGGAGCAACACATACAAGCTCAGGAGCGACGAACTACCCAGAATGAGGAGACAGCTTTCACTTGTCTGTACAAGTATCCCACTTACGGGCTCAGACTTTGAATACTAAACTTCAATTTAAACGCAAAAGGCTTATATTTTCTTTGCACCACAGTGCAACTGTGTTTATTTTTATACTGTATATCAATCTGTATTCTTCTTGTCTCTCTGCTTTTATGGTCAAGTTAAAAAAACCACAACACTACTGCATTCTGTATAATGTTTTCTTCAAATTGAAAAGTACAATCCAAATGTACTTCTGAAAACAATCAGCTAGACAATATAGGGCTCTCAGATACACTTGTACAAAGCTAGTGAAGGAATCATAGTGCTTTAGAAGTGACAAAGAGTCATTTGTTTCTGCAGTGGGTAGATTTAGATTTATCTAGCCATAAAATTGATTTAATTCCATTATTCAGAAATAATCTTGAACACTGAGATGAAGAAGCATGCTCTAATCTGGGAACCTCTCTTAGCTAGCAAAATTAAGTAACTATTCTTCGCAGTATAAAAGAGGAATGGATTCACAGAGCAAATCAGTTGGTTCTCAAATATTCACACCACATTCATTTTGGAGTTTGAGTTGTTTTAACCTGGTTCCAAGGACGATTTGCAATCAGAGTGTGCACCCCCCTCCACTGAAAAGGAATCGAGTTTGCACGTTCAAGACTGCTCCATGTTGCAAACTGAAATGCAGTAAATACAGACAACTGCAAAATCCAAGAAGCATACTCCTTTTAAGCACTAAAATACTGCTGTAGATGCAACCAATTACATTATCCAAGTACTCAGTGATGAGATAGAGGTGCTCTAGTTTATGACATTGAGTAGTCAATCTCTGCTTTAAAATTGCCTTTTGACTGAAGCTACTTCCATCCACAGTGCATATAAAGTGATTAGAAACTAAGTCATGAGACTAGTTTTTCTAAAGTAAGGTGCTTAATGTCTGCATTATGAACACTTCCACAGACACTGTAGAATCTTCTGTTCAGTCCTTAATATTTTTATTTTCTACCGTTCAGAAAAATGGAAATGGCGTGTAGCAATGCCCTTCTTATACACCAAAAATAGTCAGTAGTTTGAAACTGCTGTTAGGTATATACCAAATACATACATAGCTTCAATAGTTAAAGAGATAATAACATTTTGTTTCACTATTGTCAAAAGGCTGAAATGTCCTGTCTCCCTATGTTCAGAAGCAACACAAAAGGAAATATTCTGGTAAATCCATTATCCAACAGCCTGACTCCATCTCTTCAACATCAGGACATAATACAGGACTTGTAGTGCACACAGAAGCTTAGCAGCTGATAAGACTTCAGCTGTCAGAGTGTATTGGTAAGTTACTTTGAAATACTGAGAACATATGTCAAATTGCTAAAACACACAGAAACTTTAAGTCCAAGTACCTATTGCAACATTCAAGCCATAGAAAACAACTTTACTCCTAAACTTCTGTCATCCAGATAAATTAGCTGGATTAAAACTACAATACACCTTAATTAACTAAGATATGACTAGTGACTTAAAAATTACTGCTGATGAAATATAAAAAACCAGGATATCCAAAATTAGTAAAAGGATCACAATAACATGAAACAATTAACTCCTGCTCTTTATTCAGTCTAAGGAGGAGAAGCAGGAAATACTTCTCCATAAGATAAAAAGAGGCGTGGAGTTTTCAAAGTCTGGTGTGTTCATCCCTGGGTGTGAACAGAAGTGTTTTAGGATCACTGGAACTTGCAATATGCAGTGATGTGCTACAATGTGTAGTATTCAGTATACAAAGCAGAAAGCACTATTTACTGTAGTTTTGTCAAAAATTATGATTAATCATAAAGATTTATTGAGCACATGCACCTAATCACCAGGAAAGCATATGGGCCCTGAAAGGATGGATCACACCCCTGCAAGCAAGCTACAGCATATGCATTCAAGGATTGCATACAGCATCACAGTATAGTAACATAAAATGTACAGACAGCTTTCCTTTGTTACTCTGAAGTAATTTTCCACAGCCTCTGGCCAAAGTTTTTTTTAGAAACAGGGCATGATTATCCCCAAGTTTTATGCACACTGACATTAAGAAGCATTATAAATGCTCAGTAACTCCAAAACCTCCAGGAGTTTAGACTGGTATTAGATGGAATATCATAGTAGCAAACAGTGCCACATGGTGTGCTTAGTCTGCTTAACAGGTAAAATCCGAGGCAGGTTTGCAAGTATATTGACTGTAATTGTCAGCACATCTTTGTTTATGCCTTTGCTCCAGTGCTCCCCATCAGAAAGGCTAAATGCACAAGAAAAGAAATAGCTAAGAAGCGCCTATCCTTTTTCTTGACAAGAGGCAATACGTGGGCAATTATACAACCGAGTTGACTGTATGGCGCCAGATAGCTTATATTAATCTGTAAGCTCACCTTGGCATACAAACTTCAGTTCCTTGGCATCTGTGACAGTTGTTCTCTTATCTGACCTCTTCTTTTCTGTCCGACGGTGGCTACGTCTTTTCTTTGTCTCTCCCCAAAGATTCGATCCACCATGCATGCTTGGGATGTTCAGAATGGCAATTCCCTCCAGAGAAATATTGATTAAGTCTAGCTGAATTCCATCACACTGATTAGCAAGGAGAAAAAAGGAAAGGGAAAAAAAAAAAGAGAGAAAGCAGTGAAAGAGAAAGAAAAGTCAGAATGTTCTACCTATCAAATATCTTTCTTCAGCAGTTCATCATTCTTAACACTGTTAGTGGTTTATTCAATGTTTATACCTAAGATACATACCTATATCTGGAAACGAGGTATGAGATAAGAACAGTTCCTTATTCAGAAGACAAAACATGATTCCTATTCAGCTCTTGATTGCTTAAGTGTGAGACCATTTGGTAGAGCCATGTTGTTATCTGATACCTATTCATTGACCCAAGTGAAACATATTTGTAGCTTTACAACAGCTATTAGCAGGAAAACCTTTATACTAACTTTCTATGGCAGTAATGAGCTTTTTTGTTGCCTCTTCCACCTAAATTGTCTGTCTTACAATTTTGCAATGATCCTTGTCATTTTAACACCTGAGTCCCCTCCACATGAAACTGAATATAAAAGTCCCCGCATACAGAGCATATACAGCTTCATGGAAAAGGGTCTAAGGGGGCCCTGACGCCACAGAACACCACCTTGATGTTAGTTTCAATCCAAAGGCACAACTGGCACATTAGTGTAGGGCTATACCTGACAAATAACTCCTACTGAGGTAAGATTAGTAAAACTGAATACAGAAAAATGCAGATACAGCTACAGCACTACTTATCCCAGAATTTCCATCAGCCAGTTGCCTGAAACATGCAGCATTGTCAAAGGAAAACATGGGATATGGAGCTAAAGAAGCGGTATCAGTACTCTAAAAGCTTGCCAAGACTTACTGGATGCACAGAAGAAATCTTATTCTGGGGAACAGTTTCTTCAGCAATGGAATCACTACTGTAGGGCACCTTGTGTCACTAGTATGTATTTCTCCTGCTTCCTACAGCAACACTGGGCATTGAGGCATTTTATAGGTGTACATTCCTTTGCTAAATTTGGCTTCAAATTATATCCTGTAAAGGGACCAGACTTTTCACTTCCAGAAGAAGAGGGACCTTTACTTAGTCTCTTCACTGACAAACTGCAGCATCTTCTCAGGTACCTACAACATTTGGAAACACAGTTCACCTGACACACATTGGATGAGATGTACCTAGCTTGATAGGATACACCTAGCCTTCATAGACTATAATTTACTCAGGCTAAGTTCTCCTCCCCATCCATATTGTTTTAGGATCAGGGGAAGCTCCTAACCCATATAAAAGATAGCAAAACACTGAGGAACCTCCACAGAAGAGAAAAAGACCCAACTTCACATAACTACAGTTGAACCTGCAAGTGGAAGAAAAAGCATGCAGTTCTATTTATTAATTCACTGAATCAGTCAAAGTTCTTACGATTTATATACTTGTACCTTGGCTAGAAGTAGATTAGCTCCATACCTCAAAACATAGCTAGAGTATATAGGTATCCTGCTAAGTCACATGCACCTTATAGTGTATAGCAGCATATATTTAAAACATTAGATCCTACTCCTGCAATGTTCTGCAAGCTAGTAGGGGATCCAGTCATGCATTTAAAACTGATTAAGGATCTTATTTTGTAATTCTAATATACAATAATCAGGAAGAAAACTGGAAAAATAATTAAACATGCTTCAGTAATAGTCCACTGACATCTTGCAGCTTGCTGCTCTGTGGGTCACTGGTACGTTTTCCTCTCTGCCTAAAACTTTATCATAGCTCTGAAGAAGAAAAGGAAAGTGCAACTCAAAAATAACTATGCACAAATACTTGTTTACCCTGAAGATTTCTGAGATCACAAAACAGAGCTGTATTATAATGCATACTCTGCGTCTTCTTAATTCTTCTAAGAAAAGTGTAAATCTGGAGAGAGAACAATTTCAACATTCAGGTTCCCATTTCATATTTGCTCTTCAAGAATTAAATTTTAAACCTGTGGATTATATTCACCTTTAAAGTTGAAAGACATATCTGGAAGTGAGTAGGCAGTTGTGGCAACTACTGTAATTGAAAGTGTAACTTTTTATCACACTTTTCTTACAAAAAAAGGCCTGGGTCCTCACCGTTATTTTGGAAGCAAATTTGTGGTTTCTCCCTATATTTTATATCTATTAAATATCAAGATGATTTATTTTACTAAAAATTCTGCTCATGCGTATGCTCACTTACTGCTATACATTCTAGATAAACAGATATTAATTTCATAATTAAAAGTAATCTTGTGTAAATACCCTGCAGGCCTCAATGAATCAAACACATACTGTGTGTCAGGCCTCCCACTGTCTTCAAGTGGAATGTACTGGCTGGATAATTAGATAGTACATATTTTTTAACCTTATTTGCATGCATATTATATCTTTTGCACACTGACAAGCAGCAGTAACAACAAAAGTCAGATTACCACAGGGAATTCCCACAAAGAAGTCTTCATTCCTTATAATTTGCAGCCTAAATTAAAATAATTTGATCTTTGACAAGGATGAAATGTCAAGCAGAAGGGGGTCCTCTACAAGCCACGGCCTGTGGCTTCTGAAATCTGCCTAATTTATGTCAGTCACTTCTTAATACATATTTAAGTATTACACGAGAAAGATGATAAATATGCAATCTGACACCTTTGGTATTTCCCTGCTGTTAATTTATAAAGGTCTGGCGTCCCCCAAACTGACTGGAATTATTTAAATAAAAGAAGAATTGTGAAATAGGATGGCGCAGGGTCTGGCTTCCATTTTCACTCAATATTGAACACAGCAGGTAGTACACTAAGACAATTATTTGACTAGGCCTCAGAATCCCACAGTGACGAGGAACTTTCTGAATTAGTAAAGGAGGATTTCTTTTGTTCGCATACAGACAAGAAGTTTGCGCTACAGGTAGCTCTGTGTTGTCCTAACACATTCATACGCTACAACAACAAAACACAGATGTGTTCTGCTCCTTTACTTTTTTTTCTTTTTTTTTTTATTTCAAGTAATGCAATGATGCCGCTAAGAATAAAAGCATGCTTTTAAAACGCGGAGCATGCCTACCTAAATTACAAATAAACACTAGCACTTCTATCTCTTTTTTGCCTTTTCTGGCTTCAGTCCCTTTTCAAGCATTATCTTTTACACTTCATTCATTCGATCAAAATTTTTCAGATCATCTGGAAGCTGAGAATATATCCATGCCTGAAAACAGCTGAGACTAAGGCTTTGCCGCGTAACCAAGTACAGTATCATGCAAAACTACATGACTGTTTAAAGTCCTTCCCCGGTGCCACTAATATCAGGTGGTAGAGTAGGCTGCTTCTGGTTCCACAATTCCTGGCCAGGGCTGCAGGTATGGACCATGCCATCTCCACTTACACTGGATCTATGCTTACCCTCATTAAATACCCTTCATGCACGGTTGTTTTTTTTCTGAAGTGGAATTAAAGTGTAAGTGCTCTAAACTGTAAAGTCTTAAGCCTCATTTACCAATACATTATTCTCAAAAATATTTTTTTCCCCTTAGAACCTGTATTTCTCTGCTCCACTTCTTGGTTCCCAATTTGGAAGTAAAAACCACAACTTATTCTGGATAACATAAGAATTTAGTGTCCAAACTTTGTTGTGCATCTCACACAAAAGAAAATATACAGAACATGAGATATGAATGTATATCAGGAAAGTTAATCTTAATTAGGTTAGAAATCAAATATAGGGTTTGCTCACAGAATGTTTGATCACTGTCTTCCAGCTCAGAGATACAGATCCTTAATCTTCATGGGCTTTGTTTGTTCAAAATTTGGCTGTAGAGCAAACGCATTCTTTGTGCATTTTATTTGGGGTGAAATGTGGTATCATACACCAAGCTCTCATTTACAGCAACATCCCCAAGCAAGGAGCAGCAGGTTAAAAATCAGATGAAAACAATGCTACTCCCAAGTGTTCATAGCATACAAACAAGAAACATTAGATACAAGCATACTGGTGAGCATTGTTCATTTAAATGTAATTTACTCATTGTAAATAAATCTGTAAATACCTCATAACACTACTTCTGTAAACATTTTGGAAAATATTTCCGATATTATTTTTGTTCCTAAGTTTAGGACTAATGATAACGACCAGGATAGATGAAGGGAATATTAACAAACGTCTCATATACTGGTAATGTAATACTTCATCAGTAACAACAGTATTATTGATATGAATTGGTAATAATTATACAACTGGGATCAGCAGCATCACAAACTTGCATGCATACTTTTTTGCTTTAGGGTGTTAACGTTTCATCACCCTTTCAATGGTTATAATTAGATGGTTTAAGATCATCACATCTTACAGGCTATAGCAGATTTTTTCTGGATAGAAATATATTCTTGGGAAAGTCTGCTCTTCAATTTGTATTTAATCAAAAGGTACATTTAACTTTCAATATATTAAAATCAAATCAGATCTGGTATGCATTTCTTCCAAAAACCAATCAAATCGTTTTCAGGCTACATGTACTTAAACCCAAATATGTGAAGCGAGGTCTTGGGAAGCAAGGGGTTCTTTTGTTTGGTTTGTTTTTCCCATTTCTTTTGTTTGTTTGGGTTTTTTTAATTTTTTTTAACTATTATTATTATTATTTCATTTTTTTAATCTAACATGTGCAGAGCATGTTTCCACTTTAAAAAGAAATATAACAGCATAACAGGCAGGTCTGGCACCATAGGTCTCACAGTTTCAGTCTCAGTATTCTTTGTTACTGTTCTACTATCAGATCCATGGTCTCTTCAGATTATTTCAGGCTTCACCTTTCAGGAAGCTTTGGCCAGATTCTCCCAGCTCTCACCATACCTTTCTGAGTGCCTCATGCCACTATACAAACACTCCATTGATACGCGCAGTTTCTCATTACTATTGGAAAAGAAAAGCACCAAAATCCCCTTGAGAAATTATTTCATTATTTAACTTAAATTCTCAGGTTTATACCTTCACTCATCTCACATTTTTCATTTACTTATTTGTAAATATCAGCCTCTCCAAACAGTTCATGTAGTGTAGCCACTTATTCTACCAGCCACTGAAGCAGCAGTGGCACATTATTTTAAATTCCTATTTTGTCTGTAACTATCCTGTGTCTTTTCAGTTAATGTTCAATGTATAATGGAAAGATGACCCCTTGTGCAGAGAGAAAAGCTATTTAATGAAGGGGAATGATTCCAAAAAATATATGTTCTTTAACCTTTATTCAGGAAAGTAAGAACAATTTTAGGGAATTGAGTTTTAAAGGTTATAAAAACTTGGGACCTAGAAATAATAAGATTTTTTTTTTATTTTAATCCTGCAGCAGCTCTCACTCCCTCCGACAGTCTTTCATTTTTCCATCTGACCTAGCCACACTCCCTATTGATTTCTAATGTTATATTTCACCTCTTGACCTTGTCTACTGTATTAAGACTTCACTAATCATCAAACTGAACTTTGTGCCAGTGTGCAGGGCTACACTACAAATAGACATGATAAAAATAATATTTTGGAATATAGGGTCGAAAGGATGTGCACTGCTTTGCCTTGTTGGATTCAGGCACTCTGCACCCTTGCTCCCTGCATTTCAGCCAAACTAGTGACATTTCAAGGAGAAAGGCAACAATTAGTTTCTTACTTCTATTTCTACAGATTCATGCAGCTTCTTACAGGTGGCTGAGAAAGTTTCCGAAGTGCCAAATTCAAAATACCAAAATTTGTTCTTCATTCTGAAACAAGAAAAAAAGAAAAGAAAAAAGAAAGATCTTATTCACTATCAATATGTGACAAAAGTGATCATCCTGTCTTCCATTATAAGTAATGGCAAAGGCTTGGGAACATGTGACATCCCATTTGAAATAGATGAGCTCATAATTTTCAAAGCTTAAATGTTGGTGTCAAGTTGTATGATATCCCCTAAAGGGATAACAGGAATGTGTTGAACTGACAGGTTCAAATGTACCTTTGACTTTCCTTTTTCAGCGACTATCAGAATATTTTTTTGTCACTTAACCAGTGACATGCCTCAGAAAAATGTATTGATTTTATTTCATGTCTTACACGTACCATACGATTTCTGATTCACGGCTAAAATCTTTATCCCATGGAGTACTACAATGTGCAAGCAGAGTACTCCTATTGTGAAGAAGAGCCAAGACAAAAACGTAGCTTGCCTTAAGTTAGCTAAAGGTATAGGTCAATGCTTATTGTTCATCATGACAAATGAGACATTCAAAGAAAATAAAAACTCCAGATGTAACAATCATTAGGTATTTTGCAGTAGGAGAGCTGTATTACCAGGTAATTAACTCATAGAAACATTTTAAATGAGTGATAGAACCTGCATTTTGAAGTTCATTAACAGATTCTACAGAAAAGTAGAACTGGGTATAAATGCTAGTAAATTGCTTGGCTTATCACAACGGCAGGCAGAGATTATGCTTTTTTCTTCTTAAATACATAAAGACTGCACTTCTGTTTTACCAGATTTATTGCATACTATTAAATACAATCAGGACACCAGCAGTACCATTTCAAATAAGTATGTGCAGTTTTGTTTAACTCTGATGAGTAATTATTATTCTGTAACAAAACAAGAACCTAAGCTAAAAAAAAAAAAAAAAGACACTGCATTAGAATTCATTATTCACACTTAGGAATCAGATATGAACACAGTTCATCCCCTTATATAAACTGTTCTCCAACACAGACATAGCACTGTGTGTTTGCAACTTGAAAATGACTTGGTTTGCATGAGCTAGTGGAGAGGAATGAAATGCAGATGTAGACAACTGTCAAACACGCCAGCAAAAGTACAAATCCTGTCCTTGGTACTTATTTCATATTACACATAAAAGTTTACTTAGTGGCTCTTAAAGTCCATGTAATGGCTTTTAAAGTCACAAATGGAGAAGGGGCACTACAGTACTGGCTATTCCCAGAAACCTGCGGGCACACAAGCCAGCAAATCCTGGTGCAGTATCAGAAGTCCAACAACCTGGACATGTGCGCAGGGTGGGGAACAGGGGGAAAAAAAAAAAAAAAAAAAAAAAAAAAGTGACATATTTCTGAAGGAAAACGTACAGGCATTTCCAAAGGTTCTTGCACAGAAAATCCAAAAATGTTTGGAAGCATTTTGAGAACCCACTCTGGGATAATGACATATTCTCAAAACAGCTCCAACAACCTGATGGGCTCAGACCCAGTTCAGCTTCCAGACCCTAAGAGTCTGTGAGTGGAAGTGATCTGATGCATGTTCCTCACATACCTTCTATACCTTCTATACCTTAGTTAGCATGGTGACACGCTGACCTGGGATCAATTGCTCTATTTATGTGAATGTATATGAAGAAATGTACAGTTCTTTCATTTTGAAACAAGTGTGAACGAAGTCCTGAACTCCTGTTGTGTCTCTTTGGAAAATCTGGATGAAGCTATTTTCCTGTTACTTTACACACAGGAATGATGAATAATGAAACAATAAAAACCCCACAACTGATGTAATAAATATTCGTAAAAATACGTTGTCATTTCTTTTGATCTTATCATTGAGTAAGATGAACAAGCCTTGCATCTTCTCCTTTGGGAGCCTTTCCTTTAGCTGTTCCATTATTTTTACCTCAAATGAAGCATCTTTTCTTTTTCTTTATTGAAAAGCCAGCTTCTTAGCACTGTATATAATAAAGTCTTTGACTTGCACAAACATAAAATAGATATATTTTAGAGTGATTCAGAATATATTGTGTCAAATTGTAATCATAGAGTCATTAAGGTTGGAAGAGACCTCAAGGATCATACAGTCCAACCATCCCCCCACCACCTATTAACCACTAAACCATGTCCCTAAGTACCACATCCAACCTTTTCTTAAACATCCCCCGGGATGGTGACTCAACCACCTCCCTGGGCAACCCGTTCCAATGCCCGGACCACCCTTTCTGAGAAGAAATTTCTCCTAATCTCCAACCTAAACCTCCCCTGGTGCAACTTGCAGCTGTTCCCCCTTGTCCTGTCACTAGTTATCTGTGAGAAGAGGCCAAACCCCAGCTCTTCACAACTCCCTTTCAGGTAGTTGTAGAGGGCAATAAGGTCTCCCCTGAGCCTCCTCTTCTCCACACTAAACAACCCCAGTTCCCTCAGCCGCTCCTCATAAGACCTGTGCTCCAGA
>VWZZ01003682.1:11390-35272 GCA_013399095.1 Psophia crepitans | reverse complement strand
CTCCATTCACAACCACTCTCTGGGCCCGGCCATCCAGCCAGTTTTGAACCCAGCAAAGAGTGTACCTGTCCAGGCCGTGGGCTGACAGGTTCTCCAGGAGAATGCTGTGGGAGACCGTGTCAAAGGCTTTGCTGAAGTCTAGGTAGACTACATCAACAGCCTTTCCCTCATCCACCAGGTGGGTCATAGAAAGAGATGAGGTTGGTCAGGCAGGCCTTGCCTTTCACAAACCCATGCTGGCTGGGCGTGATCCCCTGGTTGTCAAGGACATGGCACGTGACTGCCCTCAAGGTGACTTGCTCCATTTAGACTTGTTCCAACTTTTAATAAGAGATGACCAAAATAAAGATGAAGCCTGTTTCAGGTAAAAAAAAAAAAAAAAAAAAAGAAAGTGCTATACTGTATCACTTTTCTTTACAACACTGTTTTTTTTGGAATAGGAAAGGGAATAGATTATTTTACAGGACAGTGGTTTTGTCTATGCTTCAAAGTGCATAGCTAAACTCTTAACAACTTTGTGTTTGAAAATACAGTATAAATAAAACACCCATCATGATTAAAGGCTGACCTATCTAATCCTGCTGTTGCATTGCAGTATGTCAAAATATATACAGTCTATGGATACGGGAACAACAAAACAAAACTGTAAATCACGAGCCTAAACATCTTTTATGCTGGTGGTGTTCCACACTCTCAAGTGCTGGTCAATTTTCTGATGAGTGGAACGATCGTCTTAAAACAGGGATGAAACAAATTGGCAGTATGGGAAGGCTAACACTGCTGTTTCTTACAATGTTTCTATAGTGTGTATAAATATCAGACTTAAAAACTTGGATATGTTTCTTGGAAAAGTTCAGGGTAATATTTGGTAATCAAGGCAAAATGATCAAAATAGTCTGTGATATGGGTTTACTCCATTATCAGTTAATCAGAAACCCCCCTACTGCTAAAACTATTTTATATAACCTTTCTGATTAAGCAATTACAAGGCATGTCATTGAAAAATTGTCCTGTATCTAAATATGGAAATAGTAAATACTTTATTCTACACCTGAAGAGCATCCACGCTTCTCTGCAGTATGCACGCTCTGTCAGAATGTGCATAACAATAGACCAGCTATAGGCTGCTAATAAAAAGTCACAATAATAAAATGGGAACATCTTTAAGTCTAAGAATTAAATTCATATTCTGGTGTTAAGGGTCTACAGTTGAGGCAAGAGCATATTGCTACATGTGTAAGTTTGTCACACTTTTTACCACATTCTATCTATACTTCATTTATTATATTTATTATATCTATTTTCACTTTATTTATGCAGTGTCAAGCTTCAATGACTTGATCTAAAAATGTCTACATCAGGAAATTTCTGACTGCAATTTTTATAAAATTTTAGCTGAAATACTTTGACCATTTTCAAATATGACTGGAGAAAACCATGTATATTTGCTTATATTAAATGTGTTTGATAACATACACTTTGAACTGTTTTAATACAGCTACACTTTCGGAGTAGAGATTTTAAATTTAGCATGATGATGGCCTTGCATCAAGAATATGCCTCTGGCCATCTGCATGAAAATACATACAGAATTTAACTATATTATGATCCTTTGGAAATGAGAAAGCTTTATTTTCAATTTTCTCATTTGGCAGAAAAAGAGCAAAAATTTGTCTCTAGTTCTGCCATTTTTTATCCTTTAACCTATACAAAGCAAAGAGATTTTTACCCATGAAACTACTAGAATTCTTAAGTTTTCCAAGGTAAATTCCTTGAAAAGTCCACTGCCAGGAATCAAGCTCTACCACAAATCTGTGCAAGAATGTCTCCTCATGGACAAGCAGCACTTGCTTTCCTCCATAAGCTATGCTGTTCTCTAAAATATAATCCCTGAGGACTGCCTTCTGAAAACATTTTCTTTAAAGCTATTCCAATTATGTTGTAAAAAACCTGTTTGTCAGTGAGTGTCAAGAGTTGGTCTCAGTCTGTATCATAAACTCATACATTTTCCGGCATAAAGTTCCCATTCTAAGAACAGCATTCCTGAATAACAGAATGTAATGAATTAAGCAAACAAACAAAAAAATCCACAGGAAAAAACCACCCAAACATCCCAAAACAAATAAAAAGAAAAACAAATACCAACAGTAGAAAAGAAGCCATATAGCATGGACACTTATCATCTCATTCACCACATTTCTGGAACATGCTCAGAGCCACAGAGTTAGGGTAAGTATTTGGGTCTCTCTGGGTCATTTTTCCTCCTTATTCACTCTTTCGTTCTCGGTTCCAAGGAAATGTGGAATAATGTGTAGAACCATCTCTGCAAGTAATCAAAAATGCCAGAGAAGTGTGGAGAAATGGAGGTGTGAGACAGAGGTGTATTTCCACAGAGGAGAAACTGTGAAGAGTCCAAGGAAATAAAGTGATTGACAAGTAGGGGGGTTGGGGGGGAGGGAGGAAAAGAGAAGATCATCATCAGGAAAAACAGAGGAAGCAAGAAACAGAAGAATGAGAAAAAGATAGGAACCTAATTTCAAAATGCATTGAAAGTCTGCAGTGCTGGAAGAAGAATGATGACAAAATAGAGAAGGGAAGAAAAAGAAAATAATCCTAAAGGAGACCCAAGTAAAACCACGTATTTCTGAAGTCTGAAAACACAGATAATAAGGTCTAAAAATGAAGCTGGGAACACAGGAAACACCATACTGGGCAAAAAAGCTGAACATCTGTTCCCATATTCTGACAGGGTTAGTACCAGAGACACTGGAGAATGGTGTAAAACTCCATGTATTATACAGCTGGGAATAATCTAGCGCTAAGGAAGGTTTATAATTATTTATGATTCTATCAAAGTGAAAGAGGGTATGTTTAGATTAGACATAAGGAAGAATTTTTTTATGGTGAGGGTGGTGAGGCACTGGAACAGGCTGCCCAGAGAAGCTGTGGATGCCCCACCACTGGAAGTCTTCAAGGCCAGGTTGGACCGGGCTTTGAGAAACTTGATGTAGTAGAAGATGTCCATGCATGTGGCAGGGGGATTGGATGACATGATCTTTAAAGGTCCCTTCTGATCCGATCCATTCTATGATTCTATGTTTTAATTCAGACAATTTATAATATGAAGCAATATGAAGGAAAAAAAAAAAAGACTAGCTAAATTCATGGGTGCAAATTACCCTTTCTGAAAAGAATAAAACACCTCCCCGCCAACTTGTATATGTTAATCCATGGCTGTGTCCTGCTTTATTAGTTTGGAATTTCACATTGCATTTAAAAAAAAGAACAAACCAATATAGAAGCCCTAGTGCTGGTTCTCAATGTATGGGGAAAAAAAACAAGTCTGCACCCAGGAACACTTGAAGCAGAAGCAGCAATGGAAGTCTGTTCCTAAAATTGGGAATAAAAGCACTTGGGACCTCCACTACCAGATTTTTCTGAGGCTGTGGAAAAGTTTTCTAAGATGTGTCTGAAGCTGCTCCTTTTGGTTTCTTGAGTCCCAGCCTGTGACACATTCAAGAGCAAGTGAAGTAAAATTTACAGAATGTCGGTGTGATTGTACTTTATACTCCTGGTAATAAAGTGTTCAGATACACTGCATTTTATCTAATTAAATACTGAATATCTGATGAAATAAATAAAATTGAAAAATATTTTAATGCTTTGTACAAATTCAATATAAAGAATATTCTTATCAAGTCCTATCCCTCTCACAGAAGTTTTCAATAGACAACATATTTTCCATCTTTTCTTACTGTTCATAAATCTATTATCTAGGTAATTTTATACTTAGGTAAAAATGATTTCATTGCAGCACATAATATATATTAATAAGAATGTATGACTTTTTCTAATGTTCTTCTTTTCTTTCCACTTCTGTCTTAACAATCATATAATTCCTGTTCTGCTTTATAATGAATCATACGCAAAGGTAAGGAAATAGCCAGTGGAGATGCACATCCATAAGAGATTTATGTGTGACTGGCATGATTTTAATAGAGACATCTTTGTCAATTTTTTCTTTTTCCATTACCAACTGTACTTATGGCAAATCTAAGTGTTAATCTCTTATGGCACACAGCATAAGCAGAGACTGTATAGATAAGTGTAGAAAAGTTAAGGTCCTGAAAGAACAGTTCCAGTTCTACGCAATAAATAAAATTTTCACCTTATCATAGGATGAAACCAGCCATAGTTGGAAAGCTACCCCATAAAAGCTTGTACCATTAAGTAACACTGTGAGATCGTCTCTTCCTGACATTTATTAGTTCTACTGCTGTAAAGCTGCATGTGGCTCCATTTTCTCTCATACTTTATAGAACTGTTTTGCACTGTAGCTCGCACTTCTGTAAGCAGCTGGTCTGCAGTCTCCACTGTCCACCTGCCTGCCCTTCTCCAGCTCTCTGCCTGACTTTCTCCAAACTATATGCACTTCATTCCAGCTGTAACTACCACCCTTCCCCCTTGTCTGTTCAGTCCTACTCTTGCCTTCAGCTGTGCTCTCACCTCTGTCCAAGAACCCACTCCTGCACACCTCGTTCACTCTGACCACTTTCAGTAATGAACACTAATCACAAAGTGATTACAAATAAAAATTTAGGTGACATTTAATATGGATAAATGTAAAGTGATGCACAGAGGAAAGAGGAAAACCAATCCAAATTTAACACACAGTGATGAGTTCTCAGGGACAAGGTCTTGGGCTTACAATAAAGAGCTGCAGGAAGTGTTGCAGTAGTGCTTAATAGCATTTGCGTGAATTGTGTTGTGATGGTCTTCATACTATGTGCAGTTTTCCATTCCCCAAATAGAAAATAACGGGGAGAGGAAGGGGGAAAAGAAAAAAAAAGAAGAAAAAAAGAAAAAAAGAGAAAGTATAACAGAACTGGAAAAAGTATGGAGAAAGAAAATGGGGACAATCAAAACACTTAACACTGAATTATTCAGCCTTGAAAGGTGATAAATGAGAGAGGTATAACTAGCCACCATGTCTCCCAAGAAAAATCTAGGACACATGAGAAGGATCTAGGTGGCAATGGATACAACAAAATGTTTCTTTACACAGCATACAATTAATATGCCAAACTCTTTGCACCAGGATGCTGAAAGTTTACATTAGTTAAAAAATGATTGGAGGGATTCATGGAAGAAATAGCCACTGAAGCCCACATAACAAAGGCACCACAAATGTGGAAATACATGTTACCCTGTTCTTCTAAGACTCACTGGAAAATGGCACTGGAGAAAGAGCACCTGGCTAGACAGACCTTGTGGCTGACACCAGATGGTATTTTTATGTTCTTATGTTTCTGGTCCCAAACACATTTACTCTTTTTTCTTACTGTCTTTGTGGATTATCTATTTCTCCTCAGTTAATGTCTTGCCACCCATTACCACTTCTTATCTCAGGCTCCAACTATCCGTTTGGATTGAAATATTTGTACAGACAATCCAGGTATGAGTAACAACTCGTTCACATACTCCAAACTGGTACTGATGTTCCTGAATGTCATCTGTTATCTGTGTATTTGCAGACAAAAGGTGCAAAAAATTCACTTGCAGTCTGTGCATTGTTTCCTGATTTTGTTGGGCTACTGATCAGAATGTAATTTGTCTAAGTTTTTGAGAGAAATAGTGCCAGATTGGAAGCACTCCCTCTGCTAGGGCTGTCAGAAAAAAACAGGAGCAAAACCAGGATAGTCACATCCATAACCCACATTCTTCACTAATTAGCTATGAAATCTGCTCTCATTGGATTAAATGTGATGCCTTTCTCACACACCCTCCTTACACTACAGGCTCTGGTGGAGAGAAGCCTACTACTAACATCTATAGAGAGGAAAATCTTATCCTAAAATACAAATAAAAATACCCATATTCAAATATAAACACCACACTCCAATAATTTTAAGAGCCTCAGAGTACGTGCTAGGTGCTATAACGGAAGAGGAGCTCAACGACTTTTGAGCTGTCTCAGGCTGCATCTGTTCTGTTGCAATAGGCAACAGGATATTCATGAGGAAAAAAGATAATGTGTTTCTCCTAGAGTTACAGAAAAGTGGTACACTCAACTGAGACAAATTACAGGAGGTTAACCTACAGCACCTGGTATAAAAAACAGTTATTATAAAACAGTGGGATACCTGACTGATACAGCGTACAAGATATTCCTCCATGTAAAAGGGTATTGTTTCTCATGTGTGATAAAAATATCTGGTTTAAATACAGAATACTGACACTTGCTTTTGAATATATTCTGTTTTAACAACAGTTATTAGTAACCAAAAAACCAAATAGTTTAGTTTCTCAAAATGTTTACTTAAAAAGTATCTTCACTGTATGTGTGATTTTATCTGTCATTTTGCTCCACTAAATGAACATTTCTGTAACACTCCCTAAATCCTTTGTGTCCATTCTCCATCATGAAGAACTCTGCTCTTAACATTTTACATATTTTTATCTTCATTTTTCCCTCAGTTTCTTTCTCAAGCTCCTCAGTCTTGGGAGCAGATGCTGAGGCACCAATGACTCATTAATCTGAAGAGGTTTTTTATCATGAACAAAAATAAAGCCTATAAACAGTTCCACATTTACCAGCCTTGGTTGTACTAGAGAACCAACAAAGCTTTGTTGAAAAAAAAGCCCTCTCTGTATACTTTATAATAGACCTACTATCTCAGAGCAAGGTCATAGACCTTCACATTTCATCTTTAAATTATGTCAGACGAATAAAACAATTTTCCTTAGCCACTAATATGGATATGTAAAAGCAGATACGACACTGAGTAGTACTTAAATTAATGAGACCATTGTTAAGGCAGTTCGGGGGTTCAGGGACAGGTTTACAAGGAGCATCTCCTCATTGGCTGCTTTACATGCACAATTGTCCTTCTGTTTCAGAAAACAAACAAACATATAAACCAGTTTTGTTTCCCTGTAATGCAGGTGATTATATGCAATTAAATAATTTTTCCTCTACCCAATATTCTAACTCCCACTGAAAAAAATGAAGTATCTCAATCCTGCTATTCAATTCTTGCCAAAAAATCCTTCTATTCCCTTAAAATACTTGAAACACTATGCTTTATACCATTCTCAAGTAGGACACAATGAGGAGGCCAAGAGAAAAAAAAAGGCAGCAAGCAATCAAATGCTGTAAGGGAAACAATGAACAGCTCTTCTGTGAACGCAGAGAAACATCAGACTCTGTGTAGGAGAAAATCTTTGACAAAGTCTTTTCTCCTCAGGATCCCTCCAGAAATATTTAAGTCTGACAGGACTGGGGAAGGACTAAACATCTCTGCCTGTCTGACTAGGATTCACAGGACTTCAAAGTTTCTTTTTTTACTGAAAGAGTAGATTTATGAGTTTAGGAAACATCAGCCTTTTCAGGCTTCATTGTGTTCTGATTCCACTCATATGAGAAGACCACTCCTAAGAATGAGATGGCTTGCCTGAGATCCAGCTTAACACCATGTTTAGCCACATCAATGCATTTGTCTGCCTGTGAACTAGACAGTTGTATTCACACTGAAGACAAAATACATCTACTCAACAGAACTGAAGGTGTGATTGACCAGACCTGAGTAAACAGAATTGCTTTCCTGGCTTCACTGAGAGAAATACCTGGGTCTCCACTGACTACAGTGAGAGCATTGACATCTAGTTCGTATGTACACAGACACCTTTAGAAGGCCACATTGAGGTGTCTTATCTCAAACTGAAAAGCTGTCTTGTTTCACAACACTTACACCTAAATAGACGAATCATAGAATCACTAAGGTTGGAAAGGACCTCTGAGATCATCAAGTCCAACCATCAACCTAACACCACCGTGCCAACTAGACCGTGTCCTGGAGCACCGCACCGGGTTTTTTGAAGATCTCCAGGGACAACGACTCAACCACCTCTCTGGGGAGCCTGTTCCAATGCCTCACTACTCTTTCCGTGAAGAAGTTCTTCCTAATATCCAATCGGAACCTGCCCTGACGCAACTTGAGCCCATTCCCTCTTGTCCTGTCACTAGCCACTTGGGAGAAGAGACCCCCCCTTCCCTCAAACCCTATAAGATAAATGACGTCTCATTATTCTTCATTCTACTTGTTAAATGATAAGTTAAATAGTATGCCCTCAAAAGTACTTAGGTGGGACAAAGCATTTAAGTATCCTTACACTTAAGGCTTTTAGTGACTTACCACATAAGAACCCAGGAACTGAACCCAGTCCACTTGCGTTCCCTGTAGTATCTTAAAGTACCGAAGGCAACATAAACTGTCCCTCCTCTCTATTCTCATCTTCTAGGAATTTTCATATAGGCATATAACCTATCTTTCTCCCCAGGAAATGCATGGACATTGTGCTACCTTATTTCCTACAGAAGGGTTACAGCAAAGCTGTCAGCTTTCAGGTGCAGACCATTCAGGAGAGAACAGGCAGGTGAAACACGTGGGCCAAGCTTCCTTCTCTTTGCGAAACAAAAGTTCAGAGTTATTAAATAACAGTGCATTCACTTCTACTTTGTAGGGTAGAATGGGATGACTTTTGTTTTTAAAAGGCCACTGATTTTTTGGAAACCTGAAAATATTACAATTAATGCTATATTTGTGAGTCTGTATTTTTAGGCAACATTTTTTGCCCTCAAAACTGAACACAGTCATCAGCTGTGGTTAAAAATGCTGTTCTGTAAATGTGCGGAGACTTCAGAATGCATTTTTAGTGTGGCAGAAGGCCTTTACTTAGTAGAAATCAGGACTTAGCATTGAAAATGCACATGGCAGCTGTATAAATAATAAATTCTACTACTATAACTACTTACCACCTTACCCTTCAAAAAACAAATTTAGAAAACTTTCTACACTGAACAGCACCTAAAAGGAAGAGGCAGGCTGCCAGGCAGAGCGAAAAGCTGCGAAACACTGTAGTGGTTTTGCTCCTCTGTACAAAGCTATGTGACCAAGACTCATTCCACCAAAAATCTTGTTGGATTATCAGCATATAACTGCTATGTACCCAGTGTGTCATTTGGTTCATTTGTTAGAATGTTGTAGTGAGAACACTTATTATTTTAATCCCTGTGCTCCATTACAATTTAAAACACATGCAATCAAGACGAAATAGATATATTTTCAAAAGAATACTTAAATAAAATCTATAAAACGGTTCCCTATGTGCCTTCTATGGAATGTGCTGGTGATTATATACGTTCTGCTTGGGGGAAGTGAATAGGTAAGACTCTTCACAGGGATATAAACAAAGATTACTTCAAGAAATCTTCTGCCTTTCTAATTTTCGGATAATCATATGCTACAGGAATGGTAAATTTAGCATCAATGTCTAGTAAGATTCTTTTCTACAGCCAGAGAATTGGTGAGGAATCAACCTTTACGGGTGATAATTCTAAGCTAACAAGTAAGCTATCTAGTAATTAGACCTGTGCTTCTGCCTAAATTATATTTGTCTTGTTCAGTGCCTTCGGTTTTGCTTCTTGTACTACAGCTCCATATTGCATTTCTAATCATTACTTCACCCCAGCTTTTTTAAATCTCTCACAGCTCCATGCTACCAGCTGTTGTTTTCTTTCCTAATGCACTTCACTTGCAAGGAAAAAACACCCCAAACCCAACAACCCCCCCGTCCCCTGATTCAGACTTCTTTGAACCTCATCCTTACTCACTGCTTTTCAGCTCCTGAGACAAATGTAAGCAATCATTCTCCGCTTTAAAGTCAGTAATACTTTAGAACTTAAACTTGATAAGGAAATCAAACCTGGTCAACGAGGATAATGTCATTTGGAGGCATTGATCTGATTTCTTCAAATTTGCAGGATTCCAAAACCTGGTTAACTTGAAACTTGTACCAGAGTAACTGGTTTTCTAAAGTTAAACAAACAAGTACATATTGTTTGGTGTATGCTATTAAACTAAGAAACGGGAATTGAAGGAGCTACTCATATATACAGATAAAATGAAGCAGTTAATGCTTGCAGAATTGGGACTCTACCTTTAGGTATAAAACTTCATGATTCTAGGTTATTTAATAATTTTCTAACTGATCTAAATTAAGTAAACTTAAGCTACTCTTAAATAAAAGTTAAAATATATCTACTCTGTCATTTGTTCTAGTTCAATCATTCTACAGATCAACTTAAAAAGTAACAAGAAAAAGACAAAACAAACAAACCTTATATTAAACTGGCACTTTTTTTTTTTTAATCTAGACATGTTATTTGACACACAGAAAACATCAACTTCACATCTTTTTTTTTAACATACATGCATAGTTTTTCGTGAACTGGGAACATACCAGTAAGGAAATACAAATTATCAGCACATAAAATGCTGCTTCACAGGGCTCACTGTAGTTACATGAAAACTGCAGGTAACACTTCCAATTGATTCTTGTAGTTGTATAAAGCTCACAGAATTTAGCTTGCAGACTTGGCGTGCTTTCAGAAAAACCCAAATCTTAAGAGTATATTAAAGTATATAAGCCTAGCATCTAAAACAGCTCTTCAAAACATACTCAGCCATAAACTTTTTTGGACTGAAGAAAAGCAATAAAAACCATAAAATATAGTTCTACAATATTACATCTGAGAAAGGGCAAGTGAACTTTTCCAAATCTTAACAAACAAAAAAGCTCAGAGAAACCATGTATGAAAGAGTCTGCAAAATTTTCTGCTTGGGACCTTACAACAGAATATACTAAATTCTTAAGTAAAAGCTTAGCACGATAAGCACAAAAGACACGCTTTAAAAAAAAAAAAGGTGTACCAAACTTTTTCAGCTTTTCAACTGAGAACACGCAAGAACTAAGATGAAGTATACGCTGAAACTCTTAGCTTTTCTGTAGTTCCTCCGCATCAGCCTGCGAGTACAAAGGGGCAGTAAAAATTATTATTGTTGTACAATATATAACAAAGTCTTAGTGACTCTTACCTCACAGTACTGTAATTTTTCTGTTGCGTAGGGGCTTGGCCAGAGAAAGGGGAGGTACTGGTATATTTCTTCCTCCCATCAGTTGTCAGCTATGTAGCTGAATCAAATGTATCAGTGTAGGATTAATGATTTAGCTGGTAGGAGAGGTGGTAAAAGACACGTAGGATTTGAAATAGAACTTTCAGATTGAAAAGATCCATATTTATACATTCTTGTGTGAGCCCTACAGCTGACTGTAATTATAGTTTTCAGGTAACAGGTACATGTTTCTGTGTTAAGATATAAGCAGCACATTAACCAAGTATAACTCCTTTCAGGGAAGGAGGTGGAGAGGATGGAAAAAGCCAAGCCTGTGTAGAGGGAGCATCACTGTTTCCAGCAGACAACAGAGGCTATTATGTTAAGGCAGAACCATGCAATGCTTTCTGAAAAAAGGTCTTATCTTTGCAAATGGACTTCAAAAAAATGTTTCTGCAGAATTTTCCTGATTAGTAATTATAAACTGTGTGTTTGTAATTAATACAAAATTGTGGCTTTATCTCTGTGAAGGAATATTATTAACATACCAGCTCTACTTTTGTAAGTCCCATGTGAACATGCCAAAGAATGATTTTGGTAACCCATCTTTTAACATTCACAGCCCTAATACATCTGACAGTCTTCTTTATAAAACTAAGTAATTTTCCGGACAGGTTATCTCTAGGACATAATGAACATAGTATTTTTTCTTTAGCTGTATCGCTACATGTGGCACTACGCTCACGAGCATTTCTTAAAGTTTGCCTAATTGAAAATACCTCATTCCAGCACCTTAGCCTGCTTCTTCTCTGAGTTGCTCCTTACAGCTAGATATTTGCTGCGAGTATGAGGTATCATGGGCAATTGCCACGTGATAAATTACTGTTTTCATCCATCAAATATTAAAGCTGCTCACTACTGACCTTGAGCACCACTTACGCTCCCACAGCCGCAGCCCTTTTCTAAGTCAGCAGGGTACAGCTGGCACAAATTCAGCCGAGCAATCAGATTCATACCCGTTCACAAAAGTTGGGACTTTTAAAAGCGCTGTGTCTCACGTAGTACAGCCGGAGGCTTGACCACCCTTGAGAAAGGTGTGCAACACTGGACTACTCCTATAGAGGAGTGTTACCTGCTCACATTGATTTGCAGCAAAGTATTTCTCAGTAAGTATTTCCACTTAACATTTACTCTCAGAGAACCTGTGTAGTGGGAGATATTTACGAGTTGCTTTCAGCTTAAAAATAAATCACCTCTAATTCCTCTAAGCGAAATCAATCAAAAGTCTGTAAAAAATGGACTGGTTGTTTGGTCGATTCTGGCAGAAAAGTAAACAGCACTTCAGCTTTTCTCCACCATTAAGGCCTAAATGGCCTAGAAAGTAAATCAATATCTCCAGTCAGCCTTCTGGCTATTGTTTAGCCAGTAGATATGGATTTTCTCTAGCTTACTGCACTCCTTTGGGACTAACCTGTAATCCTCAGAGAGTAATAATAAGTTCGTTATCTAGTTCAGCTCTCTGTTGTACATTTAAATGGACCACATCCATCAGCAGCACTTGTTAAAGTTAAAGGACAGTGACATCCCATTCAACCTATTTCACAGTGAAACACCTGCAATACCTGATGGAGAAAATTATTATAAAAATCTTATTTGTTGTCAGATTATTAAAAATGAAGTATCACAAATGAGGTAAACAGTAAATAAGGATTTTTTTCTTATATATGTAACATTGTTTCTTCGTTAATGAGTTAAATTGTGGTGAAGCTTATTTCTGTCATACATCATGCAATCGTTCATTATTCATATCAATCCGTTTCAAATATTTCTGGTTAAATACCGCTGCAAAGCAGGCAGCTGTCAGAAACAATCAGTACTTTCTTTTTCATTCCTGAGCTACCAGATGTTTGCTGGACTAAAATGATTTTCCCTCCCTCTACCTAGGAGTGCACAAGACAGCTCTCTCATTTTTAAACACTGAAGTTTTAAAAGGCTGTACTCCCAGATCACAGAATTTGTGCTGTGCTCTCAGCCACGGAGAGTTACAGCCTCCGATCTGAGCACTCCGTTTTATTGTGTACACACATTTTCTCCAATAAAGGAATACAGTTCATCACAATATGACAAACAAAACATTATTTCTACAGCTTTAGCATCCACTGAACATTAAAAAAACCCCAAACAAACCTAGTAACTATTCTCTAGATACTCTGAGCATTTTAAAAAACCCACCACTTACTACTTACTAGTTGCTGTGACTAGATCCATACTGTAAATTATGCACGTGACGATGGCTCTCTGCTGGGGAATGTGCTGCATTTTATCTACAGACTCATACTCAGCCCTCAGAGGGGTTACATGAGAGTCACAGCCACAACTGCCACACTGCCACGGGTTCTTTTCTCTAATTCAAGAATTATCACGAGGAATAAAACAGGAAAAGGATGGGAGCTATGGCTCTGTTCAGGCAAGTGGTTTGAAGAGCAATAGTTTCTATAATAAGTAACTATTATTTTTTCTTTCAGAATTGTCTATCTGGACTACAACCACATTTAGATGAGTGACAAACATTCCTCAAATCAAAAGGAGAGTTAACAGAGTCCTAAATAAAGATTCAAGAATTGAACCTTATAATGGATCATCTAAATTCAGAGGTTAAGTCTAAACTGCAATGCTGTACGGAAGGACAAATGAAACTTTATGACAGTGGTAATTCCCAAAATGCAGCTTTAGTCTCTGGTGAGCTGCTGTTGGTACTGGAATCACCACTAGGTGACAGCCAGAGAGCACCCAGAGTTCCTCCCCATCTTCTCAACAACAACTTTGCTCTGCTCCTAAAGCAATTCACTTGGTTTGGTCAAGTTTTTTCACCACTACACATAGCACTGTAATGAAAATCAATAGAACTTAGGTTCCTACGTACATGTCACTTTGAAGATATCTATTACTGTTGTGTGGAATACAGCTTATACACCTTAAAAATGGAACCTTAAAGTCTTCTTAATGTCACTAATCTTTGGCAGAGAATGAGGTCTAGTGAAAAGATAAGACAAAGAAATCAAAGCTACAGAATAGAGTGCCTGAAAAGGCATCACAAAATGTGTCGGTGTCCTTCCACAATACTTTGCAAAAATAGTTCTTGTCCTTTCTCTTTTGGTATGCAAGATGTAAATAAAAAATAAATCTTTCCTCTATGTTTCCATAGGACTTGGAGGTTCAAATCACTGTAAGAAACCAGTGAAGCAACTGATATTCTAGGAGGAGGTATTTGTTTGCTTTTGGGATTTTTATTGTGGGATCCTGTTCCCCTTGTTATGTCTGTTCTCAGGGAACTGTGGTGGCAATGACATGTGAGACAATTCTTTCCCCAGATCATTACGCCTACTGAAGAACATTTCTGTTCCTCATTCCTACAGCAAATCTACCTACTTGCAGCTTCTGTGCCTTGTAATACCTTCATCTACAAAACCAAACCACCTTTTACAATTAAATAATGTGCAGATACTTTCTATGATCATCTCATCTTTTAATCTCCTTTTTATGAGAAATTATTGAGATTCAACTGTTTGGTGTCTTTTTCCAAACTTTTAACAGTTTTTGCAGCTTCTTCAGAAACCTTTTCAATTTTCAATGTTCTTTTTAAAGACTGGACACTAGAATTGTATACATCATTGCAGCAATGGTCTCATGAATACCACAGAAAGACTGAAGAATCACCTTCCTTCTTAAAAGTGTCATTCCCCCGCTCATAAAGCCAAGGATATATCTGCTCACTAAGCAACAGCACCACCTTCAAAAGCTCCTGTTCAGCCCATCGCCAGGTATGACCATTTAGTCCAGTGTTCTCTAAAATAAAGTTCTCTATTCCCCACACACGATCTACATTTGTGATTTCCAGATGTTTGACCTTCGATTTGTCCATTTTAAAAAATACATAGACCAACTCATCCAGAGTGACCAACACCATCAATAACTGTGTTATTGACTGTTCTTCATTATTATTTACCACTCTTGCAATTTTTATAAGACAAAAACTGTGCTAGCACTTTTCTTACAGCTCTTTGACAAAGACATTACGCCACACTGGAAGAAATAACTACTTAATTCTGTATAAATATTTTGGATATAAGAATATATAATAGTAATTATAACTATAGATTAGTCTGTGTAGGCTAACTATAGATTAACCTGTGTAGGCCGTATGTTTTTAGTTTGCATAACACTCTTATAAGAAAGTACTAGAAACAGAATACACATAAAATGAGTTTTGGCTTTCATGTAGCATATTATAGGCTTCTTCCAATCAATATGCTTCTAATCTCCTGTTATATTAAAAATGCTGAAACATAAATGCTGTTGAAGAAACTAAAACCTTCAGATATTTCTTTGAAATAACTATATCTATCTTTTGTGTTCAGTTTTGTATCCTTATCTCACTCCTATTTAACAACAGTTTTGTGCAGGAACTAAATACTCTTCACAAACTGCATCATTTGATAATTATTTTAGACATTTGTAACACTCATATCCTAATAGTTGGTGAGGGAACTTATATCCTAACATCTTGTATCTAGAATGAAGTCTGACCCAGCCAACTCAAAAGTAAAATTCACACAAGTTTCAATGAGGTCAGGATCTCAGTCTTGATCTTTCAAGGTATTAACCTAATGCACTCTTGAAAGCCTGATTTTAGCAGTGTTCTTTACTTTCTATAATGCATAAGTTTGTAAAACTTTTCTTTTTTTTCCTATTTGGTTTTATCCAGAGAACAAATTAAAAAGAAAAATCAATTTGGTTATTTTTAAATGTGATTATGTTAAGAAAATGAGCCCTATATAAACAATCTTTTTTCTTCTCTCATCTGCTCCTGCTGTCTCTCGGGTCTAAAGCAGAATGTTTTACCCAAATGCTGGGACTCAGGAAACCAAGTTCTTTTCAGAGCTTTGCTGACGAGCTGTAAAGAGATACCCAAAGTTATCCATAGCGCAGAGTTTAAGGAAGTGATTGAATTTTCAGAGCTGATCACTATTCTCAGTTGATCAATACATGAGCAGAAGTTTTGTGTTACAGATAAAAGAGAAAATGAGCAGTCTCACCAACACATATAAAGCACCACAGCACCAACAAAACAGAACCATTACAAGTGCCAACAATTATCAGAAGTAGTGGCAACAAATCCTCCTGACGGAAGTGGTTTTAAGGTTGAGGTAAAGAGATTTTCCCTAGTGCAAAGCCCTCACAGGGAGCTCAACTGCAAGACGCTCCTGTTTTTCTTTGCTATGCTTAGAGAACGTGAGAGAGTGGAATTTATTCTATGAGACAAGCAGTGTGCTCTGAGGGCAGGTGCTCTAGGTGCTGGTAGGAGGGTCACCCCTCTAGCTAGACTAGCACAATGCATTCTGACAGCCTTAGGGCACCATGGGAGATGTAGCCAGGATAAGTGATTTAAACCATGGGGGAAAATGGGACAAAAGCACCTAAACTAGAACCCCCTTGAGATATTCAGCACTTGGGAGCAGGCAGACAGCTGTTGAACTTGAGAGACTTCTTAATTTCCCAACATTTTTCTTTTGAAAGAAATTCCCAAGCTTATGCCATGTCATTGAGAAAAAGGATCTTGTGCAAGTCATGTAGCAGGCTTTTCTTTCAAGGGACTGAAGAAGTTTTCATAGCTGGGAATATGACTTTTAGCATGGTTTCTTTGGGCATTAAGGCCTCTGCTGAATGTAATGCAGTGTCCTGGCCTCATATTCCCTCTGGGAAACTATGTGTCAAGTTCGATTGACCATGGGCTTCTGGCATATAGTGCTCTAAGTTATCTGGCAGAAGGCTAATCAAAGTAAACAAAAAGACCTGGTAAGGATCAATGACAGGCAGAGGCCCCAAGTAACCTCATCAATGAAGAACAGAGCACAGGCAATGTTACCATCAAAGGAGAACAAGTTCAGCATGACCAGCAGACGCCACCAAGGTGGCTAGGGCTGATCCATTTGTCCTATGAGGAGAGGCTGAGGGAGCTGGGCTTGGTTCAGCCTGGAGAGAAGCAGTTTTGGGGGGAACAAATAACAGCCTTATGGTGCCTACAGGTCTAAGCCAGACTCTTCACAATGGTATATGGTGGCAGGAAGAAACAGAAGGCATAAATTGAAAGAAGAGAGGATCTTACAGGACATATCAGGTTTTTTTCACCAAAGATACCTGAAGGCACCAGAATAGTTTGCTTAGAGAGGTTGTGCATTCTCCATCCTCTCAGATCTTCAAGGCTAAGCTGCATAAAGCCCTGAGCAACCTGGTTGCCTCATAGCTGACCCTAGAACCTGGGCACGGACATGGGAGAGACCTGAAATCCACGATAATAAGACTATGAGCAAGATTGTAAATCAAGAGGGTAAGGGCCTGTGTATATTCTACTAAAAACCATCAATCCTCATCAGCCAGAGAGAAGGAACTGGACTGGGCCTTCTGTGTTCATCCTTGAACAAGTGCTGATGATGTTTATGTAGGCGTGGGAAAAGGCACTGAGCTCAGTGTTGGTAGTGTCATGGGCCCTGCAAACACCTCTGATATCCTGGAGCTCCCACTCCAGGCATATACTGAAAACTTTTGAAAATGATGTTGGAAAACACAGTGTGAGGAAATTTGAATGAATTTAACATTGAAATTAAAAGCCTAAGCATCTGACTAAAAAAATGTCAGGAATATTCTACATTTGCTTTCTAAGTCTCATCATTCAATGAAAAGTATTGATGCTTAATGCCTGCTTGAGACAGGAACCAACGTTTCGGTATTGCCATTTCATCACTGACAGAATTGCCAGTCTGTCATTAACTGGAACAAGTACTTAAGTCTACCCTCGATATGTAATATCCTACAGTATCGCATTGCCCTTCATCACCATTTTAACTGAGGCCCTGACAATCTGAATGTACCTAGACTTCCCTTATGTATGGCAATTATATCGCTCTTATTTATAAATGAGAGATTAAGACACAGAAGAATTAGTAACACCTGAAAAGTCTGTTCTTAACAAAGCTGAATCTATACCTCAAAGGAAATAAAGGGCAACAAAACTGGTGAAGGGACTGGAAAACAGGCGTTATGAGGAGCGGCTGAGACAACTGGGCTTGTTTAGTCTAGAGAAGAGGAGGCTGGGGGGAGACCTGATCGCTCTCTACAACTGCCTGAATGGAGGTTGTAGTGAGGAGGGTGTCAGTCTCTTCTCCCAAGTAACAAGTGACAGGACAAGAGGGAATGGCCTCAAGTTGCATCAGGGGAGGTTTAGGGTGGATATCAGGAAAAACGTTGTACTGGGTCAGGCTGAGCTGGAGTTAATTTCCCCGTAGCAGCCCTTACAGCGCTGTGCATTGGTAGCAGCAAGGTGCTGATAACACACCAGTGTTTTGGCTACTGCCGAGCAGTGCCGGCACACATCAAGGCTGTGTCTCCAACCCTTCTTCCACCCCCTCAGCAGTAGGCGGGGGGTGGGCAAGATCCTGGGAGGGGACACAGCCAGGGCAGCTGACCCAGACTGGCCAAACGGATATTCCATACCATATGACGTCTGCTCAGCAATGGGAAGCTGAGGGAGAGGGACAGGAACGGAAGGCATTCGTTTTTTTCAATGTTTTGTCTTCCGGGGTAACCACTACGCTTTTGGAAGCCCTGCTTCCCAGGAAGTGGCCGGACATCCCCTGCTAATGGGAAGTAGAGAATAATCTTTTGTTTTTCCTTTGCTTTGCTTCCGCGCACGGCCTTGCTTTTCGCTATATTAAAACTGCCTTTATCTAAACCCACGATTTTGGAGTTGTCTTTTCAATCTTATTTTTTCCCTCTCCCCTCTCTGCCCTGCTGAGGAGGGGAGTGATAGAGCGGCTTAGTGGACACCTGGCGTTTAGCCAAGGTGAAACCACTACAAACGTCTTCATGGAAAGAGTAGTGAGGTATTGGAATGGGCGGCCCAGAGAGGTGGTTGAATCACTGTCCCTGGAAACGTTCAAAAAACGCGTAGACGTGGCACTCCAGGACATGGTCTAGTAGGTCTAGTAGTGGTATTAGGTTGACGGTTGGACTTGATGATCTCAGAGGTCTTTTCCAACCTTAGCAATTCTATGAATCTATGAAAATAGCTGACAAGCATCCCAGAATCTTGTCATTTAAAATGTGTAGATTAAAAGACATATTAGCAAAATCTACACACATGCCTAAGTGAATCCATCAGTGTTAGACATGAGTAGAATCAACTACTTATGGAAAACAGCATTACCAGCAGGTATCAATGACCTTCAACCTCTACAAGTCTTGCAACAGGAAAAAGTAACGACAAGGGAAACATCCAATATTACAGAAAACAAACTGCTAATCAACATGTTATTGATCCCTCGTTTTTGTCAAGGTCATTTAGTGTTTTAAAAAATGATCTCACGCTAAATCTTTATAGAAAAAAGTGGGCTAATTTGATTTACAAAGTAAAGTGCTATTAATTATGGAAGACAGTCAATAAAAAAGCTGATTCCTCTAAACACAAGGCAGATATTATGGCTTATGATTTATGATGATGATTATGATGGCAAAATATTTGCAGTTCTCACTACCATCTAACTTGCGTTAGCTGGAACAAAAGATGCAGGTAAGAGCATCAACAGAAAGAGCATTAGGACACAAACAACCTTCAGAGCAGTACAGGTAAACATCTGGATTAAGAATAGTAAACAAAAAGAATAATGGGACCTATTGTTTCTTTTCCATTGTAGAGCATACAAACCTGTTGTGGTTTTTTTTTTTAATATCAGAACCAGACTTCTGTCTTGCTGCTGAAGTTTCCTTTTGTATTACAGTCCCTAAATGTCTAAGTTACATAACCAGACATCTCAAGGGCACACAACACTCATCTAAAATGATGTACTCATTACAAATTTTCCCCTTTGGGATTATTAATATGTCAATAAACTCTGGCAGCTTCTCTCACAACTAAGGCAAGCCTTGGATTTTACTAAAAACGTCTTGTGGGACGTAAAAATATTCAAAAGCCTAATACCCTTTTAACAGAGGAATATTACCAAACCCTCAAGGTAAAGATTAGAAACAACATATCAGACATTTCAATTTAAAATATTTAACATTAAGTAAATACCTCATAAACCAGAAATAAAACTATACAAGGTAAGCCTAGAAAGAAGTATGGGAAGGTCAAAACTGATTTACAGAAGAAAATCAATTTCAGATTAAAGAATAGAAAAATAAAGAAATTGGAAAAAACAAATACATCTATCCCAACGTATGCAGTTTTCCTTTTGCTTTGTTTTCAGTTTGCAAAGTGAAAATGGGATAATTCACACTTCTCAGAGTAATTCTTTCAAGCTGCCAATAGGCAAAGGCAAAAATAGTATTGGTTATGCCAGGTCATACTTTCCAATTTTTTTCCATAGCCAGATTTAAAGAACATTTCTGTCACCAATGTAATCAAAGGGCTCCACAAGCCAACATCCATAGCCTGAGTTTCCAATATATGTGTCTTAATTCAGTCCGGATTTTATAGCCATTTCTTTAACATGAACAGCCAGTTATTTATCTTGCATGTATAGAGAGAAGAAAAGCCATTTTCAAAAGAACTTACTGAATTTTGGCCTACCAAAACCATCTTCTTTCTTTATGCACAAGCAGTTGTTCAAATAAAGTATCATTAATGTATAGTTGCAAGGCGCTGGCAGAACAGTCTAAACTAAACCTGTGCCTATCACTAAAAGCTTTCATCGTGTTTGCTTTGTTTTCATGTGAACAACACGGCACTTAATTTTGACAATCTGTCATTTTTCTAGCATGTTCAGAGAGCGGTCAGAGAGAGCAGTACTTTTATGTTTTCCATCAAAAGCCTTACGATGCAGAACTGCTTGTCTTCTATTAGAGTCCTTGTCAAGCCCAGCGAGCTGTTTAGGTTGAGGGAGGACTGTCATACAGTTTCAAGCTCACGTGTCAGCAAAGAGAGTTATAGATCTAGTGGTTTCTATCAGCATTAATGCTTGCTTGTGCATTCATAGACATCAGATATCTTTCTTTGCAAGATGCAATTGGATAGTGCTGTAGTGCCAGTGTGAGCAATCCATAAAAGCCTCCATCTTTCAAGGCAGGAAGAGGCTGCACGGCATAACCTCCACCAGCCTGCTCTCCTGGAGAAGCTGTTTTCACCTGTGTAAAACCAATGGCTAGTTGGGACAAAAATATTGACGGGTCCAAGCACTATACAGAGTTGACAAATGACTTATGGAACGTTATTCATCAGGTCTCATTTTTAAGTCTGAGAGAAAGTTGTATTTTTCCATAGATTCAATCTTTTTTCACTCTTAAGTAATTGTAAATGTATCAAATAGTTTCTGAGAACTTCCCCAAAAACGTATCTGTAGGTTGTTTCGAACTTTATAAAGTTCTAACCCTAAAATAAAGTCTTTCCTTAGGGAAATTACTTTCTAAATCTCTCGCAATGTCTTAATATTGTTTAAAAAAACTGCGTCCAAACAAAAAAAATAGTATTTCTTTTTTTTGTAAGAACAATATAAACACAAATCACTTGTTATACTGCACACAAGAGGGACAAAAGGCACCCCTGAATATTATTCTATTATTAGCAAGAAATCTAAAAGTACATAACAATTTTGCATTATTTATTTAAATAAATAACAAAAGTTTTTTCTAACATATACGTAACCTCTTTTGGCTTTCTACCAAAAGTAACATTAGACTGATATTCATACATCATTCTTTCTGGTGTTAAACCTGTGCACAGATGATACTTTAAGCTAACTTAGAAACAGTAAAATGACATCTCTATTTAAATCTTTGCGAACTAGAGCTCTGATGTTACCCACCATACTTTGATGTTATCTTCTTCAAGTGCAAAATAATAAATTTAAATTAATTATACAAAATTACAGAAGATACCATGATTAAAATGAATTGATGTAACTTACATCAATCAAACTGCCATATGTTCCTAAGATCTAAGTAACTTCTAGCTGCACAATAGTCTGTGGTTACATCAATAGCATTTCCTGCGTATGAGCTCAAGCCTATATTCAAGCCCAGACCTGCCTTGCTTCTAAACTGTTGTACATCTGTGGGAGAGCTCAAGGGAAAGCTGTGGTTGCTTCATGTTGCTGGACTCACAGATGAGTCACCTAGATGACTTTTCAGAAGGGTCAGGATTTGACTAAGGCTATACTCAGACAACTTACAGGAGCATAGAGCAGTAGTAGCATGCGTACAGGATACAGTGTAGTATCAACACAGTAGGGTTGTCTGCTACATCTACCGGTCTATTGCTGTGTCCTCAAATTACACCAGAAGACTGAAGTCCTATCCAGGCTGGAGCTTTGTTCAGCCATGCTCTGTAAGCCACATGCTGTAAACATTTTCCTGACTACGTAAGTATACACCTTCCAAGCAAACACCCTGACTTTGAAGAGAGCTTTCTTACAAAAATTAGGTACTCCAGGTACTCTAAGGCTTCAGGTAGGCTTATTTAAAGTTATTTATGAGAATCATTTTAAGAACTTATTTAAAATGGAAGTGCAACTGACTAGATGGTCACAAACACAAAAAAAATTGGTCATTTTTATGGGAACATTATTGTTGTCATTGTTCTTATTCCTACAGCAGTGAGAAACCTCTGTCATGGAACAGGACACAATTGTGTCAGAAACGCAAACCAAAAAGATGGTCTGTGACTCTGAAACCCCTTACATTTAATGGAAATGGTGGGGTTTTTTTCACATTATTGATCAGATAAGAGGCTTCTATTCTCTAGAAAGATAGAAGATTTCTGAGAGAATGCCAATGCTATTATTTCCTATGTAATGGTGTTTTCCGATTTGGAACAGTGGTATTGCAAACTCTAATATTAAAAAATCATACGTCAGGTCTCAAAAAGCATGTCATTTGGGAAAAAAAAATATTTGGGTACTTTATATTTGTCCTTTGCTACTTTGGCTAAGGGAGTGTTCAAACTATAAAATGTTCTCTACCATAACAAAGACAAATAAACACGTCTGCAACTGAACGCAAGCTTTTCTGATAATCAGGAATTTAGAACCGAGACCAGAAATATTAAAGCACACCAACACTTTTAACCAAAAAATCAATACTATTTGCCAGTATTGGAATCAAAAAGCCTGTGTTCCATGAGTCACTTGTAACTCAAGGACAATCTCGAAAAGTCTTTGGGTAAGATTTCTATTCGCATAGGGAGCTTTTGTAAGGAGCAGGCCAAGGTTCATGCAAAAAGAGGGATCATACATAAAGAAGGAAGAACACTAAGGATGAGGCCAATATTATTGTGTGTTACCTGAGAGGGTAATACTCTCATCCAATTTGCATTTATTTCATAGTTATTCCTCAGATTATTTTGAAATGGTCGGAGTCTGTATGTCTGACTGAACATGTTTAGAAAAGAGATTTAGGAAGCCAAGGTGAAGGAGGCATGAGAGCATCTGAAAAGAAGTTAAGATGTGGCATCTGGACAGATTCAAACCACTTTTGCAAGGAGAAAATGCCAGTCAGGTAATACCTTGACAAAGACAAGGCAAAGAGGTGGTATTTCTTTTTACTATCAGAGATTAGGTAGTGACACAGCAAGTCACGACAAAAGGCAATATTCATTTTCTTTGCCTCATGCCTAGTAACAGAGCAGAATTTGTTTCATTATTTGCCTAAATTACCCATGAAAAAACCTACAGTTCTTTAACGCTGATACTGAAAGTTCCAGAGAGGGAATACATCTGGGCTGTCAGCCCAAAATCCCATCATTTTAGCCAAAAATGATTTATGGCCACTAGCACTCATGTTTGAAGAGGGAGGGAGGGAGGGAGGAAGGGAGGAAGGGATGAAGGGAAGGAAGGGAGGAAGGGAAGGAAGGAAGGGAGGGAGGAAGGAAGGAAG
>VWZZ01003678.1:16800-38493 GCA_013399095.1 Psophia crepitans | reverse complement strand
GTCCCCCATGAGCACAAGCGCTGTCCTGGTGCCAGCAGGACAGGAGCGTGTGAGTCCATGGTACACTGGCTTTTGGGATCATCATCAGGTACATTAAACGAGAGAAGCAACACATTTGTCAGAAAGAAATACTTGTTCTCCACTCAGGAGAGCAATCCCAGTAAGAAAACCGTGGCTTCACCTTCAGAGCTTGTTAATGTCAGACCACACTATTCTATTGCAAAAAGGCAGTTTCTTTTCGTTTTCTCTAACAAGCAACTATTGTTTCCCCTTCTGATTAAGAAGGTTTTATTTAATCATGCAGTGAGTCTCAGGTACAGATGTTAATTCTATATTGTGTTTAGATGACCAGAATTTACCTTACATTAATGCTTGCGAAAAGTAAACAGTAATGTGCTGAGACGGTGGAAAACAAAACATGGTTTCTGGCTTGCCAAATCTTCCTCACTGAGCATATTTTTCCTTAGTGGTTGCCTTGCTGTAGTAAACAAAGTTAAGGGCTAGGGCATTTTATTAGTAACAATTCTGTATTGATGCATAAGAGAATTAATTGTTGTCCTTCCTTTTCAGAGGAGGAAGTTGCTGTTTTGCTGTAGCATGATATACAAAGCCATAAAAAAAGAAACAAATTTTGGATAGGGAAAACAAATACATTTATTGATACTACCAAACAAAAAAGTAGTTCTGTGACATCAGAAAGTGCAGTTCTTACGGCGTTGTTTAGTAAGTGATAGAAGCAGCAACACTACAACTTCCTTATTTGTGGATAAATTTACTGAACAGTGCAAATATCACATGGAATTAAGTCTTGAGGTTGTATTGCTCTATTAAAAACGTACAGAGCTGGGTAACTGAAATTAATGCTAGCAGGCATACGTAAGATGCAGGAATCAAGCTTGAAATCCTTCTTCAAGCAGAATTCCCATTAAAATCTGGTTTGGAAATAGACGTCAGCAAGCACTTAGCCCGTTTCAGCAACGTCTGTTACCATGAAAAAGCAGTTTCTAAACGCTTTGCGCTCTGTGATGTACAAATTCATGGTTTTTTCTTTCATTAAAATACCAGTCAAGTGCAGGCACTGTGATGATTTAACTTAAACCTGAGTTGCTGGCCAAGGCTGTGGAATTCTCAAGAAGTTTTTAATTGGATCTGAAATTGAGCTGAATACACAACCAGAGCGTTCGGCATAACACATGTAATGCCAGTTGCTGGCGCTGCAGTGAGGACAATGGGTTTTCATTGCCTTTCCCATGTTACGGCATTGTGCTATGGTTTGGATTTGGCAGGAGGTGATGCAGAGAGAAATATCCCTCTGAACGCTGCCTGAAATTGCAGGCAACTAATTGTTATGACTGGTTCTTTTAACACGCTTCCAAATTCTAGAAAAAGTGTCAGGTACATTTGTATTAAACCCAAACATGGTTTGGAAAAATAGCAGAAAATACCGAGGTGAGTCCCTCTCTGAGTGACGAGAACTGCAAGGTTTCCTTTCACTTCCACGTTGTGGTCACAAACCTGGCAAGATAATATACGTTTGTTTGAGCGTGGGCCACCAGAATAAAATGAGATATTTGGCAATTATTAGGCAACATATTATCCAGTATCTCCAAGGAGATCTGCTCTGTGAAAATACATGGGCTGTATCTCTCTGAATTAGCAAATCTTACACTTGTCTGTTCACCTTTGCTCCCTTCCTCCTCAGAGGCAACAACAGTTTCAACTCATGTAAGCGTGGTTCCCTCAAGAACGGCTCTCAAATGCTTTTGGAGTTACTCTACTGTTTGAATAATCCTAGTCTGGGTCACCACAAATTGGGCCTGTATTTTTCATTTGTTTTCTTTTTCAATTTTTATATAATGTTTGAAAATGGAAAAAAATTATCTGCCCTACTTAAGCAGTAGACAGGCAGGATTTGCTTATTGAATACCAGGAGCGAAGCAGGTTTCCCTCCTTGGACAATGGTGTTTGTACTGGCTGATCCTCACGCTCGGCAAACAGCTCCCTTCAGCGGCGCACACTCAGGTTCGTTATGGCTAACCCAGCTTGCACGCAGTTTTGTCGTGGGCTCTCCAGTATAGGAGATTTCGGCTTTTTTTCAGTGTTAAGTCACAGACAATTTGTTGCTGACATAGTCACACAAAGAGGAGATCAGCTGATGGAAAAGGGAAAAGTTTTTCTGAATTCCCTGGGCTTTCAGCACTAGCACCTTCAGTTTGCGTTATGATGACCTCACAGAAGCCATTCAGTTTCTCTTCTTTCCCCTCAGTGGGGCACTCAGAAGATTACTTAGCCTACTATGAATCAGACCCTGTCTGGATCAAAGATCCCTGGTGTTTTTTAAGTTTTAGGGCATTTCTCCATCTAATTATCTCAGAGCTGTTTTGTTGTTTGTTTTTTTCTTCTCATCTGGTGCCAATAACAAAGGGCAGAGAGGATAAGTGGAATCAATATTGCTCTCTGTTCCAGAATTGCAGGTTGCACAATGCTGTGCAGTGGATCAAGCAAAATTCTGCAGCGGTCCTCCAGATCTCAGACACCTTGACGGGAAAGTTTGCGGGCAAGTTGCATGGCCTGAACCCGGCAGCCCTTACTATTTACAGGTGCTAATTGAATGCTGGCACGTGTAAACCAAGGCAAAGCAAGCCGAGCACAAGATGTGAACTATAAATGGAAGTCTTCTGAAGGAAAGGATGTAGGCTATGGGAGAAGCTACTGTCAGAGCGCAGGTGGCTCTTGCGCTGTTTCGGCACGGGGGCTTGCCTTGCCAGCAACGGCAGGGAGGTGGTGGGCACGCCCCTGCTCTCTTCTGCCCTCGCTGAGGGCGACTGTGCCAAGCAGTTTCCTTCAGTGAAAGACGCATGGGGCGTAATTCTTGGTCCAATGGCTATACTGTGCTTCAGAGTTTCTTCCCAGGGTGATACTAGGGGTAACTGCCCAGCCAGAGTCTGCTCCGGTTGAAAGACTACCATATCATCGAGGTCTTTGCGAGTACACATAGGTCAGAACAAACTGGAAGAGCCAAGGATGGTGGTGGAAGTACGATGCTGAAATACAGAACAACCTGCAGCAGAACTGTATTTTTATTCTCTGTAGACCAATATTACAGGTAACCTGTGTAAATATTTCAATATTTACTCATGTGGTAAAAGGCTTTTACAATGGTAACCAAATATATAGTATGATAGATTTAACATATGGGAAGGTTCGTGGTGAGCTCTCCAAGACTACAAAAGTTCAGCAGTACCAGTGCACAGGCAGGTAGCAGAAAAGGGGTTCGGATGTTTTTAAAGTGAAAATGTGCATGTGGGCACACTGTTCAGATGAGCATGGCAGTATAGATGTAATAACTGATTTTGGATGACTCTTTCAAGAATGGTGACGTATTCAAATTTCTTAGTCTGCAGCTGTGGATTGTATAATCCATGCTGCACCAGCCTGTTTCTGCGTCTGTGTTTTTGCAGATGCACTAACACCACATACGACACGGGGGGAAGGGATTTTGAGTGTTAAATTACTAAAGGATTTTTGACCCTATACTTCTTTTAGTGTTCTCAGACAAGAAGGGAAACAAGGTTCTGCGTATAACAGAGCAGAAACTTGGAAAGCTGGAGATAAAGTTGTGCAAGGAGAAGGGCGATGCTTTCAGTTCCCTCCCACATTTTCTGGTTCTCTCTTTCCCTGTGGCACTTGCTTTCTTGTTCCTGCTTCCCCCTTTGCGTGTGCGGCAGCAGGAGGAAATTTGCTAGGTTCCCAGCGTAAGATTCTGCACAGTAGTCAGTGCTGCTGACTTCCATGGAGCTGCAGTGGCTTCCCAGAGCTGGTGTTCCTGTGCTTGGTCATCAAAGTTCTCGAGCACCACACTTTGAGCAGCGCAAACCAAAGTCTTCTGTCCTCCTAGGAGGTTGCTAGGGATTTCACATAAGAATGTGCATTTAGGTCGTGTCAGCATAACTGAAAACAGTAGTTAGATCTGGGATTTTCCTTTGGCCAGTATTCACAAAGGCAAGCTGTGGGACATGAAATAAAGTCAGTAACAGGAACCTGACAGGGACTTGCATTATGTACCAAGAAACCTCAAGTGCCAAGTTCTGCCCTGTGGAACGTGTAATGTATTACTTCCTCCCATGACTCATACACAGTTGCACGTAGATAGGGACCTCATCACCCTGTTTTTGCTTTGTAAATCATTAGACTTAATACCTTTTAGCCTGATCTTGCTGAAATGTTAAAATGGAAAACCACACCCCCATAGTCCCCACTGACCCTCGTTCCAGCCGGGACGGGTTCCTCTCGGCAGTAGTTACTGGCACCAGCCCGCTCAGCCGTAACAGAAAAGGCTTTAGGGCAGAGCGCTGGTGGCAAGATCACGGCTGCAGGACAAGCCTTCTCCCTTTATTTTGAAGTTCTGTTTGTATGGAATAACAGGTGGCAGCTGAAGCCATTTGGGAACCTACAAATACGGGGCAGAGAAAGCTGGGTAACGTATAGTACAGTAACATTCTGGTCTCTAGGGCATCTATCTAGACAGTATGCTAATTCAAATGATGTTAAAAAAAAAAAGTTTTCATGATTTAAAGAGATCAGAATCCGATACCACATCTGGGTGGGTGCAGGGGGCAGAGAGGAGCGTTCTACAGTTTTTCCCAGATGACACAAAACCTGAATTACAAGCTTACATCACAGCTCTGATAATGAGTAAACTTGAAAGCACTTGTCCGCAGCCTCCTCATGCTGTGTTGCAAAGAAAAAGCGTCAGAATACCTCGGAAGGCATGGAAGTTACAGATGTGTTAGAGCTGTATGAGCTGATTTTCACACGTTCTAAACCAAGAAGAAACGAGTAATTCAGCAATGTTTTTTGTCATAAATTTCATGAGAATTAGCAGAGTTTTAAAAAAAATTGCAATAGTGTATTGTATAGGTGCTTAGAAGAAAACAACAGAGGCAAAGAGCTTTGATGTGAAGCGTGCTTCCAAATTCACTGACTGTAGCGCGAGACAAACCTTGTCCTTCCCTGTGCTGGTATCTGTCTGGAACAAGTGCACTGCGATACGGAAATCGTGTACAGCCTGACTCTGTAAAAACTGACTTCTGGTAACGCCACGGGCCTGAGAAGTACCCAGTGGATATCCATGAAAATGGGATTTGCCTATCAGTTTTCTACGTTTTCCAACACTTTTTTTTTAACCATCTGGAGTTGGAGGATGTTAAGATACGCTCGCTGCAGCCTGCTGGTTTAGTTTGATTATGGGGAATCAGTTTGGGGTGGGCAATCAAATCTGTGGGGGGTAGTTGGTGTAACAGTTGGCTGAAACAATGGAGATTCGCATTGGATGTGAGGAGAAGTGTCCGGCTTGAGGACAGTCGAGCAGCGTGGGCAGCCACTGCCCTCCCAGGTTTTCAAATCCGGGCTGGGTGAAGCCCCAAGGACCCTTTCTGCCCCCACTTTGAGTAGCAGGTTGGACCAGCGACCTCCCAAAGTCCCTTCCAACCCAAGGTATCCCGTGATCCCGGAACAGAGATATCTCTCTCTCTCTCAGGGGAGGTTCGTGCCACATTCTCCTCACGCTGGTCAGCAGACAGCGATGGCCTTTCCTCAGCACGTCTTGACCAAGGGCCTGACTTTGTGTGCTGCAGTCAGCCGGGTGTTTTCCGTTCCCTGTGTCCCAAGGTACAAATCAGAAAAACAGCGCCAGGCATTGCTCCGTCTGGTGGCTGTGGCGGTGTGAGCGTGACGGCGGTGGTGGTGAAACTGCGCAGAAAAAACTGGAGTCTGTGGCTCCTTGTGGGTCCTTTTCAGTCATGACAGAATTTCTTAAAACTAGCCCTGAAAAGTGGAGAAGATGCAATGCCCAGCCCTTCCACGCCTAGTCTGCCGAAACGTGGGGGAGGCAATAAGAAGGTAATAAGGTTTTGGTGTTCTTGTGCGGTGGATTACGAATGGCACCGGGAATAAGGAAATGCGTTCTAATCCTCATATGGACGCTAATTCATCCGCTGGTATCAAGTGAATTTCTTCATCTCATTACATCACAATTCCTCCATTTTCGAAATAAGGTTGATGAATATCCAGCGCTGTTAATCGTCTCAGGATCTGCAGTTATAAAATGACAACAGCATGGGCAGATTCAGGATGACAAATGATCCGCACGTAGTTTCATGATCCTGGCCGATGGCAAAAGCTGTGTGTTGCCATGATGGTTTATTCAATAGCCTGTAGCAGTTGCTAAGTAAGCACTGTAGATCATGAAATAACTAATACCCAGAATTAAAAACCGTGGAAAGATTTATCAAGATCACCACAAGACCTCCCTAAAGACTTCCTCAATTTCTTGTTGGTAGAGCATTTTAAATTCATCACCATCATCATTATTTTACTGTTGCTAATTCCCAGAGCCCTATTAAAGTTTGTGCATTGAAAAGAATAATTGTGTTATCCACGTAGGTCTTCAGAAACGGACTGCTTCATTTATTTGTTACTCAACATGTACGGTCATTTTGTGGGTGTTAGCTTCTGGCCGTAAATACAAAAAACTGATTATCACGTATTCATCACTGTCTTATCTAGGTATGATCTAGCTTAGCTTCTCCCTCATACTTACAGAACATGATTCCATAAAAGCTTTTTCTCATGACAGGAGAATGTGCATGAATAAGGCTTATTCATGGGAGCAAGATCTACAGAGCTGGGCTCAAAGGTAGCAACTATATTGGGGTTCTGTAGCTTTTGAAAAAAAGATTTGTCTCTGAGCATGGAAAAAGGGTCCTGAACAGTCAGACAGTGGCAGTCTCTACAAAGACGGTCCTTTTGCAATGAAACATGATCCAAATAGGCGCCAGCGGCACATTCACTGCTCACCAACATCAACTTCACCGCTCACACGTGGTGTGTGTAAGGAGAGTCCAATGTTTCTGTATTAAACTGGAGGAGGATGGATGCATTCCCGCTTCTAGGATCAAGACCATCGAGGCCCTTGAGACAGTGTCCAGTGGCTTTGAGTTTCAGTAAGTGCAGGTGCTGAGTCCTGGCAGCGCCAGCGTTGCAGCCCCCGTGGCTGTTGCCCGCTCTTGCCTCCGCAGGCCCATGCTGGTGGTGGCCTCGCGGCGCGGGCAGCAGCAGAACCTCTCCGGGATCCATCACAGCGCCCATGCAGGCACGCACAGCAGCTCCGCTGCTGGTGACATGCTTCGTGCCAACACCAGCTTGTCCGTTTGCTGCCCACCAGAGCTGGGTACGCCCTGGCCAGACGCAGAGCTAGGTGCAGGGCTGTTGCCAACCCACACAGGTTATGTTGCACCAAGCTTGCCTACAGAGAGCAAAGGCACATGAATGGAGTCTGATCCTTTGGACATTGCCAGAGTGAATAAAATGTAAAGGTATGCTTTTCCCATACCAATTTTGAGCCATTCCCATCCTTAATGTAAATCTCTGGGTGATACAATACCTGTTTCCTTAACCCAGGACATGCCTTTTTAACCATAACTTTGTTTTGCACACATATGTATGCCTCTAAAATTGTCTAGTTCTTCCTAAGAAACATATAAAACCCACCACAATTACATTCATTCTGGGGACATGTACTTATACCTTGGGTCAGACCAAATTTATAAGCCTTAGGGGCATATAGTGTAGCTTTCATCCAAAACTTAATTTTATTTTCAATTCCGTTGATGAATTTACTGTACTGATTTAAAAGTCATAGGGCATGTTAGCTGGATGGCTAAAATTTCTTCAGAAAGAGGATTGTGTATTTATAAGGATAACAGTAATATTCAGAGTGACATCAGTAAGGGTTATAAAAATAATCAAAAGAGTTTCGTTAAGGAATTAATACATTACCACACAGAATAGCAAAGGAGTGGGAAAATAGGATTCCTCTGCGGAGGTTTTGCATAGCTGCCTCCCACTATGCTGCTGTCCTCCCCCTCGCTGATCATCGGGGCTGGACACTAGTTCGTGTACATCACTTTGAAGGGGTAGACCTCTTTTGCTTGGTGGGCAAACACCGAGCAAATGTGGTCACTAAGATCTTGCAGCCCCTCATAAATACGGTACAGCTTTAGTAAGGAGCATGAATGATTATGGTAAAAATATAGTAAAGACCAGACATTTAGGTTTCCTGGGAGGTGCATACTGTGAGCTCGACTGTTTCATGCTGTGGGAAAACCAACATGCTTGTTCTCTGCTGCATTCCTGCCTCGAGATTGCTTGTGCGTGTTTGTTCCTCCCAGTGGGTTCTTCCAAGCAGGGCAGACAAGCCCTCAGTCCCGTCCTCCCAGAGCAGGAACAATGTGTCGTCACGTCTTGCGGTGACTTTGCAATGTGGAGAAACTGGCGTGGGGATGAGATCACGCTTGTTCTGATCTCTGACCTGAAGGAATGTAAACCCACTGACCTGATGCATGTGCAGACGTTGGCAGATACTCTTATCCACACCACTTCGTAACTGAACATTACACTTAGCCCTTACACTGCATCATGCAGTGCAGAAATTAGCAGCAAGTGGTCTTATGAGATGCCGCCATTGTGTCAAGAATGAAAGCAACCTCCTCGGGTAGGCTGACCCTGACATGAGAGGTGGCCCAAGGGTGGACCAGTGTCCCTCATTCCCTGGGCAGGCCCGTGGGAAGGGACCAAGAACAGAAAACTCAGCTACCACGTTAGTTACAGCAGAGGACTCCTCAGCGGAAAAAGTGTGATGGGCCACAGAGTCTCTAAAGACTCCCACCTGAATCCAGGTGAGCTGTGGGAACATCCTCCTGAACGGCCAAGACTCCAGTTGTCTGCCTCCGTGCTGCCTCCCCGCAGCCCCAGCAGCCCCGGTGGAAGGTGCCCTACGAATTCCCGCTGGAAAGCACTCATTCCTGGTGTGGCTGCCATGTGGACGTCTGCAGCCAACAACCTCACGAGCGTGCAAACTGCATGTGCTGTCTTACCTGACACCAGCCTTCTCCAGGCTCTGTCACAGCTCCGGCTGCAGCGGCAGATCTGTGGCATCCCAGCTGAACCGGGATGAAGGTGACGTAGCCCTTTGCTCTGTTTGGGCAGGGAGCAGGGTTCTGAAGAGGATCCACCTCTGAGCAGGACATGGAAGGAACAAGCTGTCCATGCAAAACATTGCAGTCTGGGACAGTGAGAGGTTGGTTTTAACCTCTAATCATATATTCTCTTTTTTCCTATAAAATTGGGTGCTCAGGCAGCATAAACCAGACTGGAAAGGTAGAATGTACTTGACTTTATCTTGTCGAACTCTAGTTGTCTACGGTGTAGGTCATGAGAGGAGGGTGCTGAGGCTCCTCGTGCTCAAAGGATACCTCCAGCGGCATTTAGGGTGGGGCATTTGGGTGTGGACTCCTTGGTGGCAACCACTTGTATTATACAAGAAGAATATGATCCCTGAGTAATCCTGCAAATCAGTATCATTAATTCTATTAATTCTGATGTGCAGAGAGGGTTTCTACCAAGAATGTGCCAGAGAGGGCTCCCTGCTGCTGGTGCACAGCGGATGTTCCAGGATGGGATTGCCCAGGGGAGGCCCCTGGGGAAGGCAGTTTTGTTGCACCAGCTTGCGCATGACCCGGCGCTGGCCTGAGCCCACCCTGCAGAAGGGTCGTGTGCCCCCGGCAGTGGGGCAGGGACCCGCCGTCCCGCTCCCAGCTGGGGCTGAGCCTGGGTGGACCAGTGTTACAGCCCGATGATGCGGTGCCCCCCGAGTATCTTCTTCCCGTTGAAACAGTATCTTATTCTGGATTTTCTTTAAATCAGTTTCCTTCCTCCCATGAGGCTGGGTAAAAAGCTCTACAAGTAAATAAACAAACAGAATTATAACATGTACTCATTGTGCTTAAATATAAATTATTTATGAACATTACTTCAGCTACAATAAATAAAATAATCTCTTACAGAAAAATACAATTTATGAAACTACTCTGGTATAGCTATGGGGAAGGAAAAGCCGCTTCTGCTCCAGCAACAGTTTTCACGTTTCTGTAGGAATCCCCTTGCTAACCCAGGTCAGTCCCTGCTGGTTACAGAAGCCCAGGGACCGGAGCGGAGCAGAGATAATTAAATGTCTACGGAAAAGCTCTGATGAGGATAGTTTAGAAAGCGAGCAGCATAGTAAAAACCTGTCCGTTACGACTGCAGGTTATTATCTCATCCCGAGCCAAGCTCTCAACCCCAACAATTTTATTTTCAAATGTCTTTGAAACAAAAGCAAGCATGTGCTGAAAATACAATGGGAAACCATTCTAAGGCCCGTCCATTTGCGTGCTTTGGAGTCGTGAAAGACACTTGTGAATCTTCACAGGACACGTTTGTGCTCTGCCGTGTGCAGCTGAGCTTCACTTTGATTTCAGTGGCTGCAATGAGTCGGCTCGTGCTTCAAATCTGTGCTAGGCTGTAGTGGTGAGAAAAACCCAATTACTGTGCTAGTGTTTGACGTTTTAAGTGCTTTTTAGCCCTGTTGACAAACCAACAGTACTTTGAAAGCTACTGTGGAAAACCACCAACGATAATACAGCCCGAGGCAATTATAAACATGTAAAATAAACACCACTGGCATTTTCCAAACACGCCTGGAAGGTCCAGCCATTCGCTCTGCATCACATGCAGTCCAAAGGACCCATAGATGTGCCACGAAGAGTAAATTTGTACATACAGCAAAATTTAAAAACAGGTCATAGTTTCATGCAAAAATAACCCTCCTCCTTTAAGAGTGAATAGCTGAGAGTCATTATACCAGGTCGCACGTTCACGGGAGCGGTTAGCGACTCCGGCGAGGAGAGCTGTGGGAGCAGAGGGATGTGAAATCATGTCCAGTTTTTGTTTGCTTATTCTAGCATAGTTCCTCCTTAGAAAAGCAAGAAAAAGGCTCTTTAACCCTGCAAAACTTGTGGCATTATCCTCAGTCACCTTCTTGAGGGTGGGGAGTTAACACCAGAGCCTTTGCAGAGCTGCTGCCAGCCCGGCCGCTCTCCCCAGGAGCCAGCGCAAACCTGGGCACTCCTTAATGTGGCACTGCTGACCCCCCCAAAACACAAAGGGGTATTACTGCGGGAAGAAATCCTCTTTCTTAGAAAGAGGCATAGAATATAGGGGGGAAATTAAAAGGCTTGGTCGTGTTCCCACTGAAGCTGCTTGAAATGCGTAAGACCAAATTATCCAGGGAGCATGGCAAGAGCCTGACAAAACCTGGCAGTTCATTAACAGCCTCCAGTCAGCCGTCAGAATCCAGCGCGCGTGCTGACAGGACAGGGAGGTGGCAGACCGGCCTCTACTAACATCATGTGTAGATGCCTTTAAGGTAGTAAAACATACGTTTAAAAACATATATTTAGTCATCTGCACAAATCCCGAAGTCTTTCACAGATGCCCAGATTTGTATCTCAATTACAGACTTCCTTGAATGAGATGCTCAGTTTAACTGCCTAAAACAAGTCAAACCTGATATAAAAATGATTAATTATTGAACAAAAAGGTATCATCATGACCATCTGTGAATAAAAAGGGGGAGGTGTGTGTCACCACTGGAAATACAAAATTCACAGTTGTAAGGTCTAATGTGTGATGGGTTTTTTTAATCACCAGATAAATAATAGATCTCGGAACTGCTAAAGTGACAGCTTAGCGTGGGGTTGGGGGCTGCTGTTTTGTTTTGCAGTGACAGAGGTTTCAGCAGGAGAAAAACGCGGAGCCCTGGCCTAAAACCTCACATTGCAGAGGAAATGTGTTCAGCTCCGGCTGTGCCAGAACTGGCTGCCTGCTGGGGAACGTCACGGGAATGCTGGCAGCCGCCAGAGACGGCACGCCGGCCCCTTCACCAGCAGCAGGTAGGGGAGCAGGGACTTCTACGTGGTCCCTGCTGACGGCGAGCGCCCGGCTGCTCAGCAGAGCTCCCTTTTGTAAGAAACCGTGCTGCGTCTGGTGAGGGACGTGCGGCGTTGTGCACAGGACAACGATTACGTGTGAGCAGAGTAAACCGTGCGGCATTGCGTTATCTCGGGGCTGGCAGCGGCGTTACCGCGTATGTCCCTGCGTGGCAGTGGAGCTCCCCACGAGCAGCACTGGGGCCCGGCTGGCGGTGCCCCTCAGGGCGTCCTTGCTGCCTTCTTGCTCAGTGTTGGAGCCCCTGGAAGAGCTTTTCTATGTGGGAGAAGGCAGGTCTGTGAAAATCCTCAGGCCAGCCCGGGGATCTGCCCCTTCAGGAAGAAGCCGTAGAGCCTTCGGGAAACAGCCTACGCCTGTCTGCAGGCTCTGGAGGAAAGTTTATCTGCGTCTCCCGGCTGCGTACTGCTGTGTGCTAGCCGTGTTTGTGGGCAAACAGAGCGCGCTTCCAGCGCACGCAGGTACGGCCAGCCCGGCTGGCGGGGGGAGCGGCCCAGCTCTGCCGCAGAGGGACGGGTCTGGGCTCCGCTGCTCGCGCACAAGGACGGTGACCAGGCGTGACTTGCGCCACAGCTGAGTGTCTAGCCAGCGGTAAGCGGCGAAGAGAAAGCAAGAAAGTGAAAAGCGACAGGAACAGGCCTTCGGGTTCGTGCTCCAGTCTCCATATCATCCCTCAACTCACACACCCGCAGCCCATCAATTTTCTTCCATCCGCAGAGCTGTGCAGACATCGGCAGGGTAATGCGGGGCCTGCCCGCGCACAGCCCTGCCTGCAGGAGCGCCTCTCCTGCGGCTGCCGGCAGGTTCTGGAGGCCATGAGCCTATGGCAGAGCATAGGTGGATCTGGCTCCCTCGTCATCGCGGTTAGTGTTACACATGCCATGATGATGAAGCGCTGTAAATCATGAGTCTGGTCCCGTTCACTGACAAACCGGTCATGCAAAAGGCTCTTTGGAGTAGGAATTCAGCAGAAGGCATTTTACATCTGTCAGAAATAATTCAAGGGTGCGGAGTGACTCACGGGGAACCGCATGAATAATCAAGACTTCATTTTCAGTAAGACAAAGCTGTGAACTTTGTCCAGCACGTCAGTTGGGAGAGCGTTCCCTGTGTTGGGGGTCGTGTCCTGGGGACTGATGCTAGCACAAACACCAGGAGGAGGGATTTTTTTCACCGAAAACAGACTGGCCACTTCTGTGAGTGCCAGTACAGCACGGATGTGCACTGCAAAGCTGAGGGTAGAAAATAAAGCTGAGAAAGCAGGCAAGCCTCGCACTGGTGTGTGGTCAGAGGAGTTTCTGCTGTAATCAGACGAGTGATATCACATCTCAGGGTGTGTCAGTGTCCTCAAACAAAACAGCGTTGCAGTGAGCCGACAGAAGAAACCCACAGCCTCAAAGCGGGCGTGGGTCGGGCTCGGTCCCAGCGAAAAGCCCTTTCCCCGCACCGGGCCTTGGCTGGTGGGGCACCTGCCCTGCCGCGGCGTGCGCACCTTCGCGTGGGCGACGGGCTTCTCTGCCCACGGCCCGAGCGCCTCTCCACTCCTCTTCCTGCGCATCTCCCCGAAACGAAGCTCTTCTGCAAAAGGGCTGCGGTGAACCTGTCAGCGACGTCTCGTTTACCACAAACGAGTTCTCCAAACGTGCCCCTGAGCCTGTCCTGGCCCTCACAGCTAATGGCAGCAGGACCCGCACGTGCGGCGGGGTGGCTGCAAGAGGACGAGGGTGAGCGGTGGGACGTCTTTCCCACCCAGCGCCCAGGGGCACCGTCTCCACCGTACAAATCGAACAAACTCTTCTTCAGGTGTTGCTTCTTAGATTTATTTTTTTTCTGGAACAGAATATTGTTTTAATTATAATTAGGTAACTTTTTAGGTAAACAGCTAATAAGTCTAATTAATGAACAGAATGAATAGTTTTGAGAAGCAGTTTTTGCTTCTCAAAAATAAAGGATTAAACTTAAAATCAAGGCATAAAATCTGAGACTAGAACAGAGAAATGGAAAGTGAAATCAGCCTAAGCTGAGTGGTTTCATATGTCAAGGACTCAGATCTCTCCCTCTCGCAGTTAAGAAGCAGAGAGGTTCGTGTCTCAAAGGAGTGACAGACGAACCGTTGCCTTTGCCCCGGCCGTGCTAGGAAGGTGCCCACCACCGCTGGTTCCCACTTGCTGTACGGAAATGAGGAGCTTAATTTTTTTTTTTTTTTTTGACTGCAAATCAAGCAACGCTCGCAGTTGTCCTGATCTGAGGATCTGATTTGCTGCACCGTGTGAGGAGGAGAAGGGGGAAGGCAGGATCATTTTTCAGCTGGCCTGTGCCAAGGCCCAGGGCCAAGGGACCCTGCAGCCTTCGGGGGCTGCGACCCCCAGCTTGTTCCATCAGGGCTGCCAGGTACCGCGTCCCCTGAAGACAGAGCCATCTCTGTCGCAGAACCTCTGAGAGCGGGAAATGCCAACAGCCCCCGGGACCGGGAGACATGGTAAGCCTAAGGGATGGCAGGAAAAGCTTTGCAAGCTGAGAAGAGGCTGGGAGAAAGCTTGCAAAGTGCGGTCATAGGTCGGAACAGATGAAAATGCATTAGGCGACAGACACTGGCTGTGTTACGTGTGTAATAAGGTCCAGAGGTTGTCGCTACAGATGAGGTATTTCCAGCACTTATTTTCTTCATGTAAGTTGTAAAATACTTCCAAAAAGTACTGGTTAGGTGACAGGACAATCTACCCTTGATCTGTTCTTGCAGGGACAGGGTCACCCTGGGCTAAATTCATCCTGACTGCAACTTACCCACACCGCACAGGACTGCTTGGTTCCACGAGACAGACAGCGAACGTGAGCCCCGAGAGCGCAGGTCCATGAGGAAAGCATGTCTTGGAGCAGGGCGAGGAATGCAGGGGCGTGTGCTGGAAGGTGCGGCAGGTATGTGTGAGCTGTTCATGACTGTGCCGAAGAAATCCTGGTGATACAGAGGTGAAGGAGTCCAAGAACTGGGGCACAGCCCGTGCTTTGGTCTCAGCCGCAGGACTGATCTGCGGCTGTAGAGCTGGTGCAGGTTCCTGGCATGGAAACGTTGTTCAGCAGTAGCGATTCCGAATCTCTCTTGTGAGCAAAAGATACAAGCCTGCCTTGTCATGATCCTGCTTTTTTGTAATGCTGTGCACAGCCATCCTGTCCTTCATTTGCGACTTCACTGGACGGGGTGCTTCACAGCTACTACCAGCCTCTCTGAAGCTGACCTCCTTGTCACCCGCTTACAAGCAAGGAAAGGCAGCAAAATTGGGGGTTTAATTTACTCTGATGGAAAGTGATAAAACCGAGAAATCTGATAGAGAAATGTGGCAAAACCACTGCAGCATTCGTAAAGCTGAAATAGGAAACGCTTAGGTTCTGCACCTTGAAATGTACGGAGTCTGTCAGATTGTGAGCCAAAGCTGCGGCAGGACCCAAACCCGCCTTTTCAGCCTACGCAATCCACACGTGAACGCTGCCCTGCCCGCACTGCCTTGCTGCAAAGAACGGCTCTGAAGAATGGGTGGTCAACCACCATGCTTCTCCCCCGAAAGTTTGGTGCCATTCACCTGATTTGGTTTGCTGGCTTTGACAGCTCCCCTTGGTGGCCCACGCTGCCGAGACGTGCCGTAGCACACCCCTGAGCACAGTCGCAGCGCGGCAGCGGGCACGCTGACCGCAGTTGGTGCATCGCGGCATGCCTTGCCTGGAAACCAACCGCAGCCATAGGTGGTCCCCCCAGTGCTGGGCTGTTGTGCCCCCCGGCACCCCCCGCCTCGGGAGAGACCGGCGTCACGCGGCCGAAGGGCTGCGGGTCGGCCCCGTGCCCGCCCAGCCCCACGGCGCCAGGCATGCTACCAACTGTCACTGCCCGGTGTTCCAGGCAGGGACATGCTGCGTCCAGCTCTTCTAGGCTTTCGACATTTTCCATCCCAAAGACTTGGCTAGGTGATTGCTGTTTGGGGTTTTTTTCTTCTTCTCTGTGGTAACTTCAGATGTTTACAACCTGACAGGATTTTTGGTTCCTTAAAAAGCCAGCCAGATTCAGCTGCTGAAAGCGGACGTCTCCGGTGGTCGCACTGGGTGTCTGATGCTGGGCCGCCTTCTTCTGTGTGCCTTGTCACTAACCCAGGTCTGCTGATGTCGAGGGATTGAATATACGGTGCCAACAGCCGCCCGGGGATGTGTCCTCCCCCAGCAGTCCCAGTCACTGCCAGCGGCCGCCCGGCGCTGCACGGCGTGGTGGGAATGGGCACATGGGGAGGAAGGGGAAGCACATGCTGCACTCTGGTCTGGGGTGCTGCAACAGGGCTGTTTGTTGGAAATGTGAGGTATGTGCCAAACGTTATCATTGCCACTCAAAAAAAAAGGGCTGCTCCGGTACAGTCATCTGTGTCTTAATGTCTGGTTATTGCGAAAGCTGAGCAATGCCGTCCTGTCCACAGTAAGAGGTCATCTCTGAATCATATCCTCCAGCAGATGTGCCAGCAGGAATGCAAAGGAGGCTCTCATCACGATGTATGTCAGTAATAAAGCTTCCTGGGAATGAGTGAGGGGCCTAGAGGCTCAAGGTATTTGCCTCATGAGCGCCTGGGTTGATCCTTGGAAAGCGGCTGTAACAGGCAGGCGCAGAGCCTGCCAGTCGTTCCTCACAGGAGCTGTGCACATCCCACCTAAGAGGAACACGGATGCCATCACAGCCGCTGCCTGCCGAGTCCCCGGCTTTTCTGAGCTGAGCGGAGAGGAGCGAGCTGGCCTGGTAAGTGCACGGTGCCGGAACACCGCAATTAAACTCCAGTTCTTTAAATGTATGCACTTGGGGGTATTCTCCTGGCAAAGGCTAGCACATCCTGTGCTACGGATTCCTTCCAGGTTGACTCATATTTAAATCTCATTGTTGCAAGAGAAGAACAAGCCTAGTCAGCCAAAGTGGCTACAGGAGGAAGAGAGAAATCGATTTAGGAAATGCGAATCACTTGAACTTCACAAAATTCCTGAATGGGGAAGCTGGGTCTCAAAGATAATCTAAAAAATCTGTGCCGTGCTGGAAGCGAGCCAAGTCCTGTGGCTCCTAAGTGGGTGTCTAACCGCAAGGCTTCCTGTCTTCATCTGACTAAAGCTGCTTGCTCATCACTCTTGAAAAAGATGCTGCTCTCATCATTTCTGTTCACGTAACAGTGCAAAGACACAGCTTTGTATGTTACGTGCTGGGAGCATGAAGCAAACTAACAACTCCATCACATACTCTAGCGAAGTCGAAAGGAAACGTAGTATTGCAGCGAACGTTACAGAAGAATGAGTTCCTGGTGGGATCTGGTATATACGGTGATTACCAAATCACCTGCTTGGGTGAAAAAGGGATTATAGCGACTGGTTTAAAATTGGCTGCTGACCAAAGAGCTTTAGCCACTGCAGAGATCATGAAGATTTTTATCACAGTGGGATTAAGGCATTGATTTCAATCTGACAGTAAATTAAACAGAGATGAGTGATGCTGTAACCATCCCCAGTTTCCTGCCTTGCCTCTCTTGGATGTTGCTAACCCTGGAGGGAAAAAGCTGAACAGGACTTTGAGCGGCTCCTGACTCAGCGCAGCTTGCAGCCCGGCACATTAAAGATTACTTGCACTTATTTCAATATATTGCAGTAGTAAGAGTTGACTATGAAGAAATGCGTAAGACCCTAGCAAAACTGAGTACAGGGCAATACAACAGCAGATTATATTTAATGTGTATAACTGTAAAATGATGTAATTAGAAAAAAAAAATAGCTTCAGCTATAAAAAAAGGACTGACCATTACCAGGCAGGAGTGAGGCCTCGAGCTTGTGCTAGATAGTGTGAAAACATCGGCTTGGTGCTCTGCAGTGGTCAAAAAACCCCAACAAAGTTAACACGGCAATTGTTAGGGGACCAAAAGGGGACCAAAACAGGAGACATAATTATGGTAGGGCACAAATCCAGGGTGCAGCCACACGTTGAGCACCCCTGGCAGTTCTGGTCACCTCATCTCCAACAGGTACATGAGACCTGGAAAAGATTCAGAGAAAGGCGGCATGCTGGAGGCCGTCAAACAGGGTGGACAAGGGGGCCTGCAGAGGGCAAAGGATCATAAGGGGCAGATCCAAAGCACATCAGAGGAGGTCATTCCTCATACAGCAGCACTGGCCCTGCAGAAAGGTTCGCTAAGGGCATTTGCAAGAATATGCCAGAATTTCTCAGGGACTCAAGGGGAAGATGGACAAGCACATGGAACAGAGCCAGCGGCAACTGCCAAAGAGACTACAACCAGCTCATAAAATTGCCTGAACTGAAAATATCAAAGGCTGGAGGATTGGCAATGGAAAAATAACAGACACGTTTGCCTTTTTCTTACTGTTCTGTAGGTATCTGCTTGCAGCCAGGTTGGGAAAGAGGACACGGGGCTAAACGGGGCCTTGGTCTGACGCAGTATGGCCTGTGCTACATCGTACACCACGCTACCAAGCGTGGCTTTTAGAGGCTGCTGTGTGTCCTACTTGTCTGCTCTTGCTTTAGGGCCAGCAGCCTCCAAGACGGTGATGTGGAAGGCAGCCTGTGGCCGCCAGAGCTTTGGGTGTGCAGTTCAGTCCACCGCTGCACGAGTCATCATCCGACGGCACCGAGATAGATTTGCTAAGAAACTGAATGCCGTCCTTCGCGAGAGTCAGTATGAGCAGCGCTGCCGCTGCCTGCACGCCTTCAGCACAGGGAATCGCCCCGCAGCAATCCTGTACCCCATTCACCGGCTTCACACCCTACGGTTACAGAGAAGCCAGGGAAGAAAACCAAGACTGATCTCTAGGAGGGATCCAGTGAGGATCAGGCAGCAAAAACTGTCTCTGGGTTGGATTCAAAGTCTGCACGAAGAGGGAAGAAGCACGTCAGAGCAATCCAGCTCTTCACCACGTGGCCTTGCCGTGGCTGAGGGAGCTGCAGTTGCTACCCCAAGACTAAACCCGTGAGAAGCATGCAGCCATCGAGGCAGAGCCAGTCTCTGTCAGGAGCCAGCCAGACTCCGTCAGGAGCACCATAAATCTCTGGCTTGTGGCTGAAGATTCTGGTCATCCACCCCTTCCACCGCAGCCTGCTTTTTCTAATTTTGTGTTGCTGCTCCCCTTCTGATAATTGTGACTCCTTGCTGAGAGGTCTGGATGAGAGTTTCAAAACACTCCTCTGAAAGAGGGATGTGGATATTTAGAGCCACTGCTCCGCGCGATCACTGACGCTCACGGATGGGAGAGTCTGTGTAAACAAGCAGGGAGACAGACCTGCTTTCATGCGCTGTCGTCGTGGGTCTCACCTCAGGAATAGCATCAGGACAGGCGTCCTGCTGAACAGTCTCCTCATTTAAGCAGTGACTGCCTTGGCACGTTGGGGTCACGCCGGCACCTCGCAGATGTTGCTGTGCTCTGGTGCTCTCTGTCCTTTTCCGTCTCGGCTCAGAGTTCTAACCAGAGACTCGGCTGTCCTCCAAGGGCACAGGTTTCAGCCTGCGACAGTCAGAGGGTGACTGCTGTCCCGCCTGCAGCAGTGCACACAAAGCTCTGCTGAAAGGTCTGTGTTGGGCAAAGGAAACACCAGATACTTCAAGTTGCCATTGTCTCTGTTTACCTGTTATCTTGGAACTTCACTGGTTGCTCCAGGCAGGAAATGAAGCCCTTGTTTGGAGGCTGTCAGGAAAGCCCTCACGTTTCAGGCACGACTCGTCTTTCTGGGTTGTGTCCAGCAAAGAGGCAATGTGGTTCCATGGACTTTTTCTCCCTGCAGCCTGACGGGATACTGGCCTCACTCCAAGCCGTCAGCAGCGAGATAGCAGGGCTGTGAAAGCCTCCAGCGCAGCGTGCAGCCGGGGTAACACAGACCTGCACCGCTCCGCACCCCTCTGAGACCGGCCCCCACCTGCCGCAGTAGCCCGTGACTTTTCCAGGCGCAGGGGATGGAGACCCCAGCAAACTCTGATCATCCAGAGGACTTCAGCTCTCTGTACATATCACTCATTGCTCTAAAACTTACCTTTATTCCCATTCCCACCTTAGTATTGTTTGAATGGATATACAGTTTTTCCCCTTCCATCTATATTTCTTTCCTAAGTTATCTCAATTGTAATTCCACAATTGCTTTAAAACAATTCTATAAAATCTCTTCAAAAGTTTGCTACAAAAAAAAGTTTTGTCAATGGTGTATTTTAAATTATATTTGAAAAGGACTTCTTTTACAAATGTTTATAAAAAACTAAAAAAGAAATCTGAGAGCTGACCAAATTCTTCACTTTTTTGCTGCAAGGCAACAGGCTGGTATAGGCTAAGTGCTGGGCAAGCTCAGCCATCGCTCCGAGTAGCTCAGCTCATCCTCGTGCTGGTGGGAGCTGAACCTCTTGTGTGTCTCTGCGCCGCGGGGAAGCGGTGGGGCCAGGGGCAGCGGGGAGCGGTGGCACAGGGGCTCTGGGGCCGGTGGCACGGGGGGAGCGAGTGGGCAGCGGTCTGTCCTGCACAGCTTCCCGCAGTCTGCAGCCGCGGTTTCCAGTTCAAGCCCTGGGATGTCAGAGGAATTTGCTAAAAGGGCTCGTGAGGCTTAGAATCATGGAATCATGGAATCATAGAATATCCTGAGTTGGAAGGGACCCATAAAAGGATCAGCAGAGGCTTTCACCCTCCGCAGGCAGCATCCCCATCCAGCCGTTCCTTTGCCTGGCGCCCGTGGCAGTCCTCTCCTGAGCCTTCTCCTTGGGATGTCCCTGATTTCCTCAGAAACTTCCTTTCAGCTTCCCGTGGTGTGCAGCTTCTAGAGGTACCACAAGGGCACATTCCCCATCCTTCTGCTGCTCCTGGAGAGCTCATGGCTCCCCGCAGAGTGAGCTGAACTCCAGAGACAACACCGGGGTGATACCGGAGGGGAGCGATGTGGAGAAGCGTCTAGAGATGGGGAGCTGAAGGAGAAGGGGCTGGGAGCCCAGCGGCGGGTGAGGAGGACCTGTGGCACAGACACATCCCCCCAGCACCGCGGGGCAGAAAGCCGCAGCCTGGGGCACCGGGGGTCCTGGAAGCCTGGGCTGATGGAGAGGTGACTGGTGCCAAAGTGGGTCGGTGCTGTGCACAAAGGCACCCATCTGGTACAGGGCAGTGCCAGGAGCTTCTTGTGAGGCCGTTGGTGTCACCGTCACCCCCCTGGCCGTGCCACAGCGGCGGTGGTGTCCCCTGTGCGTCCCCTGCGCTGCCAGCAGGACCGAGTGCCCCCAGTGCCGGGCTCTGAGCACACCTCCTCCCACGGCCGTGCACGAGCAGCGCTGAAAGCAGTTGGTGATCAAAACAGCAGAAAGAGAAAGACAACGTGACTGACTACCACAAATATTAAGATTTTTTTCCTAGCAGTTCAGAGAGCCGCCAGGTTAATTCAAAAGGGCACAGAGTTTATTTCTAGACGCACTGTACTTCCATAACACACAACCACGTACCAGTTTGATGCACAGCTGTTACTGGTAAGTCACGCTGAAGCCACACGTAGCTGCTGACGGTGGGGTGCGGCAGCTGGGCACTGCGGCGGCGCAGGGAGGGCTCGGGCCCGGGGCCAGCCCCGGCGTTATCTCAGCTGTCACCATGAACTCTTCAACCCTGGCAGATGTGAAACAGCTTCACGTCTGTCCCCTCCGTCACGGACTTTATCTTTCAAAAATTCTGGCAGTGCAGGGCTGCCGCCAAGCTGGAAGCTGGGTGCTGCCCTGCCTGCCTGAGCCCTGCCGGAGCCCTGCCTGAGCCCTGCCTGAGCCCTGCCTGAGCCCTGCCTGC
>VWZZ01003678.1:267-16731 GCA_013399095.1 Psophia crepitans | reverse complement strand
GAGCCTGCTCACTGAGCCCTGCCTGAGCCCTGCCTGAGCCCTGCCTGCCTGAGCCTGCTCACTGAGCCCTGCCTGAGCCCTGCCTGAGCCCTGCCTGCCCGAGCCTGCTCACTGAGCCCTGCCTGAGCCCTGCCTGCCTGAGCCCTGCCTGCCTGAGCCCTGCCTGAGCCCTGTCTGAGCCCCGCTCACCTGAGCCCGCTCACCAGCTCACTGCCCAGCTGCTGCAAACAGATGCTGGGTGGTCGCTGTTTCTCTGCGTCCTGGGGCTCACTGACCCCTCTGGGACGGGGGGCGGGGGGCTCGGCAGAGCCCAGCAGGTCCCAGCCCTGTCCCAGGGCTGGGCTCCAGGCTGGTGGCACACATGGGCAGGACGGGGTTCAGCTCTGCCTGAAGCACTGAGCTTTGCTGGGAGCCAGGAGGGCTCCTCAGTCCAGTTCGACCTCCCGGAGACACGTCTGAGCTGCGGAGCGGCTGTACTGCAGGGCTGAGCCGAGACGGTCCTCTGGGTGGTCCCAGTGCCCAGGCACAGCCGGGCGCTGCCTGAGCCGTGTCCCAGCGCCCGGGCGGGCACCTTTGGTGGAGGGAGAGACCTGGCCCAGGGAAAGGAAGCGCACGTCCCAGGGTGCCCCACAAGGTCTTACAGCCTCTGGGCAGCACTCGAGGGGGGACTTTGGGGCCGAGGCTGCGCCCGCCCGTCCCCATCGGCTCCAGGTGGGCAGGGGGATGCGCCGTCCCCAGGGAGCTCTGGCGAAGGTGGGGCTGCTGCCGGGCTGCGGCAGGCCTTGCATGTGTTTGCAGAAGGATTAAGCGAAGTAAGCTCCTGGGTTTCTCCATCCCCTTGTCTGTGGGGCCTAGTCCCTTCTTCACCTGCCTTTGTGCGGTATTTAAAGGTCTGTATTTTGAGCCCACTGGTCCCCTCGGGAGGGCATTACGGGCTGGCTGAACATTATGTGGTCGTCTGCGATGCCGCAAGGACCCGAGCTGCGCCCTCCTCCGCTACAAACCCCGCACAAGGCTGCTTTTGGGAGCGTGCGCGGAGCAGGCACAGCTATTGGCGTCTGGCGTCTGCTCGGCTTTATTTTGAGGTATTTAAACTTAGCAAACTGGCTTTTTTTAGGTCCATATGCACAGATCAGGTGGTCACCTGTGGCAATATGTTTATTCACAGATTCTAGATGCTTTCAGGGATCAGCCGTCTCTAAACATAATTAGGGCTATTTAAGTAGCTGCTCACAATTACCTCTGGGTTCACACAGAACACCACATACTGCCTCGCTGAGCAATAACCCCTGGAGATAGAAGGGCGAAAAGCCACCGGCAACGTGCTGTGAGTGCCTCAAAGCTGTTTATGACCCTGCTGTAAATGGATGTTTACTTTTGAAGAGCTGCACACCGAGTATACTCTGCCACTATATCAGTTTCCAGACGAGCAGATTTACCCGGCCGTGCGACAGCTGTTGGGACCCTTCAGCCCCCGTGGCCTTTGCCCATAGTAAGTTGGCAGATGAAGAAAAGCCTGATTCAGGGCTGGCCGTGCATGTGACCGGTGACACAGCAAGTCCCTTCAGCTCTGGTAAGTAAGCTCAGGAGGAGGACCAGGGACGAGTTCTAGGAGAGGAGGAATGGGAAAGCCTTGGCACAAAGAGGAGTGGTGAAGCCTGAAAGGTTGGACAACATCAACAGAAGTCACTTTTTATGTCATGATGACCATGTTCCTTTCCTTGGCACCTCTCCTCACTCCAAGACTATGATGCTCCTTTTTTCTCTCCTCCTTGCGCTCTCCTTCCCCTTTCTCCTCCACTGTGCCATTTCTTGCCTTCTGTGCCCCTTGACATCCACGCTGGCCTCCCAGGCTCCACATGCGGTGGCAGCCGCTCCCTCTCCCACAGCTGCCCAGCTCCACGCATCGCACCGTGCCCCTCGTGCCTCCCCCCACCTGCCTTACAGCAGCTCTGGGGCTTGGTGGGACAAAGGGTTGGGATCCTTCAGAGGACAACTTCTGAGCACCAAGAGGATGGCAAGCAGACACAAGAATTCACCTCTCCAGGGACGTGACTGCTTGCCTTGAATAAAAAATAAAGACATCTTCAGATCTGGGGCATTGTTTGGTGCCTTCTTGTCACCAGACCACTTGGTTTTGATGAGAAGAACATTGCTCCATTTGGGAACAATGAATTTGCATCTTTCACAGAGAGAATTTCAGCCAGAGAAGTTCTTGTAGGTCCAGAAGGAATGCACGGTTCATCAACGCAGGTAGTAACGCCTGTAAGAACTTTCCCAAGAAACTCTGTAATACTATTTTAGGATTTTACTCTTTTATTATACTAGGATTTTAGGAGTGATGCAAGAACCAGGAGCTTACACATCTTTGGCAGCAACTTTGCATTCCCTGCGCATACGTCATGGCTGCCTGACCCACCCAGAGGTTTGGGAGCCCAGAGCCAGGGCGGTGTGTTGGATCACACCGCGGGGTCCTGCAGCAGCCACGCGGCTCCGGCCAGCGCCGGTCCTGCCTTCACCTGGCGCTGTCACAAACACAGGAACGCTAACAGGGAAATAACAAATGTGAAAGATGCAAAAGCTGCTTATAAACAGCTCCCCTCCCTTCCTAAAAGTGTTATTAACTATTTCATAAATTAACATCAAGCAGGAAACTCAGTGCCTGTTTCTAGTGCTACAGATGTCACTGAAAAGCAAAGGAAACTTTCCAAGCAGAAAAGGGAGCCACAGAAAATGTGTGAGCCATGCAGAAACTCTCCTTGTGTTTCACGTCCCTCCTGCTCCAGCAGTGATGGTATAAATATACACCCCAGTCTGCGACGGCAAGATGCGGGCCTTTTTCCTCTTCGTTCTGCCTGCGGGAGAACTGTCGGAGCAAGCAGACAGTCCTTGTTCCAGCTCCACGCTGAAATTTGAACACTTCTGAGCTCTACTAGTAACATTTTTCTGAAATATCAGAAGCTAAGCCCTGGAAAACGATGAGGCTGAGCTGACTGCAAGCAGAATTACAGACAGTGCTATTTACCAGGGTCGTTCTAACGGGCTGTATCAAACAAGCAAAAATCCTGTTGCCATTTTTAGACCTTTTTTGCCATGTTACCTGCATGTTTCACACGATTTATGTCTCATTATTTTCCTTCCTGAAAACCAGTTTCATCTGTGACCCAGCCATTGCAAACCAGTGCACAACGGAGGGGTCTGCAGGACGGTGCTGCGCAGAATCCCTCTGTGTGGTGCTGACCGCACCGTGCCAGCCGCGGGGTGAGGAGGGGGGCTGCCTTACAGCTCGGAGCTCGCACCTGGAAATCTCCGTGCTCGGGGTTATCCCCGGCTCTGCGCACCCGCTGCGCAGCAGGAGGGAGGCAGCCCGGCTCGCGGCCCGGCCCCCGTAGGGACTCGCCTTCTGGGACCGGGGTGGCTTGGGTCCGTCGCCGTTGTTGCGTGTTAAAGGGTGCACTGACACGTGCATTGCACAAATGAGACGACGCAAAAAAGACACGGGAAGGTTAACTCTGACTTTCCTCGGGGTTTCGCTGCTGTCTGGACTCTCCACATGTATTTTTCTGCAAGTTGCCTGCATATGGTTTCAGTGGAGAAGCTCTTCAGCTTCTGTCCTTCCTCCCGCCCTAAATAATTTCATTTCTGGGATTCCAACAGGGCCATTGTACACAATGGATTAAAAAACTTCCTTGCTAGCAGGAACAATGTTCCCCCTGTGAGGGCTCACGCTAGACCGAGCGACGTTATCCCGGGCCTGAGCAAGCGCCGGCGAGCAGAACTTGGCCCCAGACTCGGCCCCAGCGGGTGCTGAGCTATCAAGTCATCTGGAATACGAGTCTCATTTTCAGAGCAGTGCAGTTTTCTTCACAACGCTGTTATCTTTGTTCCTTGGTTTCTGGCAGCAAAGCCGCTCACACACGCTATTAGCAGATGGCAGAAGACGTACATGGAATTTGCTCTCAGAACATTTCTTCCATTCTTCCTCCCAGACTGAAGAAGTGCAAATTCAAGCTAAAAGCATGTACTGACTACAGCCCTTTCCCAAACAGGGCTACCGACAGTTCAAAGCAGGCTCCAGTAGAAACCTCTCGAATATCTCAGCCTCCCTGCTGCAGTTTAACTACTCAGCACATGCCCTTTGGGCAGAAGTGCAGGGAGTGCATCTCCTCGGCGCCCCTGCACCAGCTCCTTTTCGGGATCAGCCGTTAACAAGCAGCAGGCATTGCAGGAAGGCACAAAACTGCCACGCAGTCTCGGCAGTGCGTTGAGGCACCCATCTGTGGCCCACAGCGAACTGCCGCAGGCTCAGCAGCGCTTGGCGTAGACCGAGGTGAACACACAAATTTAAGGATCAGGCAAACAAATTGCCATAACGGGCATGAATCCAGGAGCACGGACATGTGCGCGCTGCTCAGCCCCCAAAAGGAGGGGGCTCGAGCCTGGCAAACTCCACGTCACCCCATATTCACGCTGCTATGAGCTGAACCAGAACTGTCCTTCCAGCGGGGCTGCTGTCGGAGGGAGCCTGGGCACCCACGTAACCACGCTTGCCTGAATCTCCTCTCACTTCTGATCTGGTTTTATCATCTAGGAAAATAAATGGCTTTTTGAAAAGTCTTCTTATTCAGGGTTTTTCTTTTATACACAATTTATCACGATTTTTTTCTGCCTCCCTAAACTGAGGCAAATCCTGCTCAGAGTTGCTCCTGTATTTGAGGGAAAACAAACACAGGCGCTTTGAGACCACCTCAGCCTTCAGATCTTGCGCGAGCACTTATTTGTCGCCTGTTCTGTTACTCCCCCGAAGGCCAATCTGACTCCAGGTTCATGAGCTCGTGCTGAAAAACAGCAGAACATTTCCAAAGTCCCAAATTTCTGTGGAAACTCGAGTCTAATGCTTTGGATCCAAATGTGAACGTGGCACGTTGACCCCACGTAGCACTAAGTGGCACAATCTCACGTCAGCGAGGAAGGCGCAGCAGCTCCAGCCCTTGGGACAGCTGTGCCCCACAGCTCCGCAGTCTGCCTGCCCGCCACCACCAGCTCCGGCTTCCCCAGGGCGCTGGTCACAGACATGAACTGCCTCCTGGAGGTGGGGGCCTCAGCCTGCACGCAACCGCCTTCGCCAGTGACCCGCTGGGTACCAGAGCTCGTCACCCAGGAGCAGAGCTCCAGCTGAGCCTCTGCCTGGAAGGCCTCGAGCCCCACGCCTTGCTGAGCCCCGTGGTGCCTCAGCGCTAAGGTGAGCGGCTGTGCAGCACGCAGCCTTCGGCTCCACCGAGCGCCGCGGCACTGCTGGGACCGGCACTGGGTCTCGGCATCACAGGCAAAGCCACCAGCAGCCCTGCGGCAGTGCCAAATGGGCCAACTGGGATCCTGGGTTTTCCTGTGCCCTGGCTGAGCGCCAGGGTTAGCAACGCACAGCACCCCCGCTGCAGGTCTGCAGCACCAGGCTGTCTCACCCTGGGATCGTCAAGGGTCTTGGCCCAGCAGCGAGATGCAGGGAAGAGCCAGGAGCGTGAGTCCCAGCGGGAGCAGCACTGGGCCACGCAGGGCACACCACGGCAGAGCCGCACACCCTGGCATGTGCCGGGCTGCCGCAGGAGCCGTGCTGGTGGGTGCCAGACTCATGGGGCACCTTCACATTTGGTTTGGGATTTGGACACCCGCCTGCAGTTCCAGGTAACAATGCCATGCCTCAGAGTATGAGTCCACCCATCCTTAGAAAACCATGGTCAAAATCCCCAAAGAGAGAGATTTCAACCGTAAATCAGACACACTGCAGACCACAGGAGGACACAATCGAAACCTATCTTCGAAGAACTTCTCAGGAGAAACATGCAATGATGCCCCATGAATACTGGAGATGAGTGCTACTTTATAAAGCAAGATTGAAAGACTGGCGTGTTCAAAAAGTCTGACTGCTACCTGTCTGGATTTAGAGTTTCAGTTTTCAAGCCACTACCTCAAATGTAAAATCTGATTTTTTTTTTTTTTCCCCTCCCACAAAGATCCTTGGTCAAATAATTAAAAACTGCTTCAGGGGTACAATGATCATGTTGATGCTCGTCTCTCTGCCCTGTCTCAGAGGATTTGTTCCTTTTGTTTAGATAATGCAAACAGAAGGGGTACCAACTACTTGCTTTTGCTCATGAAAGTCTTTAAGTTCCCAGATTACCTAAAATAATTTTCTTCCATCAAATGCATTCCTACACACACTGTGCTCTCTCATCAGAGATGGAAACCCAGTTCCCTAGTTTCAAGACGTTTTCAAGTTTCCAGGTGCTGCTGTTCTGGCACCGTGCGACGGCCCGTCTCTGCGGCCCACGCAGTTCCGCTAGCAGTTCAGGGCAGGGGGCAGCACGTAAAACCCTTCACGTCCCCGCCAAGACTCAGTACTGAAGTTCTTACTTTGATGTGCACCTGGTTATACCTTCCACGGAAAAGGGTGCGTGGTAGAGGCACTTTTGTGCCAACCCTGGAATTTATTTCCTTAAAAAAAGTATTTTCCCTAAAGGCCAACAGTGATTGCAGCCCCCGATAACTCACGTGCTCTGCTCCAGCGTCAGCAGCGTGCAGTGGAAAGAGATGAAACTACCGCGGAGAGGGCACGGCCGGCCCCTGGCGTGAGCACTGGCGGCCGAACAGCCAGGTGATCTCCGGTGTGCAGTGCAACCAAGGGCAGAAGGAACACAAAGGCATTGGGGGGAACAGGATTTTTGTTAGATTTTTGTTGTACTTGAGGAAAAAAAAAAGAAAAAAAGACTTTGTCATCTGGCTAAGAAAGCTAAGCACGATGCATTCTACAAGTCCTACCTAACCCTATGAAACAGCTTGTATCGAGTGCTGCAGCCCACGTCCCTCCTATGGTACTTTCTTTTGAAATTCACAGCCAAAAAGCTACTTTGAGTTGGGTACATTTATTTGCCCTTTCCTTCCCTTGAAGCACCAGTAAAATTCCCTGGTGTATTTCTCTCCTTCCTGAGGTTTCTTTTCTCATTTGCCCTCCTCCATATAATCAGACCCCTTTTCACACATGGGTGAGCCTAGAAAGTCATTTAGAGTGGGAACCAGTTCAGTGAACATCAGGTAATTGTGCCTTAGAGGCCTTTTTGAAGGTCAAATATTTCTGGGTAATTTCTCCAGCTACTTTCTTTGTTAAGTGAAAGCCCGCCGAAACTGGGAAAAGAACAAGGTGGCTTTGTAAGCGCCTCTCACTCGCTGACCCCGTGGATCCACCTGCCCCATATCCCTGCATGTTTTCCTTCTACGTTTTCTCCCCAAGCCACACACCTTCACAAGTCACCTGCCTGTGCAAAATTCATTTCACCCACTGTTGCCCTGAGAATGGGTGAGATTTTCAATCACACTTCTCAACAGATCCTTACACTTCTAAGTCACTTCCAAGCTTTTGCAAAACAAGGCTTACTATGCATTTGCATCACGATATGAAAAACAATCCAAAAATCATACCTGAAACCCACGGGCGGAGAGACAGACATGAACCGGAGTGACCCTGGCAGCCTGTGGTTGCTCCCTGTGTGATTTCTCCAGTGCTGAGTGGTAGAGGTGCAGCTTTTCCTGCCAGGCATTACAAATTTGGGTATTACCATAACAAACCAATAAACTTTGTGATTATAAGTAAGAAATTAAAACACTGATTTAAATGAATTGACAAGTGTCACAACCACAAGATGGTTGCATAAGCCCAACTTTCAGACAAAACGAGACAAAGAACATCAAATAAAATTAAAGAAACTTTATGTTCTTCTTTAATGTCTGCACTTGCAGCTACAGAAGTAAATTTTGTTTTCTGCCAAGAATGGAAGCACAGGGGATCTTTGCTAAATAAAATTTCTGTTTTAGGGGAGATTTTAATTTAATAAACTGGACTTGTTTTCTGAAAAACAACTTGTAATCGAGAATAGAACAATGTCGCTTAGGCTGTAAAGCCATCAAAGCAAAGGCTTTTTAAACCGGCAGAACCCCGCACAAGGCCCTGGCTGTCCCCTTGGGAACGCAATACCGATAAATACCACCACAGCGCGCTCCCAGTCCCAAAGCCTTTGCGGTTGCTCCAGCCGCTGCTCAGGTTATGCAGAGTTTGCGTGGCGCAGGATTCCTCCCCTGCGCGTAGCTGCCGATGCGCACACGTATCGCCGGACTCCGGAGAGAGTCATTACAGAAGCACAGACCTGGTGGTGGCTGCGGTCAGACACAGGCGTGCGGAGCAGGTATATGCTGAAGCGGGCTCGTTTTAATTAAGAAAAACTGGAATACTGACAAAGATATTTTGAGAAAGTAATTTCAAGGCAGTGCGAGTGCATACACCGCTAACGCCCCGCAGAGCTGCACAGGGCAGCGCGCTGGTGCTGCAGTCCCCCGAGGGGGGCCCAGCTCCGCGCCCGGTGCTGGGCAGCACTCGCTGGGCGCTCAGCTCCACTTCCCGGGGTGCACTGGACCCTAACTGGGCAGAAATCCTTTTTCCGCATGGACTCTATCCCCGTGGGCTCTGGTGGGGGACATGGGACCGTCCACCTGATCCTCCCCGCCGCTCCTCCAGAAAGGCACAGGCACACCTCCCACCTCTGCCCTGTCTGCTGCCACGGGGTGTCCGCGTCCTCCCCCACGCACCCCCCTCAGCGCTGCGGGCTGGCTGTCCCAGCACAGGGAGTTCTAATGCTGTGTTTAAATACACAAATGCCAGAAAAACACTGTACCCCATGTAAGGACTTGGCTCAATCTCCTGTGCCGTTTTGCTCAGGAGAGGAAGGAGACAGACCCTTTGCAAGAATTAACCAAACAGAAGCTGCAAAATGCCCTCGCAAGCCAGTCAAGGACGGCAGTCACTGCCTCAGCACAGCGCGTCTTGATCAGGCTGAGCCACGGTGGGCTCCTGGGGCTGCCAGAGCTGTTTGCCTCATTCACAGATCCCACAAAAGCCCTCCTAAAGCTTTATCCTAAAGGAATGCACCATCCAGCAAGGACTGACAGTGATGGGAGCGATGAAGTCCTGCAGGCACGTGCTTCCACGGAACAATGGGGTTCGCTGCATGCTGGGAAACACAGCCGGGCAGAGCACGGCAAGGTGAGGGTGCTGTTGGCTTGGAGAGGGAAAATGAAAGAGCAGCTTCAAGGCTGGAAGAAATCTGCTCTTCAGTGGCAATATGCTACTGCCTGAGGATTAAACTACTTGTTTCACCACGTTTTCCTTGGGGATGCTGCTGGGGGACTCTGAAGAACAAGGAACATCGACAGCTCTCCTGTGAAGCTTCACGAGGCTTTCTGTGTGCTCCAGATGACTTACCCTGGCTACACACCCGTGTGGCTGAGTGCCGGGTGAACGTTACTTCTTGTCATCTGAATCTATTGTTGCTGCTCCTCCTGGGTGCAGAGACATTACGGCATCTTGTCAGCTGTACTGGGCAAAGTAGTCCCCTGCCCCACACCTGGTGAAATCTAGAAAACCTGCATGTATTCACTACAGTTGCTCCAGATGGTGTTGAAGATAAAACTCATTGGTTTCCAGGGCGTTCGGATGCTTGCTAGACCTATTTGTTGCTTTTGGAGTAGCTGTCAGAGGCAAAATGACTGCGAAAGCTTGAGGATGACCTTTGGGGGCATGTACTAAAGAAAAGCAAATTAAGATACAGTGCAGCAGTGCACTGCTCCTTCCTTCTCCTGCCTATGGCCCCCGACTACTGAGATCTGTTGATTATTTCTAGAGCTTCCACAAAACGTCATTTTTGCAAGCTGTCATTATCGCACAAGGATCTGCACCTCTGCTGGGAAAACGCTGCACAACTCAAGACGACGGAAGTGACTCCTCTGCCGTGAGCTCTTCTGGAGAACACAGGCTGCCTCGGGCTTCAGACGCTGTCGAGGACACAGGGATATAAAACTTGTCTGAGGTTCGTCCAGCCCAACAGTGTCTCCAAGAGCTGTGATTGTCAGCTCCTCAGGGGAGGGCAGCAGAAGCACCCGGGGCTGGATCACTTTAGCCACATTCTTGCAGACTGTTCCAAAGAATTCCGGTAGAGTGGTCAGACCTCAAAAATGTTTCCAATCTTCTCGAAAGTGTTCACTATTCCCAAGATTTTGCAGATAATACAGGAACAGAAACAATAGTTACACCAACGCAGTTTCCAAGAGGTTGTTTGGTAAAAAAAGCTTGACTTTAATCAGCAGGTAATCAATGGATTACCTCTGAAACCTTTTAACAGCCTTAGCTACAACTACCGACTTCCATTTCTCAGCCATGGGTGCTGACTCACACAGTGAGATCCACGCCGAGCAGTGCCCATTTCCATTCTTCTAGAACTCAGTTTTATTATTACTCAGTTTTACTAACAAACTCAGTTTGTTATTCAACTTACTAATTTCTATGATTCTATGATTTGCTGCTCCTTGGCTGACAGCTGGAGACCGGTCCCGCTCACCCAAGGTGAGCAGGTGGAAAGGACCTTCCTGAAAGAAGGTCCTCCTCAAGTGTCTCCACAGCAGGTGCAGACACCGGGACCTGTGGCATTTCGGAGCTGTGCCCCCCTCCGTGCTCCTTTTACCACTCAGCCATCAGCTGGGCTGCTTGGTGGCACATGCAGCTAAGCTGCCCCCTGGACCTGTGCCGGTGACAGCAGTGAGCATCAGCTCAACGACGATGTCTGATAACCCCATTTGAGACATCTCAGAACCATGATTTAATTAGGTAACTTTCATAGACACAAAAATCTGCATAACACCACGGATACCACCATATGGCCAACCCATCTTGCCCCACGTCACAGTCACAGTAAGACACGCTGCTGCTGCAGGAAACTCACCAGCCATGAAGCTGTGCAGTTTGCGTGGGCTGGGAAGATCCCTGGGCACCAAAGGAGGTCAGGGATGAGCTAGAACTGCTGGGCTCCGTAACAGGGCTGCAGGTGAGAGAGACTGAGACAGAAGAAGACATTTTCAGGGTGGTTTTGTCAACAGGAAAGGGACCGGGTGCTCCAGGGCTGGGGGAGTGCTGAAGACATTCAGGTGGCAGTAGGGCAGCTCGAGGAACACTCATGGAACTGGACGCTCCTCGTTCGCCACTGACGTTGGACTTGCTACACCGTGCTGCAGCCAGCTCCCCTCCTGCCCTGGCTTTTGCTGCCTGGCTCGGGCAGGGAGCACAGGCAAAACGGACGTTTGCAGGCTGCACAGCACCTCTCGCAGTGGCAGGAAGAACCACCAGCCCTCTCCTGCCGTGAGTGGGGTGGGAAAACCCTGGCTGAGCTGGGTTCGTGCGAGATGAGCATGCTTGCCCGCTGCGAATAGTGCCGATGGGTCTGGCTGCAGGCTGTGGGCAGCAGAAATGCCCCAGCCATGCGCCGCACGCTGCTCAGTGTCGCTCACAGCGTTATCCCCCACTTGTACCGTTCCACAGAAATACATGTTCTCTAAGAAATAAGAAAAACTGTGTTAAATCTAATTATTTCTAATATTATAACTGTCCATCATACGCACACCCCCAGAGTTTCCTCTATTGAAGTGCAAACACAACATCTTTTAATCGGTCCTTTCTGCATGGTTAAAAAACTGCTCTTTGACATACAAATCTCTTCCCTTCATGCCTGCTTTGATTTCCTGATGCAAGTCAACTGTATTTGGGTTTGGAATGAAATGTTTCATAACAGGCACGTGGAGATCTATTTTGAGTAAATATGAAATTCTATAATTAGAAAAAAAGGATGTTGTTTGTTCCCATTAATAGCAGTCTAAAACTATAAAATATATAGCATAACATTTGCAGTGTTTATATAACATAGATCTAGCACTTGATAAGTCCTTTAAAATCAGCTACATTTAGCAACTTCTGGTTACTGTATGTGCAAACTAGTAAATCACATGTTTGAAAAATGCTGGGAATAAAGTAATGTCTGTGGGAATCAGCGCTATCTCAAAGAGCATGGCATTGAGATACTAGATGTCAGCTTGTATCGCTCCCTCCCACAGAATAAATATATTTCGTACATTACTGAGTGGTTTGGGGTTGAAATGCAGCCCCAGCTGGAAGAGGTCCAGTGGCGTCTCTCCCAGGCTGCAGGGGAGGTGAGCAGGGCCCCTNNNNTCTCCCTCTCCCTCTCCTTCTCCTCTCCCTCTCCCTTTTCTCCCCCTCCCTCCCCTGAACTGGCACTGCCTGGCAGGTCTGTGTTCCCTGTATAAGCATGGATATCTTTAATGAACGATACGTTGATTTCTTCTGCTGGGGTGGATGCCAGGAGCTCTCTTTAATATCAGTAACGTTTCATTCACGATTTCAGCTGCTCCCTCGCAGAGGGAGCACAAAGGACCAGGCTGCCTGAAAACAGAGGGCTCCTGCGGGGAGAGCAGCAGCAGCCCCCCCAGGATTACTGCTGGCCAGAGAACCTGGCTCAGAGTGGAAAGAGCGAGTATTAATTAGGATTAAAGGGAAGTAACTGGCTTAGGATAATGTGACAGCTGTGCCAAAGAGAATGCCACATTTTATAGCTGCAATCCCTACTGTCAGATCTCTGTGTTATATTTTGGGTATTGGCCAAATCGTGCTGGCTGCAGAATATCCTCTGTTACTGTAAGTCAGCGGAGAGGGGCAGAACTGGCTATATTTAGGGCACCGGGTCCCCCACATGAATCTTTGCTCCCTCTTTGTTTCAGTACTCTGCTTTCTATTTTTACCTCTCATATTCTGCAGCAGGTCTGGATGCCTGAAGCAGGCAGGCCATCCTTTCCCCAGAAGAATTAATGGCCACGCCTGTAGTTTGTTTTCCATTTACTTCTTTCTTCACGTGTGGGTTTTCTTATAATGCAAACTACAAAAAATACTCTAACCAGAAAACAGCAGACCTGAAATGGAAAGCAAATGATAAATCAAATTGCGGTAGTAGAAAAGGAACGGGGTAACATTTGTAGCGCGATTTTGCCTAGAGTTTCAGTCGCAGCTGTGCTAGTTTGAGATTATGAAGGTACATTTGAAAAAGAGAGCAAAGGGTTCGTGTGTGACAGAGGCAAACCATAACAGCACAGTTGCCGGCCTGAGGCAGGAGCAACACTTGCTGGGCACCGTCATCCTCCATCAGCCAGGCTCTCCGCACTACTCACAGTCAACAGTGTCACACTCAGCCAGGGAAACGGCTCGCTCGGCACAAAGGGCGGTAAGACTTGGCACCATGTAAATAAGACAGTCATATACTTCTCATTGCAAGCCAGTGTTATTTCGGAACATCGGATCTCTACACGACTGGAAACGTGGGCTAATGGGAAAACTGGTATTTTCAATTCATATGACCTCCAGGAGCGTTGGTTTGTGTTACTCAGTCTGAACAAAAGTCTGCAGGACCTCCTCGAGGTGCTTTCCTTGTGATGGGACTGAGCCTGGCTGGCTGCCTGCTCCCTGAGACAACGGAGGAGCTCAGGTGCACTCGGGGAAGGGATCGAGGCTGCCACAGGGCACAGGGTGCTTCGCTCTGGCACTGCATGCCACTGCTGGACCACTCCTGCTCTGGGCCTGACCGTTCACCCGCCCAGCCTCCTCCAATCCTCCCCAGTAGGAACCTGGTCTGGGCAGAACACTTTTCATTTCCTCCAGCTCTCCTGGTCTGTGAGCTCAAATACAGCAGCGATGCACACGCTGCTCTCCCCTGCCATCCTTGAGAGCACAGGCAGCACCAGGGAGATTCCCTTCTGTTCGTTCTGATCCCGTTCTGCTTTACACTGGGGAGAGGAGAGCAAGAATGAGGTGGATTCAGAGGAGGAACAGCTGTCAGAGCAGCCCCAGAGCCACCTCTCTCCCCAGACAGAGTGGGGTCTGTGTTGCTCCCCACCTTCCCCAGCACCATCCTGGGCTGCTCCTCCAACAGCGTCCTGTGGGCAGGTTTGCACCGAAGACCTACTAATTTCAGCTGCTGCTTCAGGCAGCTGCTGCTCCAGGCAGCAGGGACGTCCAGTATGGATGGTATTTCGTACATTGCCTTCCCTCCCCGTTCCTTTCCTGTTCCACTGCTGCTGCTGGGCACACACGGCAGGAAAGGAAAGCAGCAGAGCACTGGGGGGGCGAAATGCCCGGGAGACTCGGGCCTTGCCAGCTGCGATCGGTAGCTCCGAGCCCTTTCCCTGCAGGACATGCTTTGGAGCAAACTTTGTGTGGTTTCAAGTGGTACAGAGCAAAGTGATACTCCCTGCTAAAGAGGAATCCACTAACCAACAGCGATGCTTTTCTCAAAGCAGGAAAGGGATGAAGAGGAGCATAAGGAAGGAGAAGGGAAGAAGTATCTTTGGGGGGGGAGGGGAAGAGAAAGAGAAGTTAAACATCTCTGAGCAGTGGTGGAGCCACCCTACCCTTACCAGTAACTGCCAGCAGTGGGTAGGTAACTTGTGTTCTGATCCACCTCAATAGACAAGAAAAGAAAAAAGAGAGCAGAAAAAAAAAGAGAGAACAAGGCATTTTCCTGGGAGCAAGGAGCAGCAGTGTAGCAGGCTTCAGACTACAGCACCGAGAGTTTCTCTTTCCTTGCAAAAGTGTTTGCAGGTCCCCACTGTTTTTAACTTCCACTGGGCTCGCTGGTCGTTGGTGCTCACAGTGTGACAGCAGAGCACATCGAAGCACGCTCTTCGTTCGTGGTAACTGAACTCAAGGCTTTACAAACATTCCCTGTGTAAATCCTGCAGGCGCTGCGGGTGTAAGCTCTTCCCTCCCAATGCTGAAGGGCCGCGGGACCTCCCTGCCTGGCCGTGCCTATAGATAGATTTCGACGGACCTCTGTCATCTGCCTGCGCAAGCCGCACATTCCGGCTGAGGATTTATTTTAGCCACCTGGCAGTGCCTTCAGCGCGAGGTGCATTCCTGCCCAGGGCGCGCACAGCGGGGCAGCAGCCCCGGCCAGAGACGCCCGCGTCCCTCCCACTCGCCCCGCTCCCTGAGCTTAGGTTGAGAGCTCAGCCTGCGCTCGGCTGGGGCTGAGCAGGTCGCCGCAGGGGACCTGTGGAACGGCTCCAGCGCCCATCGGCACCAGACAAAACGAGGCAGTGAGGAGAGGGAGTGATGTGCAGGATGGAAGGAGGATAGCAGAGGGAGATTGAGGAGAGAAATTATTTCAGAGCTGGAGCTAGTTTTGTAGAATCTGGCTGTTAAACAAAGAACCACAGTGTTTTAAAAATTCTGCTTATTGAATTAAGTCACTCTCCTGCCAACTGGATTACTCAGCTGGCTGAACAATCTGACACCTCTTTTTAGAAAAGAATTTGCTAACATGACCAAGTCGGTATGACAGCATACCTAGCCATCTCCTTCGCTGCGCTCTCGGGGAAAACTAGGCACTACAGCTGGCAACAAAGCCCTCTGTTGGGAAACTGCTATAGAATTCAGAAAATACTTGGAATAGAAATTAAAAACCGCAACTCATTCCTATTTTGAAGCCTAATATACTTGTGGATTGGTGTTTTTACTCTAGCACTTTTTATGCATTTGCATTAATGCACAAGATCTGTGTTCTTTGGCATTAAAATTCGAAAAGAAGTAATTTGATTATTACACATTAATAGGTGCTTTCGGAGAATGGGGTTTCTCCTTGGCTTCTGAAAACATTCTTCATAGAAACACTCAAAGTCAGGCTCTAAAGTCAGGTAAACATCTTCCCTTCGCCCTCTGCGTTAGCGGGTGCTGCAGGGCTGGATGTTTGTGGTGTTATTCGCAGTGCAGCAGCGCGCTCAGAGCTGAGCTGAGATCAGGTCTCTGTGGTGCCAGGCATGATATGGGCTAAGAAGCACTCCTTGGCCCAAACAAGCCTGCTTAGAAGGGAAGCAGCCTGTGTTCTATGTAAGGGAGCAGATGCAGAAAGGTTACCCACGCTGCCCCAGTGAGATTGCCAGACAGCTTTTTTTGGATGCCAAAGCAGTGGCTTAACCTGGAGATACATGTCTGCTAAATGGAAACAGCTACCAGACATGACCTTGTCTTCTTCACTCTTACAGTTTAACTGCTGTGCAGTCTGAACACCTGATACAAGTGGTTCTCACCCAACTCCCCCACAGATACACTTCAGGTCTCCTTATAGCCTAGAGTACAGGCACCCTCTGGCTTCTTCTACAGTATGTCCAAGACATGATGATTGCTTCTTCACCTCCAAGAGAGCTAGAAACATAGCTAGAAAGAGCTGAAACCCTTTGGGGCAGAAATCCCAATAGGATTTTTGGGGACAGCATTCATGTGAGAGGCCATAGCTCTGGAGAGTTCTTTGGTGTCTCAGGCTCATTGATGGAAATCATCAGACTTCATTAGATCAAACTGTAACATGTGTCTCTGCCCAGAGACAGATCATAGCCTCTGGCCGCAAGTTGTACCACTCCTTGGTTGTTAAACCGTAACTGGACCCTGCCACCCCTTCTGTAGGGACCGCCGTCCCCCGTCTCCCTGTTTTCTGCAGAGTCCCCTCTCTCCCCTCATCTTCCGCCCCCCCCCGC